>OZ018324.1:15316445-15646539 GCA_963969495.1 Ceratothoa steindachneri | reverse complement strand
CTCTCTCTATATATATATATATATTTATATATATATATATATATATATATATATATATATATATATATATATATATATATATATATTTATATATATATATATATATATATATATATATATATATATATATATATATATATATATATATATATTATATCACACACGATGTTTAATCTACTGTCAGAATTTTGGCCTATAGTCGAAAGGCGATATAAAGTATCAAAGTATTAGCTTCCTAATTAAATCTTTCAATAAATCTTAGAAGTACCAAAGGAAAATTATGCATACCAATGATCAGTCCGGCGCAGAGCTCATTTGACCCAGTGTATCTCTTAGCAAGGTCACAATTGCAGAATAGTTAACCTATGGAATGACAGAATAGTTGCCATCACTAATTGAGACAATTCATCATCAACGTCTGTATCTTAACTTTCCTCTTAAATAGATGAACCTTCTACAAGCCAAAATAAACCACTGTTTTTACCTTTAGCAATTCTGTTCTCACGCCGTCTCCGTTTAATTTCGTTCCTTTATATCGCTTCATACATTAAAATAGCTTTTACACTTTAACATTTTTATAATTCATTAAAGCTCCAGGTGTTCTTCGAGGCAAGAAATGGACCCATTACATGCTTTCTCTTAATCTCGGGGATTAGAGGGGTCATCCCTGCGTGAGCAGAATTAGGCAGGGCGCACACTATAAGATGTGCTCACACGTTGAAGAGGCACTACTGCACCCTTAGTGGTAAGAGTAAGCTGATTAATTATGAAATTCCTCTTTTTTTAATCGTAGACAGGGTCCCCTAATAGGATAATAAAAGTCACATAAAGATAAGAATGAAAATCGGCAGCAAGTCCGATAGCACCAGGGGTCGATACTCTTTGGGTAGAGGTGAGATGCAGAAAGACTGATAGTTGTGTATTTTAATACACAGCGAACAAGAATAATTTGTGCTATTAGGGTGCACCATCTGTTCCGCTTTAGGAGCCTACTGTTATGTAAAACCCTCCAGGAGGATTTGTGGGGGAAGAGAGATGAGCTGTATGCGCGAAAAGAGGATATATGGAAATTCAACGATGTTAAGCTTAGCTTTGTATGTAATGGTGTACGTGGATGGACCTCCTTGCACCCAAGCGTTGGACCCAGCGCGCAACCAATATGCGACTAGCTCCCTACCCCAGGCAGAATATTTTGTGTTTGCTCTCGATCGGATTCGTACCCGGAGAACGCAGGTGGCAAGATCAATCACCTTATCTAATAGACAAGCGAGAGATCCACTTGCTAAAGATAGAATTATTCACTTCAGCATGAATTGTTAACGGGAATTAACTTTTGTATTATCCCTGAATTTATTCGCTTCACTTTAGATACTGTGACAACACGACAATAAAAAAGTAATTAATAATTATATTTTAAGCCGAATGTTAAAATGGTACGTGAAACGCGCGTGGACAACTTACCGGGCAAAGGAGATGTAGCTTCTATTGCAGTCGTCCGTCGATAAGCAGTTTTTATGTCTCCTCAAATGGGGGGGTCTGGCGTCTTCCTTACTTGGAGAAGAATTGCGTTCTCATGGAAATGGAAAGGTGATATCAAGAATATTATCTGCGAAACACGGATAAAGTGTGTGGGAATAGCCGACGCTAGAGTCTCCCATATAATGAAAGAAGAAACAAAATGAACGGCCTACACTCGGCCCAAGGTTTGTAGGAAAGAGACAAGGAAGATAAATATTTATAATAGGGAAGTTTTTTTATTAGATTTAATAAAATTGAAAAAAATAATGCATCAGAGAAAAGAACTTCGTAGTAAAGAAGACAAGTATTTTAGAAAAAGGCTGATGAGAGGTACTTCCGTCAAATTCATTGACCTTACAGGTGTTGCCAATTGAAATCGTTGATAAAATTCATCCTTATTATCTTAATTATAAGCTGAGAGACATGTAGAAGTGCCCATTGCTATTTTAAAACTAAACAAGTACAAAGGAGTGAAAACTAAGGTAGGAGAACAAGTAAACTCTGAACCATTGTGGGATAAGTGGCTTATGGTATTTTGTAATTGACTTCATCTTTACTCCGAGCTCAACCTCATTAACAGTTCATGCGTAAATTTACCATGTCAACATAATAAGATGCAAACGAGTTCGATCCCTGATCTAGTTCTTCCGTTCTCTTTACGCGTCTTTAACTCTCTAAGTACCAAATTCCTTGCATTTTTTGTGTAGCGATTCTACTTCGGAGGCGCAAATGATGCTTACGTCACAAAATTATACGTCACTTTCAAAGAGTAAATAATAGCAATTTACAATTGGAAGAGAATCACTGATCCTTTATTCATTTATATTTATTTTTATCCTTGGGAGCTGTCATGTTGCGATATGAACCAGTTGCGACCAAGAGAAAATCTTCGCACAGAGTTTACCCTGCCTTCCTCTATTTTACTGTTTATTGCTCTCATCCTGTTTGCTTTTTACTTACCTTTTTACCTATTAATATTAGGTAAAGTTTTATGCCAATCTAAGCTTTTTCGTCACACTCTTTCTTATCCATGTTTCTATCCTTTCCGATCATTCTAACATACTAGGGACATACTAGGCCATGCTACAGACATTCTAATATAGTGAATCATATTTTTACCCCCGAACGTCAACACCTTACTATTTTCTGCAAAACCTTAAAAATACCTCCACCAAATGACCCAGTCAAACACTTCAATCAACATTTCCAAACTCTCCTCACACTCAGGCACTAATACCAGGTGAGTAGCATATACAAATTTAGAAAGAACCTATCACTCACTATTTATCGCCAATCTAACACTCTTTCTCTCACTACCTTTCTACTGTCTCTTAGGACTTTTCTCAATGGTTATTATGTAAACAGCTATGACATTATTACAAATCAGACCCTACGTATATCAAATCACTTACCACAGTCATATTTCGCCCAAATCCACAGATTTCTTTTTGCATAACTATTTTTTTACGATCTAAAGTTAACCACAAATTCTGAGATACTGCCATAGCACTTATCTCTATACATGTCAATATGCTTTGTCCTGATCGGTAAAGCCAGCATGCTATCACAATGCAAATACATGATGTTCACAATCCTTCCCGAATCTAAATCTACTTTGGTCATTTCCTTTCATTCCTTCTGTTATCATTCTTGCATGACAAATCAGAATTTTTTTCATTCAGTTTGCCTACAACATATGACAGAATAAACCTCTCGTGGATAGTTCATTCTTCTTTTACCGTTTCCTATTCTACACCGGTACTATCGAAATATTCTTTCATTCTTAAAGCACAACCACTAGACCCATTCCATAACGCAATTACCATGAGAGTTGAGCATCTCGGCCACTATAAAATCTAACCAACTGCCTTTCATATTTTCATAGCTTTCACGCAACTAACAACGTCGCTTATAATTATCAAATCCATACCCAGAAACAGCACCTGGTTAACACTCACAAAGACAATCATATTCACACTCGCTTCATCTTACATACTCACATTATACAAATCTTCAAAGTATTCTGGCCATCTAATTTTGTCCTTCTTGTCCACAAATCAATATAATTCTTATCATTGATGGGCACAAAACTATTGGCATCTAGGTTTCTCGTATTGCTCATTAATGCTGGAGTAGTCATGGAAGGTTTAGAGTAATTAAGAGAGAGAAAAAGTTAGTTATGGTGGAAGTATTTTAGTATAGAGAGACTAAACAATGCAGTGGGAGAGTGGAAACAAAACAAAATTCTGATTTTTTTCTTAAACTACTCTAAACCTTCTTGTGAGGGAATACCACGTGGAATCTCTTGTTCAGAACGGAACTTCCATGCGCTGTAGAAGGCTCTGTTAGGCTTAAATTGGTAAGACTACCCCCCTCCCACCTTCCACAAGCGGTACCCTTGAACCGCGTCCACCACGATTCACCTTTACACAGGTTAGAATAGCCTCTGCAAGAAGATTCGAATCCATTCGAGAGTGGAGCTGTTTCCCGCTAACCCCCCCGTGAGGAGAGCCTGGGACATAAATAGTGCTCGACTCCCATGAGGAGACACAAAAGTTGAGAAGAATCTCCCGAACCCCTAGAAAATTCCTCTAGTTCCAAGTCAGGTGCTAACAACAAAGCAAAGTGACAGCTGAACTATTTTTGTGTATTGGAATTAGCCCCAGCCAGTGAGGTAATTCAATTTAACGATCGCTACCGAGTGATTTTTCCGACTTCTCTCGTCAACTCCTGTGGAAGCCCTCATCGTTCGCCACTCGTTTTTGGGTGGCCGAAATACTCTCCCCTGGACCGGACGTTACCGCTCCCCCCATCCTTTTGGAGAACCGTCATCACTTTAACATCCCGATCAGAAGCTTCGAGCGGCCTCGCCTCACGTGCAGAAGATATCCGTGAAACCTTACCCTGACGTCTCACCCGGAATCTTCTGTAAGCCAACCCCTCTTCCCCTCCAGTAACCTAGTTGCGTTAATTCTTCCCCATTTGAATAGTCTCCTCCCGTAACAACTTAAGTTTTAACTTCATAGTCTGATTCATAACTACAATTCCCCTCCCCCTTCGTTCGTCTGATGTAACTTTGCCCTTTTATTCTCTGATGTAATTTTTGCTGCCCATCATTTCTCTCATTATTTGTATGTAAATAAAATTATATTTTTGTAAATGCCTCTTTAAATAACCTTGAGCTTTGCCATTGCCCATAATTTGCCTGACCTCGTTGCCCTCTTATCTAGTTGTTTCGCCCGTCGAAACTCGTGGCGTTCTTTCTCTTTTGTCAGTTCGCCTTGAAGTTATCGGTCCCTTCCCCCATGGATATAATATGGTATTGATGTAATATAATGTCATACCACGACATATATATTTATTAATATACATATTATATAAGTTTGGTGTCAAGTGTGTTTAGGGTTTTTACGAACCCGTGTCATTTTAATTTCGACATTAGAAGTTCCCTTGTTATTTACGTACACCCCTTTTATTTTATTTTTGGATTGTATTGGCAGAATGCAAGTTTAAGTTAATTGAAGAGCAGTGGAACGAAATCTATTTAGATTTTGTGCTGGACCCCAGGTAATTAATTTTTTTATTGTGTTCGAATTTTAAAGACTCTCCTGGTTATTAATCCAAAATAGTTAAGGTCTTTGGTGTCCTAATTCCGGTGGGACCATTTTAATATTTCTTCTTGCTTAGAAACAGCAGAGGTAGGTAGATGTATCTTAATTTTTTTTTGCGTGATCAAGGCCTTCACGAATATTCAAGTATTCGTTTCGCTTGGGTAGTGTCCAAGCTCGTTCGCGTATCAGTGTTCCCTCAGTTAACTGCTTAAAAATGTCATCCTTCAAAAAATTCAAGAGTCAGGGTGAAATGTTTAGTCTTTCGGGCAAAGACCTGCTAAATTACGTACATGAAGAAGAGAGGAACGAACGGGCAGATCGAAGGGAAGAGGAACTAAGAAAATCGGAGATGGAGAACAAACTAAAGATGGAGATGGAGATGGAGGAGAACAAACTGAAGATGGAGATGGAGGAGAACAAACTGAAGATGAATATGGAGAAGAATAAAATGGAAGAGAACAAACTAAAGATGGAGATGCAGGAGAGCAAACTGAAGATGGAGATGGAGATGGAAGAACGTGAACAAATTAGGCAGCATGAGCTTAAAATGAGCAAGAATCAAATGGATTCCCAGTCCATCGGTCCCCGGGCTGAAATTCCCCGAACTCCTTCAGTCCACCTTCCCGCTTTTAATGATGAAGAGGACTTTAGGTCATTTTTGGCCCATTTTGAGAGAATCTTTCAGATCAATAGATGGGATCTTGAAAATAATGGCGTCGCTCGCTTACTTCCCCTCCTAAATGCCAAGTTAAGGGATATCTTCGTATCCCTTCCCCCGGAAGCAACTTTGGACTATTCCACGTTAAAGTCCGAATTGTTAGCCGCTGTTAATATGAATAGCGACTTCTACCGCTCCCGATTCCACCAGGAAAGGATTCGCCCTGGCAAAACATTTCGACAACACGGATATATCTTCCAAAGACACCTTCAGTGTTGGCTGGATGCGTGCAAAATTCCCCAGGTCTACGAGTCCCTTCTGGACTTCCTCTTTAGGGATCAGTTTTTATCTGCCGTTCCCGAAATTCGCACCTTCATTAAGGATAAACGTTGCGCCACTTTAAAGGTGTGCTTGGAAGAGGCTGATGTCTACGTGGGTAGTCACGATTTATACCCTAAGGATGGTAAAAAGGCTCCCCAATCGCCCCTCTCCTAAACTAAATTTTATGGCCCTAAGACCCCCCTTAAATAGGTCTCAAGATTTACCAAAGTTCCTAGTCCCTCGAAACCAAGAAACTTCCATCTATCTGAACACCGAGACGTTAAGCCCCTTGTTTCCCCTCCCCCGGTTGTGCCATACCCCAAAAAATCCCGATCGTCTGCTACACCTGCGGAGTTTCCGGCCATTACCGCACGAACTGTCCTCAAAACTCCCGATTCGCAAACTCTCAGTCCCACCAAGTGCAACAAATCTGGGCCGTCCCTGATCCTTCTCCCTCGCCTCTGGAGACTCTCGATACTCCCTTGCCCCAAAGACCCGGTCAATCAGGTAAACTTTCTCTTTAATGAGAACAACCTTGGTGGATTAAAGTTCGAGAACGGAACTGTGAACGGTCGCCAAGTACCCACCCTCGTCCGTGAAACCAGGTGCACCTGTATTATAGTGTATGATGACCTACTCTTCCCTGTTGGGCCCGACCACAAGAAATTTGCGGTGGTCCACGATTACCTTGGCTGGGCCAGTCGTTTTGCAGTAATTCGTTGTCACATCGAGTGTGACTATATGTCCGGTTAGACGAAGTGGTAGCGGCCCCAATCCAGTTCTGCTCCATTTTGTTCGGTCAGAACCCCGTAATCCACAACCATCCCGTAGCCCAGCCCGTGATTACCCGTACACAGGCAGCCCGGGATTCCCGTGCACCTATTCCCCTGGAAATCCCTATTGACCCGGAGTTCCAAGCCCCTTCACAGTGACAAGTTTTCCAGCACCCAGAAGGAGTGCACTGCTCTCCCCCACTTCCTTTGGGAGAAAACTAAAGCCCTCGAGCGTGAGTCCATCCGAGGTAACAAACGAGTGTCGTATCTCGTGAAGAAGGACTTATTGAGAGGTATAAAACCTAATTGGACCTTAAGTCACGAGAACGAAAATTCAAGCCTGGCGCGGAGGTGCTGGTGCTACTTCCCACAGAAAGCAACAAACTCCTTAGCCAGCGAAAGAGACCCGACCTCGTCTTCGAGGCTAGAGGACCCGTGGATTACCTCATCCATACTCCGGCGGGAGCGAAGGTTTTCCACGTGAATTGCATATATATTGTAAGAAAATCGTCACTCCCCCGTTCTATCGCAGTAGAGTCACGAGGCGATTACCGCAAAGACAACCGGCCCCGGCACCGTGGGGTCAAGCACTCAACCACAGCGCCGCGCCACTCGTCGCTATGAAAGTTCGAAAGGTTGTAAAATGCAAGATCTCCCCCAGGAGAGTGAGATTCAATTTCACGTCAAGTAAGAAATTGGAGACGTGTTACTCCCAAGCTCGAAGGCTAACGAGGAGCCGATGTAAGACTTGGTGAGAAAAACCGTTTGGGATAAGAACCCTCCTAGGCCCGTCCTCAAGCCTCCCTCTCTCTTACTACTCCCCCAGTGGGGTGACGAAGTATAAATAAGAAACACTGAGGAAGATAGAGGTAGAATACGTCACTCTCCAGGCGACGAAGTCCCAGGATTAAGATCGAGCTACCGAGACTGGATTGGTGAAATACGCCAGTCTCCAGGTGACGAAGTCCCCGGATTAAGACCCCGGGCTACTTAGACTGGATTGGTGAATACGTCAGTCTCCAGGTGACGAAGTCCTCGGATTAAGACCCCGGGCTACCTAGAATGGATTGGTAGAATACGTCAGTCTCCAGGTGACGAAGTCCTTGGATTAAGACCCCGGGCTACCTAGACTGGATTGGTAGAATATGTCAGTCTCCATGTGACGAAGTCCTCGGATTAAGACCTCGTGCTACCTAGACTGGATTGGTAAATTACTTGGCTCGCCAGACCAAGAAGTACCCTGCAAGAGAGGCAGGGCTACCTACCTTAAAGGGGGCTAAGAAGCAGCTCATCCTCGAGCTAGTCCCTGGTTATCAAACCGAACGCTAAGTTAATTTTGTTAAGTTCAACTTACTCTCGTCAGAGAGACTCCTCATATCCTGGTGCATCTTAAACACCAGGGGTATTCCTCGTCCTTGAGGAATTAAGAAAAGAAGAAGGAAAAGGCTCCCCCTCGAGTCCGTTACTCGGTGGCCACATCAAACTTAAAGGGTTAACTTGGTTGATGAACCAAGTTCAACTTATTCTCGTCAGTGAAATCCCCCTCCTCAATCCTCGCCCTTGAGGAAGGCTGGAACTAAGAAGAAGCTCATCCTCGAGCTAGTTCCCGGTTACCAAACCGACCTTTAAGTTAACTTATTCAAGTTTAACTTATTCTTGTTAGAGAAATCCCCCCTCCTCGATCCTTGCCTTGAACAAGACCCTCCCCAAGTTCAGTCCTCGCCCATAAGGAATTAAGTAACGAAGGAGAAAAGCTCCCACTCGAGCTCGTTACTCGGTGGTCACACCGAACTCCAAGTTAACTTGGTTATGAACCAAGTTCTACTTACTCTCGCCAAAGAGACCACGCCTACCTTGGTGCCGCATAGAGCACCATGATTTTTCTCGTCCTTGAAGAGCCCGCCCCCTGAATACCGTGTGGACCCCTTTCTGCTACCCTCGCCAAACTATCTCGTGATCTCGCTCACCTACATCTTGCCGGTCGGCACGCGTCGTGGCGGCAATAACATTCCTGAGGTATTTAAACTCCAGTAGAGTCTGTAAGCCTAAATCTTATGTATTGAAGTGTGTAGGGGAATTTACCAATTTTAGAGGGTCAAACTAATTGAATTAACTCTTGTGTATTATAATATTCAGAGTATTTCTGTGGTTAATGGTTAATTTTTGCGTATTAAATTGTTAAAGTAAAAATATAAGTTTATTTCGGGAATTATTGTGCGTTTCTCTATATTCTTACGTGTTTCCAACGGCCATTCTTTAAAATAACAATATTAGCACTCTTCGCACTCTTAGAACAAAAGGGGGAACATCCTACGACATATATTATCTCATTAATGTTGCTAATTATGATTTTTTGGGGTCCACTATATTGTTTAGTCTTTAGTCCCATATTTATGCCTCCATTTAATTGTATTTTTTGGCGGGGGGTTCCACTGAAATGTCGCCCATGTTCTCCTGTATTTTTTTTTTTAAATTGTACTAGTTAAATTCTCTAGAATTGACCTGTTTAAGGCATAGGTCCGTAAATTTCACGCTGAGCTCAGATTTACGTTTTTCGTGTGTGTGTGTACACCTGTCGTAGCAGGTCAGAATTTCCCTAGAGCCTTTGATAATTTTAGTTTGACGTGTGAGATGATCCTTTCCTACGCTTTTGCTCTGTAAAGCATCATCTTTCGGTTGGGAGATGTGTGAAGGAATTCCACGTGGAATCTTTTGTTCAGAACGAAACTTCCATGCACTGTAGAAGTCTCTGTTAGGCTTAAATTGGTAAGGCTACCCCCTCCCCTCCCTTCCATAAGTGGTAGCCTAGAACCACGTCCACTACGATTCACCTTTACACGGGCTAGAATAGCCTCTTCAAGAAGATTCGAGGCCATTCGAGAGTAGAGCTGTTTCCCGCTAACCCCCCCTCCCCGCGGGGAGGGGGGGGTTAGCGGAAAACAGGAAATTACCCTAGTTCCAAGTCAGGTGCTAACAACAAAGCAAAGTGGCAGATGAACTAGTTTTGTGTATTGGAATTAGCCCCAGCAAGGTAATTCCATTTAACGATCGCTACCGAGTGATTTTTCCGAATTCTCTCGTCAACTACTGTCGAAGCCCTCCTCGTTCGCCCCTTGTTTTTGGGTGGCCGAAATACACTCCCCTGTACCGGACGTTACCGCCCCCCCTCCCTTTTTTGGAGAACCGTCATCACTTTAACATCCCATTCAGAAACTTCTAGCGTCCTCGCCTCACGTGCAGAAGATATCCGTGAAACCTTACCCTGACGTCTCACCCGGAATCTTCTGTAAGCCAACCCCTCTCCCCCTCCAGTAACCTAGTTGCGTTAATTCCCCCCATTTGAATAGTCTCCTCGCGTAACACCTTAAGTTTTAACTTCATAGTCTGATTCATAACTACAATTCCCCCCCCCCCCTTCGTTCGTCTGATGTAATTTTGCCCTTTTATTCTCTGATGTAATTTTTGCTGCTCATCATTTCTCTCATTATTTGTATGTAAATAAAATTATATTTTTGTAAATGCCTCTTTAAATAACCTTGAGCTTTGCCATTGCCCAAAATATACCTGACCTCGTTGCACTCTTATCAAGTTGTTTCGCCCGTCGAAACTCGTGGCGTTTTTTCCCTTTTGTCAGTTTACCTTGAAGTTATCGGTCCCTCTTCCCATAGATATAATATGGTATTGATGTAATATAATGTCATACCACGACATTTCTATAATAAATACACCAAGAGAAACTTATTTATCTTCCAGATTCCTTCCAAATTTATATTTACTTCGAATAGAACAGAAACAATGTACGTTTTAATTATATTCTTTTTAAAATACAGAGTCTACCAACAGCAGTTAATTTAAAGTAGGAGAAAAGCTACTAAAAAAACTGTAGGTTAAATTTGCTGACGTTAGACAAACTCCGAGATTTTGGGAGGCAACTTTAATTAAAAAAATTTTTTTCAGGAAAGAAGGACATAATAGTTGACCGTCTATACGCACCTGACCTTACCAAACTCAAGTGAGCAAGAAAAACGGTGGAGAGTTAGTGCGAGCAGATTCGTTTTCCATAGTCTCCTTCCTTCAATTCTCAGATGCTGGTTGCGGCCAAAATTCGGAAGAAGAATTCGACACAAAAAGTGAAAGTGAAAAAGCAGATAAATTAGCAGATGTGATCACTCTTACCATAGTTGGTCTGCCTCAGGAAAAGAGGAGAATAATATTTTTTTTTATCCAAACAAGATTTTCTTTACTTCATCACAGGGCACCGGTCGTCTCTCACCTACTGTCATGTTGAGAGTTGAATGTTCCAATGATGTATGATCATAAGAAGTAACTCTTAGCCCATCATCAGTCTCCTAAACAAAAATACCTCGGTTGGTGGTTCATTTTTTGAAGTGGCACTTAACTTTTGGCCACTGCAATTTGGAAGATAGTTTGGTTATTTTCTCCTAACCTACGAAATATTTATTCCATTCACTTGAAATTTTTAGGTAAGATAGATATTGGATATATCTAAATATTTCTTATAATATGGAGTCTCAACCTTTTTTAAACCTCTATAATTAATATTTAAATACACTTGATCTTACTTACCCTTATATTATGGCCGCTACTGTATTTACATATATATATATATATATATATATATTATATATATATATATATATATATATATATATATATATATATATATATATATATATATATATAACTCTAAAAGGAAAGATTCCATAAAACAGTGCTAGTTATAAGAATGATGCATAAAATCATTAAACTAAGAAGAACAAGAAGAAATTATATAGCTCACTCATGTAATCTGAATTGCTATATCCAGAAGCAATGTTGCAGACTGTTTGTAAGACTCAGAAGCTAATAATGCAGACGGTCTAAAACAAAGCAATTTAGCTCATAACTAATCATGGAAAGAGAAAACCAAGAAATTATGTGCAAATGTGTAAAATCTACAAGCAAATTCTTATACAGCATGCCCTTCCACATCTCCGATCCTCGTCAGTTCAACCTCCAATCTTTGTGCAGGACAACGCTTTCTGCCACACTGTGAAGAGAGTCAAAAATATTTTGAGTGATAAAGGGGTTGATCTCATGGACTGGCCACCTCAAAATACCGATCTCAAGCCTATAGAAAACCTTTGGTGGAAAATTATTGGAGATGGGCTGCGAAGGAGAAATCTAAAGAACCAAGATGAACTCTAGGAATTATTGAAAAACACATGAAACAATATTACCCCATCATTTTGCAATAATTTAATTCAGTCTGGTCTTAACAGATGTCGAGAGATCATTGATAGTAAAGGCATGTTCACAAAATATAGGTATTTGATACATCTAAATAGGTTCATAATATATAGTTTAAACGTTTAGTTTAACTTATATAATAAGTATTTAAATACACTTATTCTTACTGACCCTTATATAATGGCCGCTACTGTATATATATATATATATATATATTAATTTTTTTCCTTAGTCCTAGAATTGTACATTCTGTTAAGTAATTGCATCTGCTGCCTTCAGTCGATATATCTGCCAAGTGTTTGCTTCCAAATGGTACGATCTTGATTTTAATCCCCTTGATTTAGATTCTTCATTCTCCATCGTACTCATTTATTCCCATGTTTCGTCTGTTGTCGTTCGTGCTAGATTTTATAGTTTTTTCATGGAATTTTAATTATTTGCGTCATTTAATCAGCAAACTATATGGTTAGCCAGAAAGTCCCGACTCACTTAGGAAGCAGAAACTTGTTTACAGATTTTGATTCAAAGCCAACTGACTGGTATCTGAGACAGATTTGGATGCTGGCTGATCGTTGGAAAAAGATCTTAGAGAAAGATGGACTTTATTTTAAAGAATAAATGTTGGTGTTGCTCAATAAAACTTTGTTGTTTTCTTTCCAATTCCTAAATGAGTCAGAACTTTCTAGCCAACTTAATATATGTTGAAGTTTACTTGAATCTTCAGTGGTGTAATATCCGCTGTATGTGTATATTAAGTAGATGGTAGGAATTAAGTTATATTACTATGGTAGCTAAGCTCTGAGATTGAATTTATTCCTCAGATTTTTCTTATTAGGTGCTATGCGATTCTGTCCATTACTTAGTCGCATAGTCTTCTGCCTAAATTTTCACTTAAATCTAGTTAAATTATCTTGTATTTCACTCATCTTTGCAACATTTTATCGATGGTTTTTGAGACGTCCTTACATACAATGTCTATATAGCGTTTTTCTCTCTTAGTTTCGGAAATCTTCTCGGTGAGAAGCCTTAGAGCCATTTCCTTAATTCGTGTTTTATACTCAGACTGCTGATCGTTATATAGAGTTTCTTTTCAGATGTTCAATGAGTGTTCTATTAATATTTTTTATAGTGTTTTTTCAACAAATTCCATAGAGAAATTAATCTAAAAATTTATTTCCCGTTAGATAGCTTGCTGTGCTTTGGTAATTTTATCTTTTGTACTTTGAACTAGTCAGAGTAGTAAGCTGTATTAGGGAACGAATTGAAGATGTTATTCAGCCTGAGTGCTTTTTGCCGAAATGAATTTAACGAGCTTCCAAATTCACACCTGGAGATGGTTACTCCGTTAACAAAGAGACCATGCCTTAAACCTCCCACTTAGTGTGTGTATGCTGCATTCTCTATATATTAGTATTTAATTCATAGACAATACCAGATTCGAACCCAGTATTAAGGCTGACGTTCTCTTTCTGGCTGATGTCAAAAATCGTTCCCAATCTTCACTTATGATCTCTCCAACTTCCTTTTCTTGATCATTTCATTTTCGTCTCTTAATTTGAGTTTTGGTCTGGGTGGAATGCTTTTTATTGATTTTACCATTTTGCAGAATTCATTGGGTGTCTTTGGAGTCAAATTCTCCTATTGCAGATTTTTTATTCTAGGGATTTTGTCAGAGAATTTCTGCATTAGTAACCTTGTCCTGAGCATTCTATTTCTCGATGGTCCTCGTTGTCTAATTAATTCATTCTTTTCTTTAATATTTCTATATAATCTTTCCATGTTTTACGTCCATCTGTAGTCTACATTGTCTTATATGGTTTCTTTGGAATTTCTTGTTCATTAATTTTATTCTAATGTGTTGAGTGATCATGTTTTGCATCGATTTATTCCAATATAACCTCCTCCCGTTTTTTAAGGACGTAGTATACTCATTTTCTTCTATATCTTTGCCTTTCTTCTTTTCCAAACGATTTTATCCCGTGTGATCACTGCATGATATCATTATTAGTGCCATGGAATAGTTAAAAGCAGCATCAAAACCAGCTTAGCATATATCTGGCTGCTGCCATTCCGTTGATGTATGTCTGCAGATATATCTGGGTCGAGACGTTTTACAACCTTCCTATCAATAGAAATTCAAAAAATTACCAGACCCATCAATCGATCTGTTCACTGATTCCTACAGCGGGCATTTAAATATCATAGTATTTTAGCGGGATTCCTTTTATTGAATATTTTAGTGAAGTTGGGGATGGGAAGCTAATTAATTCGCGGTGGCTGAAAGCGATCACGGGTATAACTGGTTGTCATATCACAAAATTAACATGATATAGGCATGAATTCCTCTGAAATTATTTCTAAATTGTATATTTTTTCCGATCTACCCATTTGTATAGGATTCTCAGTTTCCCATCGCATATTTTGCTGCTCTTTTGTTACTGTTTTTTACTACTCTCATCTTTCTCTATCTGTGTCTGGTTGAGTCTCCTCTGCCTTTGCTTCAGGTGTACTTCTTGTTCATAATTTTTTAGATTTTAATCTGTGCAATATTTTTTTGCTTTTGTTTTTGTATCGGTGCATTTCTAACTTTTTCCCTTTGTTTTCGTTTTCTTTGTATCTAATATAAATATGCATTCATTTGGATATTGGATAAACAAACAAAAAATCCGGGTAATAATTTTTTAATTTATCTATTATATATTTCTACCGGGTATGTGTGTGTGTGTGTGCGATGCACATACAGGTACCAGCATCTATTTGAGTTTTTAAAGGTTTACACCAATTAAAAGGATCAAATTGTGGAAGGGGGAAGGAATGGAGAACATGGATGAAGTTAAAATTGCAAAGGATGCCGGCTTGAATGCAAGCACGTATGAGATTCAAATTGGGGTAGTGGGAGACATAAATGAGATTAAATTTAAAAATGGTGTCGGTATAAATGTGATTTAAATTGGAGAGGGTGCGAACACGAATGAGATTCAAATTGTGGAAGGAAGAGGGGGTTGAACATGAATGAGATTAAAATTGTAGTGTGTATTCACTAATGAGATTCCAATTAGGGATGGATGATATCCGCACAAATGGGATTCCAATAAGGAGAATACAAATACGCATAAGTCTCAAATTGCGAGATGCTATAAGACGAGAGAGATTCAAATTACCAGGATTGTTAGAACGAGCGAGATTTGAATTAGCAGGTATGTAAACTTATGAGATTTTAATTATGCAAGGGTATAGGATTCAAATTCCAGGGGTTGTAATCAGGTATGAAATTGTTCAAATTGCATGTAATGGCTGCGCAGATTTTATTGAAATTGAGGTACGAGGAGATTAAGTCAAATGAAATTCAAATATCGGAAGATTTCAGTCTGAATGGGATTCAAATTACAGGAGTCTAAGGGGAATTGGATTAGAGTTTTAAGGGTCATGTATTCACGAGCGAGATTAATATTGCAGGAGATGTAAGCTAGAATAAGATTCAAATTGGGGAGGAAGCAAGCGCGAATGAAATTCAAAGGTAGGCCAGGATAGTCACGAAGGTGATTGAAATTGTTAGTGATGTAAGAACGAATGAGATTCAAGTGGTTTGAGGACAAAGTATGATGGAATATCGTTATGTTTATTGATGAAAACTACATTAAGGATAAATTACCTGAGTACAACGTTACATGTAATTTATCTGAGCTTAGTATTCAGGGTTAGGGCGGCTTACTCAAAAAGGTTATTCGTTTGTATCTTTGCTTCGTCTTATTTTCTTTACATTTTAAGTGGCCCGCAACTGGGTGCGCGGGGCCTTTTTTCTAATTAGTCCTTTTTAAATAATTACTCTCGAATTGGGTACTAAAATCGTCGGAGAGGAGGTATATGCAACTTAATTTAAACATGTATAAAGTAATGCGCAAAAGTCATGATACCTCACGAAGAGTTTACATTATAGGTGGTCGAATATTGAACACAGTAAATATTTAAAAAAATTTAGGCATCTTAATGTCAATTGATATTAAATTTCCAAAACATATTCAAACATTTAAATCAAAAGATATTATTCCTCCTTTATATAAAGCACTTGTAAGAAGTCATTTGGAAAATGAGGAGCATTTTTGGAACCCATCCAAGAAAAAATTGATTCGAGAACTTAGAAATATATCGTACGAAGAGAGGCCGAAGCGTCTCCGTTTGCTTAATGGAAGATGTCAACAGCGTGGCTAAATTATTAAATTTTTTTAAAATATGAATGGGTTTAGTAATATTAATTAAGACTAACTATTTAAGTTAACTAACTAAGCGGTCCACTATAAATAACGGTTTCAAAATAGTAAAAAAAAATATTTAACACTGCACTAGCACAAAACTTTTCTTATAAAATACACAAGCTTAGAATAACTTGCCATTGAATATCGATAAACTACTAAAATAAATATTAAAAATATTATCTATAAATATAATTTTAGAATATTATCTTCAATCCTGAATTTAACCCTTCCCTTCTTTTTGAATTAGCTTCGAGTCGATCTTCGGATCTTTGCTAGTTTCTAATTCTGCTATTCTTCTCGCAAAGGTCAAGAGTCGGAATTTCTTCTCTTTCAAACACATGTAATACCTTTCCTTTGTTCCTCCTTCGTCTAACTCTACAGTACAGAAACACATTCGATTCACACACTGATGCTGATGAATCATCCTAACTTAATAGGGTGGGCGAAAGTTGTCGGCTCTAGCGCTGTATTCCTAGTTCACT
Source organism: Ceratothoa steindachneri (assembly GCA_963969495.1). Taxonomy (NCBI): domain Eukaryota; kingdom Metazoa; phylum Arthropoda; class Malacostraca; order Isopoda; family Cymothoidae; genus Ceratothoa; species Ceratothoa steindachneri. The sequence goes on along the minus strand of OZ018324.1, from coordinate 15,629,673 downwards.
CACATGAATAAAACATTTAAGTGCCCCACTTTATTCGCCATTGCGCCCTATGAGGAATCAGTGGCCATTTACTACAAACGCCAGAAGACGTACTGGAAAATTTCCACCCCCAAATACAGGTACGATGTAATTAAGATGTCATCAAAAATCTACGTTTCTTTCACGCAATTTGTGATTTAATTATCGTACTCAAACTTGCAATTTGGTTCACTTCTTTCTTAGAGTATGTATGGTAGGAGTTGAAATAGTTTGATTTTTTTGCTTGCTTTAAAAATCGACTGAAGATTATGTATATTACACAAACTCCGCAAATGGACAATTTGATTTCTAATTTTCTTAACCTGTATGTAAAACACAAAGGGCACCAAACGAAAGCGCACCTACTATAAACTGTTACGCTTGACACCTGGAGCCAGGTGTGGCAACCAGTGACCGCTGGTAACCCCATGATGGCGACAGACAGTGCCAGCCTTCACAGTAACGTCCAAGAAAGCTTTACATCCACATGAGCTGTAAGGCCCCTGACTTGTGGTAAACAAAATGAATTCTAAAGTAAACCTAGTTAATAAAGACAAATAGTGAGCGTGTATACTAGGCCAACTGTTGCACATGGAAGGCCCTCTAACATACTTTACCCTTTAGTCTTAAATTAGAATGATTCTACTCTGAGCTTTCCTTTATTTAGACATCTCACGTATACCTTTTTTTCGTTTATTTCTTTCAATCACATTTTCACCGATTTTCTTGGTCGGTGGTAGAGTTAACCACATCATTCTTAGGTCCGATTGGGGGAAACTATTTGTCACCTATTACATATTATACTCTTAATCCATTTTCCATTTCTTTCTCTTCCTCTTTCTATTACTATTTTTCTGCCCAAGTAGCGTTGGTAAGACAGGCGGCGGGATGTTTCGGCATCTGGCGTGAGAGATGACCACGAATGGTGCCAAGTTCGTTCACCCGACACCCTATGCACCGGCTCAGGATCGGACGTTTTGTGTTTGTTTTTTTTTCAATAATTTAAACTTTAAAATGAATTCCTAACTACCAACGGTAAAGGCGTTTCCACTTTTTCAATTGAATAAGGCACTCGTTAAGAGCGCCTGGAAATATGACCGATCGTCTAAGAATGATTCTGGTTAGAACACCCATCTTGGAGCTGCTCCAGTTCTAATATTCTAGCCTGGTGAGCTTCATTTGAGCTGGTATTCAGTTTTGCGCGCGGAAATATTCAGCGCCGATGCGCCGGTGCCTATGGTTGCCACGTACCACCCCTAATATCGTTCCGCTAGAACCATCTGTACTGAGACTTGAGAGTTCGGATTTCACATACCTCTAAATAGTCTGCCACGATTGAACTCGCTCCTATTGTTAGTGCGTCCCCTAATATTGTGAGAAAGATGGCTTTGTCCAAAAATGATAATGGTATGGCGTGAACAAACCAATGAGAACATCACTCCGTGGCAGGCCCCTAAAATGGGGATTCAGTTAGTTACGGTATCCTTTTCATTTTGGTGAAGGACTAGACCGAGGCTGGTCCATCTCCCGTCGGAGACTACTTGTGAGAAGAAGTGAAGAGAGGGCCATCCCTGCCTTCCTAACCAAAAAGACAAAGGAAGATAGAGGAATATGGAAGGCATTTGGGATCCTTATTCATAAGTTGCTGGACGATTTTCAGGCTAACGGCATTAAAAGTTCTCAGCTCGACTGACGAAGCAAGGCAGACTGATGGATACATGCCTCGTTAGTGTCAGAGGTTAGCGTCGTTTCTTGGTTAAGATGTCAAGATCTTTATTTTTTTGGAGTGGAGCCTTCTCGTTAATGTGTCCGATCATGTGCATAATGCAAAAAATAAGTAATCTTCAGTCACTCAATCGCACACATGTGCGGGTAATCCCAGACTCAACCTTAACCTTTGGAAAAGCGATAGTGTATATCAAGGAACTTTTAAAGTAGTCCATCAAGGAGATTTTTAAAGAGCTGTTAAAGAAAGAGGAAAAGAACTTGAGATCAACCCTGACAATGTTTCTCACCCTCAATTTCTCCTGGAAGTGGAACTTCACTTCGGACCCGCTTTCCGTAACGAAGTCCTTTGCGACCCCCCTTCTATTCACGTTTTTCTCCTGAGATAGTTATCCACCACCATACAAGCACTTCACACTGTCGTTGAGAATCGCTAACTTAACTTTATACAAAAGGTGGATAATCCTTGAATGAACTGGTTTCGCTGAGTGAATTACGTTTCGCTCACAATTCTTGTGCAGACACCTTCCTGAATAAAGCCATATATGGTACGTCATGCGTCAACACCTATGTTAGTGATGCTTGGTCTTCCTGTTAACTTTGTACAACAGGATATTGTCGGATCATATCTCCTCTGATTCCTAAGTAAGTAATACCATGATTTACCAATTTATTTAAATTTATGAGAGTGTAAGTTAATGGTAAATTTGATAAATGCAAGTTTATCTCATTTCCTAACGAGCCATGATCTCTATTTTTCTTCAAGAAGCGACTTAGGTAAATTAAAATTTTTTTCCTATCCTCTGTTTCGCTATGGTATTTTTGAATTTGAGGAAGGCTCTTGTTAACTCAAGAAAATAAGGTATCATCGGGAGCTTCTTTTTTATGTTGTCGAGGCAACACCTACAAATTGTTCTGTTTGAATTGTTACGAAATCCTCAATTCCATATCGACGTGAGTGGAAATGTCTCCGACCTTGGAGAGCAACCTGACGGTGTCTCGCTGGAAAGTCTAGTTACTGTGATTTGCCTTGTTTTAGTTATCAACGATATCACATTTTTGTTGCCGGAAGATATCTTCTCATACTTTACGTTGACAATTTTATTTATCTCAATTGAACGTATTTCAGATGTTCAGTGTAAGTCCCGACTCAGAATTACTCTAAACTGATTTTCGCGTTATGTGAAAATATAGATAACGATTTTCTTTGGCCAAGGACAAGGTGGTGCACTTTTGACACCTTCATGAGCGTCATCTAGAAGTGGTGGACTTTTTCCTGTTCCTTGGTCTTTTATTTGATAGAAGCATCACCTAGGAGGCACATTCGGTGCCTAGATTTTCTTTTACCCCTGATATAAAGATTATTGACTTAGTGGCATTATTCAGGTGATACGATCATTTGACTACACTTATACTCTTTTATCGTTACTAAGTTCGATCCAAATTAATCTCGGGGCGAGAGATTTACTCAACTGCATCTGAATGATTTAGCGAATCTTCGAATCGATCTACGAGACTTTTTTCTTTGGTTGTTGAGTGATGATTTTTGATGTCGCCATAGAGAAAATTATTTTCAAGGCAGGAGCGATGCCACCTGCTTTACATTTTGCGCAGTTGATGATGCGCATCTATGCAAGGATTCACCATCTCTTCCATTCGCCGTCGTCTTCCATGTCGTCCAGTACCTTTCTCGGAGGGATACTACACCTGTACTAAAGCTTTCGTGTTTAAAGGTAGGAAACTACTTCGAGAGATAGGTCTAACTCTTGGAAGAGTGGCTGCGATTGCTCTGCCTAAGATACCCTACTGAAAGATACCAATCTGACCAATTATCACCACGCCTCTGTGCCAAATTTTGCACTCCATTTGAAGTTTTGTTTTAGTATTTAATAAACACATTCATATCGTATAGCTATAGAGCCTTGCGGGTTTACATAGGTGCGAAGAGGGTGCTGCTAGCTTCCATACTACCTCTGCATTGAAAGAAGTTGGCGGAACTCCTCCGTCTGTTGACGCCTTATTTTCCTCCTACCTCGTTGTCATATATGTATTTCTTACTACTGGAGATTACGCCCCGTGACAGGATCGAAGACCGTTTTCTAATCCATATCAAGGCAGAACGGGCTATAGTAAGTGTCCTTTATGCATTGTAATTTCCTCATTACCTACTTCTTGCTACCAGTTATGTTATGGCTACTGCGATTTGCCACGATGTCATGATTCACTTCTGCCTGAGTTCTAGTCATCTGAGAGTTGTTTGAAATAGTCTCGCTGATGAGGGGACTAGATGTTCTGGACAGAATGAGAATCTGCCTTGCTTTACGCTATTCATCATGAATGCATAAATGGCAGGGATTATCTTAAGTCTTCGAGCTGCAAGGTGGCAACGAAGATGGGAGACGCGTCTTGGAATTTGAGTTTGCTTGTCCAAGACCATGGTGGTACAGTTTTTGCACCCTAGTGAGCATCACTCCGACCAGAAACCCTTTCTTAACTTGGGCTCGGATAGAAGTGCTCTGCTTCCATTAGAATTTGTTACATGCTGGATTTTTCTCAATAGCGTTATTTCGCATTGTTATTTATAATTTTGGAATGCTGTTGTTACAGCATGGCAATAACATATCGTCAGGACCTTCCTTTGTATATTAAAGAGGCGATGCCTCCAAATTGTTCTATATGAATTGTTACAAAATCGTTGATTCTTCGCCCACGTGAGGGGAAACTTCTCATGCCACTGAGACCAAGAGGAAGCGTTCACTGTGAATTATATTCACTGTGAGTCTCATTGCCTTGGCTTCAAGGATATTGCATTGGTGTTGTGAGAAGATATCTTTCAACGCTTTAGGTAGATAATTTTTTTTCACAATTGGGCATGATTCAAATGTCTTCACTGAAGAGTGCCAACTCCAAATTACTCTGAATCGTGTCTCTCGCTCTGAGAAAACTTGGATTTCGATTTTCTTTGGTCAAGATCTATGCCGTGCAGTCGCGGTATTATGATCCTTTACTCTCTGGCTTTTATGAGGTGATAGTTGATATGGCTACTTATGCTCTTATACTGTTACTTAATTTATTTCCAAAATTAAATAGAGACGGAAAAATTATTCCTATGCACCTAAATGACTAGCGAATGTGGGAATTTAATTTACCACACATTCCTCTTTGGTTGCCGACTGATGCCTTCTGAGGTGACATAAAGAATAGTATTTTTCAATACAGGGAAGATGCCACTCACTTTAAGCCGTTTGCAGTTTATGATGCGCTTGTAAGAGCGGAATCACTGTCTCCTCCATTCTCCAACGTCTTTCTTGTCGTCCAATGCTGTTCTTGATGGTATTATTCCAAAAAGGGACGCAAAAGGTACAAAACTCCTTCGAAAGATTAGTGTAGTCTTGAGAGAGTAACACTAATAGTTCTGACTGAGATACCATTATTCTCATTAGTCACAAAGCTTATTTTCCGTTTACTTAAGAAGTGGATGCATTTCTTGAAGAATTCATGGAGTTTAAATGAAATATACTGCATGAAACAAACATCTCCATTTTCCAATGTCATTACCTGCTTTGCACCAACCTGTTTGGCGCAAAGTTTATCACTTGCAGACATCATTTTATACCTCAGCAATCTTCTCATTTCTCTCAAACTTTCCCAATACAGATATTCCTATTTCACACCGTGATGTCTACTAATTTATAAACATGGAATTTTTATTAACTGGCCCTAAAATAAATATCATTAAACATAATTACACACACAAGATACATATAAACATCTGAAAATCCACAAATAACAAAGGCACGCCTTCTTTCCACAAATAACCAAGCAAAGACTGTATCGTCCTTAAATAACACGTCCTCATTATCAAATTGGTGTCTTAATTGAACTTTATTTCTTGAATTAAAATGAGGATTCCTGGCATCAAAATTATATCATATAAAAAGGAATCAGTTATTGCTATTATCTTTATTGTCGTTCATAGCTATTAATTCATTTATAAATTTTCTCCCCCTCCTCTTAACCTTTTCCGGTTCTGTAATTCATACTTAACAAATTACATTTTTCTGTTTGTGTTTTGTTCTTAATTTATACATTCAATGATATGATGATTTAAGTTGAAATCTCAACCAAAATTTTCACCAGCTGGATAAAAGGGTAGTTTTAGGTAAATGAAGATCAGTAAGAAGGCCGAGGTCTTTCTTTATCCTGTCAATGGAAAAATGATTTACACTTTGTTATACAAGAACATCAACTGCTGCGAGGCAAATATGATGGCCTGAAACTGAGTAAATCTGCCATCTCCGGATAGGTATGCCTCACTGTAAGCAGAAGCGAGTATATTGAATTAAAGTACAAAGGGATAAAGAAGGATAGCAATATAAGACAAGTCACATCACTTCTCTACCAGTATTTTTACCATCATCTCTGACTTTGTGCTTTACCCAAGATTTCCTGTTATTCCAACTAGAAATGGTAACCAATAACCATCGAAAATTAAAATCGTTGATTTGAGTCCTCCTAAGCTCTGTGATAAAGTGCATTTCCTCATTTTTCAGAGGATCAACAGCTCCCACAGCTATAAGAACCTAAAAACAGCAATCATGGAGAGATTTATCCTGACCGTTGCCAAAAAGATGGAGCTCTTGTCTCGCTTGGATGAGTACTCTTACATCGGCACAAGAAACCACTTCCGCAGGATGTAGCATACCCTGATCAGCAGTGTCAATGAAGAATTCCAGAGAGAAATCTTCATCCGCATTCTTCAATCCCACATCAAAGATGTCTTGCAAATTCTGGCTACGAGAACTGCACCTGCAGCCCATGCCTTCATGAGATCCCACCACACGCAAGTGAGACATTCTGAAAACTCTCGGAAAGGGCGATTGTGAGAAACGTTCCGCCCATCCCATGTCGTTATGTGAAAGATCCATTCACGCAGAAGATATTCTTATTGGAAAGAGGTTCAATTATCTCATTTGTATTCTAGTCACACATTGACCAGAAGCAGGAAAAGATGATCTTACTTCAGACAAGGAAGGGTGTTAGAATCAAAACTTATGGCGATAGAACTTTATCAATTTCATTTTTTTGCTAAAAGAATTTAAAACGGTAATTTCTTGTTGGCAATCTAAACACGAAATTTTATTTGCAGAATTTCTATCTCAATATAATCTAATTGTAGACTTAAAGTGGCGTAGTTAATTGATTGTGATACCAAAATATTGGTAAATGTAATGGTACAAAATGTTTGAGTATCGTGAGTTTGATTTTAAATTTAATTTCGCTCTCCTATTTAGCAATATTTATTTAGATACAGTGGCTTGTATAAGCTCAACAATCGTGCATATAAAGAACCGGGATCTCCCGGTTTTCTACACCCATATTGCCACCGAATTTTAACCAATGGCCCACATATCAAAATTTGCCTCAGTCGTCTCACACCTTAAAACATCATAGGTAAATAACGCTTCCTATCAAGTTAGTATATCACAGTACCATCGATCTAGTTAAAAAAACAGACCTTAGTATAAAATGAACGTAAGATTACTGCTTATGTAATTCAATCGCTGTCAATGATCAATATTTCACCTTTTTTACTGACTTTACAAGAATCTTTCAAAGTCGTCAGGTTTTTTCTATGATTGACTTTAAGGATACATTTACCAGATTACTACGGCACAAAGCTATATAGATAAGGCCGTCATTTTCATGATCCTATGATCATTTGAATATATTGTGATGCCCAAAGGCTTATGTAACATGTCAGTCTTTCTAAAGATACATAAACCATATCTTGTGGGATCTGGATTTCTTCTTTCCGTGAGTGATGACTTGTTCATTGCAAGCAACCAAACAAAAGAGCATACGTTGCATTTAGATGAGCTCTCTATAATAGTGAAATTTCACGGAATGCAGATTAATTTTTCAAAATACACTTTCGTTGCAGCATTAATCAAAACTTTTGTTTATTTGGTCATTTTCCACGACAAGTTTTCACCCCTAATGATTAGAGGAAATCGAACGTTATTTTAGTTTGATGAACTTTATCAGGAGGTTTCTCAAAAATGCGGATAGCACCCTCGTTCACCTTAGAGAGTACCTTAAAAAGTCAAATAAACTTCCTTCAAATTTATCTTTAGCATGAGATGAAGTGTCAGGAAAAGCTTTCCTTAACTTAACATAAAAAAGGATCTATTAGGAGCAATCTTTTTCATACAATTCATGTAAGATTGCACCCCCCCCCCATCTTCCGCTGGAACAAGGTAGCATGAAACTTCGAACCGGATGCAATATTTCAATACTATTCAAATGAGCTCTGGGAAAGTTTATGACATTTTAGCCCAATCTTTATATGACCCGAGCTCAATAATTCAACTTTGGCAAAGGAGTGGTTTGAATAATACTTTCCGTTAATCTTTTAAGATTCATGCTTGAGAAAAAGCACTGTCACATTCTCAACAATTTTAAAGGGATTTTCCTTACACTCCAGTCTCATTCAAAAGGCACTGACCTAGGGGAGGCCGTACCCTTAAATTTATTGTTCAATTCACAAGTAACAAAGGACAAATTTCTGGTGAAGAGATTGTCAGTGATTTTTTGTCCCTAAGTTCCATCACGGTAATGGTCACACAGCTCTCTTCTCACGAACCGATACAAACCTAATCGGTATTAAGCGGTTTAATTATTTCATTCTGGTAATTGTGTCAATGTCACTATATCTTCATATCACTGCTTACTGCCCACTTAATATCTAAATTTTTTTTCTAAATCTCTCTATCTTCATTTCATACAAAACTGTGATCTCCTCAAAGCTCTCTAAAGGTTTCGTTCAACTTTTCCTTACCCCTTTTGTTTCAGGCGGCTTACCTTCGTTCATTACAGTACTCTCGCCAATCAAGGGTTCAACCTACCCTAAAATCTATCTTATATTCGTGTGGAAGAACATGTGAAAAAGATATCAAGACTGGTTTAAGAATTACGAGTACCTGGCTCGCTGTAAGTTGAAAAGTTAAAGACAGAAAACCAGCATATACACAATTCTTGGCTCCATGCAGTCGTATTTACACTATGGCGGCACTCAAACAACTGGAATTTATCTTATCAAGTTACTATGTACCAATTACATGTATCAAATCTGTCATTGTTTTCAATGTATCTAGCATACAAAGTTAACTTATATAACTTAAGTTAACTTATATACATCATTTTCCACGAGAGCAATAGGTGATATGAAAAGCTATTTTCAAATTTTCATTGTAGTGGTTATTAACTTTTGCTTTCATTGTCCCAATATCCACCTCACAAAATTGTTAGATTTTACCATTTATCATGTTCCACGAGAGGAATAGGCAAAGTAAGAACCAATTTTCAAATTTTCATTGTACTTGTAACGATTAACTTTATTCTCATTCCCAAATGTCCATCTTGCATAATGTCATGTTTCACCGATCAATATCGAAAATGTCCCATCAGAAGGATGTATTATACGAATAAACCCTCATTAAATTGCATTATTCCATAAGTTAAACTTTTTTGAATATGTCACTCTCTTTTGATGTAATGCTACATCAAGATATACTCATTATATTAGAATATTATGTAATCAATGTACATATGAAACAATAATTGCGATTCACTATCGAACCATGATTTTCTCCTTGTGAAGAAGTAACTGATGGCCCGATGATGAATCTCAATGATTTTTTCGTATATGGTTTATTATTATAATGAATGCACCTGGAAGTATTTCCTCAAACAATAATTGATCATTAAAAATCCCTCTTGCATTAAATCATCGCCCAAGTCAGGTCATCACATTTATGTAAATCTTGTTATTGTTATATTTCCTGACCTCTATCGCTAGTGTTGCTATTCTGTAGCAAACTTCTCCATTTCTCACCCCCATTACCTGTCGTTGGACCCGACCGCTTTTGTCTACCAACAAATCAATTCCAGACATCATTTTATGGCTCACCAACCATCTTTCCCTGCCCAATTACTCGCTACAGACATTCTCATTTCACAGCCTAATATCAGCCAACTCGTAAACATATATGTTCTCCCTCTCTGACCCAAGGAAAAACATCACTATATATAACCTCAAAAACACAACCTAGAAACACATATGTGCAAATGCCCGACTAATACACACACGCCACTTTCCCACAATTAACCAAACGCACTGAATCGTCTCTAAAGACCACAACCACATTAAACTGATTCGCTCCCCAATTAAAAACAATTTATGGAAGTAAATGGAGATACATGACATCTAAATAAATTTTATATAAAAAGGAAGGAATAACTTATTATTTTTTAGTGTCCTCAGCGTTATTTATTCATTTACGATTTTTATCTCCATCCATTTAACTGTGTTGCAAGTCCTCAGTTTGACAACTTCTATTTTCCTGTGTGTTGTGATAAGCATTCATTCATTCAACTTATTTCCGCTGAACCAATTATGAGTTAAATTCCAGGCATTGTTCAGTATCAGCTGGACAAGATGTTAGTTTGTATTTAATAAGTATGCGTAAGAAGAGTGAAGTCTTTAAATTTTAAGTTACAAATGGGAAGAAATTCGTTGTTTGTGGATCAAGAGCAGCAAATATTGCATGAAATATATGATTTAATATCCGTTAACATCAAAAACGTATCTGAGTAAACTTTGTTAATTATATGATATTGCAATGGGGTAATCACATGGCACAAGGTTCATTAAATATGAAGGATGATGAAGAGTTTCCAAACCTAACACAATAATTTTACGTTGTGGTCAACATGCGAAGTCTGATGGTTCATTGGCACTAGGGTGTGGCTCCCAATTGCAAGGTGGAGTAGAGGCAACAAGGAACCTTACAAATGAGCACTCCATTGGCTCTATAAAATCTTGAAATTGGGAACACAAATCGAAAATTGAAATAATATGCCATTTGGTAACAATTAACTAGTGTAAAACAAAGCAATTACTTTTAAATAATGTTAAATCACAATTTAATATGTCTCAATGCAAAGCAGAATATTTTGTAATGAAGCAAGTGAAATTATTGTTTTCACACGCGAATATACAAACATACACACATTAGGAAACAGATGCGAGCCGATGGTCTAGCTATAGAGATAACGAAGACAGTGGAAAACAGTTGTTTACACATAGAACGGAATCTGATCTGACCCACCAGAGCTTACATGAATGTGCGTAAAGAAGAAATTAATCTTATTATTGATATCCGCTTGATAAACACGGTCAAGTGTCCAAATGTAAATACTCTTTCGGGGCACACGTGCCTACACTGAACATGCATACACTGTTTTACTCTGCCCACCAGCCTTACTAGAGAACGCATACATACGCACATACATTTGACCCGATAAGCTCCGCCCCACGTTCAGATTAAGAGAAGAGAAGTCACGCCCCCTTAAAGGGCTTTAGTATTAATAGACGGAGAGAAACATTCTTCTTATCATTTTCATTCTGATTAGTATACTATTAGCATTATTATTATTAGCATCGCCAGTCCGTACATCTTCCTCAATCTGTCCGTCCATAGTCTTAACAATCTGAAGAAGAAGTAGACGTACAAAAAACTGAACATTAGCACTAATAGTCAGCCAAAAACATGAGCGCACAAACGAACTACGGAAAACACCACTATTTCAATTGCCCGAATTGGGGTAGCCATAAGCCAAGATTAAAGCCTACAAAAACGCCATTTTTCTTCAGAGTCATTCCTCCTACAAGGAAATAACCAGGTTGCAATTCAAACCCAGCCTAAAAGCGGCTTACCAAAGGAACACTTTAGAGTCAGACCATATTCGACTGTAAGGCCGCCTTAGCCCGACACCCATAACTGGTAACCCTTTGTCACCCCAAAACTGATGACTATCCTATAAAGAAAGAAAAATACAATCGGTTGATCATGAAAAGATTTACTTGTGCAGGAGCTTCATTTTGTCGTTTTAATTGTTCAACATATAGTTTAGGTAAGTTTAAAAATGAAACACTATACACTCGTAAACGTTGTCTTCAGACAGTTAATGTGCCACCAAAAAAATCTTAATTGAAGCTTAAAGATGCCCTAGGCATCACTAGGTATTTTAAAACAGGCCTAGACATTACTATCTTTAAAAAGGCCCTAGGCCCAAAGGTGACCCTCCTTAGTCACAAAAATGTTTTCATCCTCCATCTGGATAATGTCCATCTTCACACAGCTTGAATTACTTAAGATCTCTTGGAAGAATTCAGTTGGCAAATATTGCTTCATCCTTCATAATATCCTAACCATGTTCCTTCTGATTCTGCCTTGCTTAAAGGATTACACAAACATTTGTATGGTTCTTAGGTTAACATCAAGATAAGAGATGGAAAACGAGTGGATTCAAAATATCACGTTGCTAAAATATACAGTTATAGAAGATATATAAAAATAAATTTTCTGAACTTCACCATTTGTAATTCTTTCGGTTTTAAAAAATTCACAAAATTTCGATACTTATATTTATTTCTGAACTTCACCATTTTGTTTTTGGATATTATAAAAGGATTATTAGAAATAACTTATTAAAAATCATAAGTCATAACCAAACTAAGATGAAATTATTATTTAAATACTCAAAAATATTCCCTTCTTAAATTATAGAGTTAGTGATGATGATGATGTTGTTGATATAATTTCCGTAGTCAGAATGTTTTTACTTTTAATATCTACCCTAAAATCGGACATTACTTTCGTTCTAACATGATATTTCATTCGACACAAAACTTTCAATGAATACTTAATAACATTCCATAAAAATTTTCCAAAACGAAAAAAAGGAGAAATTTCAAGATAAAGTTTTATTATTTTTAATTTCCTTGAATTCTCTAAAGGTAGATAATATTTCTTAATATATCTCACTTACACCATTTTTTTAATGGTAAAATGGCTGCAGTGATTTTGCAATAACTCAGATGTAATCTGTTGGAGTAGCTAAAAAGGCTGTGTGAAATAGTGCCTAATTTAGACTTGATACCAAATGTTCCATTAGCACAACATGCAGAAGACATTATTCGTACATTTCTGGAAAAATATTGCTTCTATTTTCATTAAACTCAACTATAACTTCTGAAAATTGCAACTGGGCCAAAATAGCTGCCAAAGTGTCTTTCTCAGGTCCAATTTCAATTGTGACCACTTACAGTCTGAAAGCAAGAAAGTCTCGGAAATTGAAAATAATTTGATTATGAGAGAAATTCGCGAACAAAAATTAAGAAAAATGAGACTTACTTCTGCCTCTCTCTTTAGAGATTAGTCGAAAGATAAAACGGACATTCACTCAGTTCAACAAGGTTTTCTTTTTAATTAGTTAGGAAGAAAGCAAAGAGAAGGAGGTGTAAAGAGATAAATTCAAGAGGAATGTTTTCTCTTGTTGGGTAAAATGATTGAGGGAATGACTAAGGGAAATCTGATAAATAAGAGAATAGACTGAAAAATGACAGTAAAAAGGACAATGAGGGGAAGGTAGAAAAATAGTTATAAAGAACTTGATCAATTGAAAATGGTAATTCCGAGACATCGCATTTTAAAACCTTAAGAAAGTATCTTTAAAAAAACGAACACTGGCCTTTTTAAGGATATATGAAATAGAGGGAGAACTTTTGGAACTACACGCGATATTTTCTTCGATTCGGAGGACGTTTATTGGCGATGCATTAAGCAAATGAAACGAGATAATCAACATACTTTTGCCTACCTGAACCTTCCCGTACACATGAAGAATCTACATAATTTATACCATATATGAAAAATTTCTAGAAACCTAACTTTTAATAACAACTTGTCTTACTTTATTTTATTGAAAGCTCTAACCAGTAACAACTTTATCTAATAAGTAAAATTTTCTATAGAGTTCCAAATAATATCCTTAACACTTGAGTATTATAATAATTATCTTTATACTCAGAAGTTACTTAGCAGTTATATCCTCTTAAATTCATGAAAAATGAAGAGGCCGTCCATTCTTTCGTTCTATTTGTTCTAGATGAAATAATTATTATACTTTAATTTTATGAAATGCCTTGATTATTATAAACATAAGAATGAATGAAGAGGTGTCAGAATAATGTATGGCTTATCTGGATGATGTAGTATATATATATATATATATATATATATATATATATATATATATATATATATATATATATATCAGTGGCGACTCTGGCACTCGGGCTGTTTGGCTTAGCCCGAGTATAAATTTAGTAAAATGAACGTGTATTTGCAAGTTGATTTAATTTCTGCCAACATGGACTTCACGTAAGTAATTGAAGCCAATAACTTGGGCTCCTTTTATTGAGCCTGTTCACAGTTCATATATTTTAGTTCAGCGTCTGGCGGTCGTATTAGAGTTGCGCTGTGTCAAAAAATATCATTGTAGCAGGTGTCTCGACATCGTTCACACGCGCTTGACACGGGCTTAGAAGTTACAGCCTGAGGTTTTTATTTATAATCGTAAAAATTAAAAGTAATTAAAATTCAATGTTTATATAAAGATAAGGATTTAAATTCCAATCTATGAAAGGTTTCCGTTCTACAATATTCTTAAAAGAACGAAAAATTACCTAGTAACTCGGGTGAATACCAACGAGGCTGGTAGGTGTAAAAGACTAACTGGCATCTCTTGTCAAGGGTACAGTACATGTGACAGTCAGATCGGTCTCAAGCTAATGTTTGTTGTGCGCGCCGCTGTTTTTTGATTGTTGTTATTCTGTGTGTCTGTGTGTAAAGATCAGTTGTGTTTTGCAGGGTTGCTTTATTTTTAACTTTAACTTAGAAATGGACAAAGCCGTTGTGCTAGATAGAAAAAATAAGCCATTTAGGGCTAGAAATATTGCGAAAAAACGTGAAACGCCATCAAACTAAGACGACTGGAATTAATTTATAAATGAAGTGAGTATTTTTTATATTAAAACTATAATCATGTATCATGTGTCTTATGCGAAATCTGTGATGAGCCCGGGTTACGCTGATGACCTGGATTCGTCTGATATATATATACACGAGGGGTGGTCAATAAGTTTTGCGAATGGGTAGGGCAAAACAGATGAAGGGGGATGGCTGTTTGTAAGGGGGGTTAGGACAAGTTAAAAAAGTCAAGACCTGCAGCTGCACGCTACTGCCTCGTCTATTTAAAAAGCAGTAGCTGATCGCAGATCGTCACTCACAAATTTTTCAACAATGGAGAAGGTTGAGCACCGCGCAGTGATCAAATTTTTGACCAAGGAAAGCAAGAATGCAAAAGAGATCCATGAACGCATGGTTGCAGTGTACACCGACACCGTCCCTTCCTATGCAACCATTGCTCGCTGGAATAGGAAGTTAAAACCATGGTCGTGAGTTCCTTGAAGATGACACTGTCTAGGACGCCCGTAGACGTGATCAACGAGGACAATGTGGCCGGTGTGGAGAGGATGATCCTCGAAAATCGAAGGGTGAATGTCGAAGAAATCGAGTGAGAACTTTAAATATCACATGGAATTTTTATTAACATCATCCACGAAAATTTATCCATGACCAAGGTCTCTGCCCGTTGGGTCACTAGAAACCTCACGCCCCATGATCGACTCTAACGTCGCCAAAGTCCACAAGGCCATAGTTGCACAAGCTGCCCTGCGCGAGTGCGGATTCAAGGAGCTCAACCATCCCCCCTACAGTCCAGATCTGGCCCCTAGCGACTACTTTTTATTCTGCCAGCTCAAGGCTGCACTGCGTGCACACCGGCTTGGGGACGATGAAGATGTCCAGCTCGCCGTCCAGGAGGGGATTGAACAGCAGTCGGGAGATTTCTGGTTGTCGGGAATTCGAATCCTCAGGGACAAGTGGCGCAAGTGCATTGAAGTCGAAGGTAGTTATATTGAAAAATAATAAAACACTCTTCCTCATATCTCGTTTCCTTATATCCAAATTGAAAAACTTATTGACAGCTCCTCGTATATATATATATATATATATATATATATATATATATATATATATATATATATATATATATATATATATATACATATATATATATTTATATATATATATATATATATATATATATATATATATATATATATATTTATATTTATATATATATATATATATATATATATATATATATATATATATATATATATATATATATATATATATATATAGAGAGAGAGAGAGAGAGAGAGAGAGAGAGAGAGAGAGAGAGAGAGAGAGAGAGAGAGAGAGAGAGAGAGAGAGAGAGAGAGAGAGAGAGAGAGAGAGAGAGAGACAGGCAGACAGACAGACAGAATTATTTGCAATAGTGCAATAATAATTATGGGGTTAAGAAGGCATTTTTCTAGCTAACTAGCTCATTATTGAATCCCTCAAAAAGAATTCTTCTCAACTACACGCGAAAGCTTATTTTATGTGTTATCATCTAATGCATGTGAGAAGAGATCCTTGTGAGGGCTTCGATGAACAGCTAGTTAGTAAAAAAATTGCCTTCTTGTTCTTTTGTTCTAGACCGTATATATATATATATATATATATATATATATATATATATATATATATATATATATATATATATATATAGTGTATGTGAGAGTAAGCTTGATTATCCTTCTGCTAGAAGAGAGATGTGTTTGATGTAAAAGCTCTGAGAGTGTATGAGAATGTGAGTATCTCAACACACGACTTACTTTGCTCTATACAATATACACATGGTTAAATTGGTTGATATGTGGATGAGAGAGCAAGAAGAATGTGAATAGAAATGGAAAAATACGAGGGGAAATCTGTTGAAAAAGTGAGCAGAAAGATTATCAGAAAATACTTAAGAGTAAGAGAGAGAAAGTATGTATGGTCAAATAGGTTTGTATGTAAATGAGAAAGTGAGAATAATGAAAGTTAAGGGAAAAATAAATGTGAAATAAATCCACGGTAGCAATAGTGGGTAGTCCCAATGTTGTATGCAGGTGTGCTGGAACTGCTATGAGAATTTGTACGCTGAATGATGGAATGATGAGATGGAACGTGCTGGTGACATAGAATTGTAGCATTTTTTCAAATGCTTTAATTGAGAATTATTACGCTATAAATATTTAGATTGGTGCATACAGGGAGAAAAATAGAGAGATGGAACCAACTGAAGAATAGTTGTGCAAACGATATGGGTAAGAATCCATTCTTTTAGTTGTGAGGAATGGATGTTTTATCTTGGCATGGCTGTTTGAAATATGGATTTATTGTGAGTGCTGACAGAAGTGCGAGAGAGAATGAGGGTTCATGTGTCTGAGATTGATTCTAAATGATATATATATGTTGGCGTGTGTGGTCACGTGTTGATAGTGATTATGAATTAGAAGCAGTATGAAATGTTAAATCAAGTGTTTGATAGTGTCTACATGAGGAATGATCTATGCATTCCGCAATGGGCAAAGTGATGCTGTGGGGGTCGAACCAAGTAAGCATTCGTATGAAAAATATTTTACAATTTTTAACGTTACAGGGGAGAGGCTCGGTACTCCTTTATAGACCCCTAAAGCCAAATTAGGCTCCAAGCACTGTAAGTACGGGGGTTAGGGGTGAGAGGAAGAGAAAGAAGAAGGTTTTAGGAAGGAACAGAGAAGAAAATAGTAGGAGAGAAAAGTTGACTTAGTTAGTCATGAGACCTACAGCTTACCGTGGAATCCGAACTACCATATGTCGCTTGTCTCTAACTATAACATTGCAGTTTATCGTGACCCCTGTCCCACGTATCACTGTGAGTCTCGTGTGCGAATGCAATAGTACAAAACGAATAAATGCTGAAGGCTGAGGGAAGTAAGAGGTGTGCAAAGGGATTGTAGTTGCCTGGAGGTCAAGCTTATCTCTGTCCATTTTAGGTAGTATAGATAGCGTGATAAAGTAAGAAAGTAGTATTGGTATTTATGAGGCGTTCAAACTATTATTAGTAAATATTGTTACTGAAATCTGGTGTAGGTTTCTATCTCTCTACCTATTCTTTGCTATTCTTATCCTAGTTATTATTGACTATATGGTATTCTCTGGTTTGCTTCGGTTAATTAATTACTCTTAGTCATCGTCAAGTATTAATCTCTTTCTCTAGGCGTAGATTTCTTCTTCGTCTTCTTCTCCTCCCACATATATGCTTGGGAAACTTGGGAATAATCTGTGTGATCTCTATCCTTCTCTTCCGCCAATTTGGTTGCTTAATTCAACTCCTACTTCATTCCTTGTCTTCTCTAAGACTTTCCTCGCTCTTTTTGCAATTATTCTGTTAAGTAGCTTTATCCTTGCCACTGTGCAGGTCTCGTAGTCTTCTTCTTTCTCCTCTTCTGGTGTTCCTTTTAGGTAGATAGCTTTGTTTTGGACTTTTTGGAGTCTTAATAGGTTACTTCTTGAGATCGTGTACATCGTGATGAGAGATAAATAATCGCGGACTGTACTATGGCTTGATAACTTTTCTTTTTTTTCATGTTTAGGTTAACTAACTTGTACAGTAATGCCAGGCCTCTCTTTCCTCGATTTACTATTTCAGTTACGTGCTTTTTATAACCTGATTTCGTAATGGTTAGTCCGAGCACCTTACATTCTTTCCCGCATCTGTAGCGCTATCCTTCTACATATACATCTAAGATGCTCCTCCTGTACACGGGTACCATTTTAAATTTATCCCTATCGGTTTTAATTTTCCATTTTTTTTCGTATCTATTAATGCTTCTTATCTCTTATCTCTTCTGCAGTCATCCTAGCTTGCATTGGGCAATTCCTGTAGTGGGAAACTATGATTTGAGTGACGTCGTCGGCAAATTAGATGTTTAAGCAGCCTTCATTTTTTGCTGGTGGAATATCTGCTGTGTAGATTAAATATAAAGACGGACTCAAACATCCACCTTGGGGCAAACAGGCAGCGAGCTCAAATATTTCACCCTGATGTCGTCTTTTTTCCACATAAGCACGTCTATCCATTACATAATCACATAAAATCCTTTCGTTCTTGTTGTTCATTCCTAATCTGAGAATCTTGAGTTGTATACCGGTCTGCCATACTTTGTTAAATGCCTTGGACACCTCCCGGCATACGATGTCTACGCTCATTTTTTCTATCTTTGCTTTCGCTATCTTTTCAAGGATGACTCCAAGGGTTATCTCCGTGGTTGTGTTTTTCCTAAAGACAAATTGGCAGCTGTTTCTTGGGCCATTATCTTCGAGGATTTTCGACAGTCTGTTATTTATTATTTTTTCCAATAGCTTACCGATGAAATCTAGCAGCGATATGGGGCGGTAGTTAGCAACTTGATCTGGGAGGGTTTTTTCGTCTTGGGTGTGAATATCATCCTCGCCACTTTCAGTTCATCAGGAAAGTATTTCGTGTTCAAGTACGCATTAAAGATGTTTCTTACTCCCTCCAGTATGTTTGAGAGTGCTTCGATGTAATTTATTTTGGTGAATCCCGATCTGCCTGGGGCTCTCTGTCTGAAGTTCTTTGTGGTTTCTTTTAATTCCTTAGATGTAGTGATTGCGTCTATTCCGTAGTTGTTGTTTCTCTTTTATTCGACAAAGTGGAAGGGGTATGTCCTTTCTATTTCTTCATTGAGTTCGTACAAGATCTGATGTTCAAATTTAATGTCATAGTCCTCATTCTCCTTTTCGCTATCTTTTTATACATTTCTCCGGGGCTCTCTAGATAATGCTTTTATTTCTTTCTTATCTTCTAAAATGTTGTTCCCTGCATCCTTAATTTTCATTTTATCCCTTGTTGCCCGTCTCTTTAATCTGTTTCCAAAATTTCCTTGGTGATGTTTCCACATCTATTTTCTCGATGTGCTGATCCCATTTCTATTTCTGTTTTTCATAAATTAGTGCTATTAGTTCTCTTTTCTGTCCTGAGTGCGTTGTTTTCTTCCCGTAATGTTCCCAATATTCTTATATTTTCTGTCGCCCGACCCATCTCCTCGCTCAAAGACACCATTTCTGGTGTTCACTTAAATTGTTTAATGGTTTGGAACGAGTTAATAGGGACGGCCCCTTCTCTGCCCTTTTAATTTCTTCTCTGATCCTATTCAACTCCCCGTCGATTTTCTCTAGAATGGCTTCCTAAAGCGGGCTGGGCACGTACGTCTGAGGTAATTCTTTGTACTTATCCCAATCCACTCTATGGCATGCCTTCCATTTCTTCGAAGAGATTTATATATGATTCTTGTTTATGTGCATTAAAGTCGCAGTGTGGTCACTGCAAGGCACATCCACTGGTTTCATAAAATAGGTAAGGGCAGATTGAAGTTAGCCAGGCAGATGTCCGGTTTTGTTGCGTGTTCTCTTCGTAAGTATTGTTGGAAAATTGGGTCCCAGTCTTTGCAGTATACGTCTATTAATAAGCGTGTTAAGTTGTCTCCCGACTCTGTTTGTATTTCTGTACCCAGCAGCCCTGCAATGGGCGTTTAAATCGCCCATCAAAATGATCGGTATCCTATATTGAAGAGTTTAGTAAAGTTTTATACTGGTAATTGGGGCCGCCTGGGTGGCTGGTATCCAGTTGCGACAATGATGTTACTTAATTCCATTTTAATTTCTATAACTAAATATGCATCCTACAATCCTTGTATTGTTTTGTACTGCAATCCTTGCTTGACAGCTATTGACGCTCCCACGTGTGTTTCTCCTGAAGGATTTGGGTTAACAACATTGTAGTTTCATATCTTTAGTTTCTCGTTTTCTGTGTTTCTTCCATGTTCTGATATTAGTATAATATATGGGTCAATCTTTCTGAATAAGTTTCCCTACATAATTTTCTTGTCTTTCCATCCGCATGTGTTAACTTTTAGTATTTTTAGTTTCTTAATATCCATAATCCAATTGTCCATTTCCGTTCGTTTATTCGTTTTCCGTTTAATTTGTCCTGTCTGTTAAGTTATCAGTGTTTCTTCTTATTTTTCTGTTTTTTCTTTCGTTTCTTTTGGGTTCCCCCTCTGCTGACTGCATTTGAGAGTCATTCTGGTGGTTCATCTCTTGGTGATGGACCCTGTTTACTTGCGGATTTAGATCTGTTAGTTCTTTGGGCTTTCCTGCGAGTAACCCGTGTGCACTCTTGCTCTGTGTCGTCAGAGGAATTTTCAGTCTCTGCGTCTTCGCTGATTGTGTCCTCTTCTGACTCCTCTGCCTGTTGGTTTCCTTTCGCCTCTTCGATTAACTCATGTTTTGTCTTTTCTGTGACATTGATTCTGAAAATGGCCGATAAGTCGACTTCTTTGGGGAATTTCATTGGACATTGGACATAACAAGTGAGAAATATAGTAGAAGAGGGTTTTAGTAGGAGAAATAGTGGGGAAATAGGGGAAAAAATGATAGGAAAGCGAAAATGAAAGGTAGAATGAAAGACAGATCCCTGGTGAAAGGGTATCACTGGCTTTCTTTGCGTTTTGTTTTTTTTTTTTTGATAGTATATGAATACACTATCTGGTAAATGCGCTGGGCATTCAAGCCTTTGCATTAATATATAATATCTCTACGTGGCTTTTGGAAGATTTTCATCTTCGATTCTGGGTGTTTCACACCTAGATTTGGATTTTTTGTGTTGTTTTTGTTTTAGTTGTTTTTTGGCGATATTTCGCACAAAAATTTGGGGAAGTGTTTTTTAAACCAAATTAAGCAAGTGCTAATTCGGTGGCTAAACTCGTTTGGCTTTTTTCATGTTTTTCTGTGTCATGAATGGGGGTTATTTAGTTTTTAAGTGAACTTTGGGTCGACGTTAAAGTCATTCGGTAGTCAACTGCTTTTGAAACTAATTGGTCGTCTTTAGTTAGGTAAATTGTCAAAGTCGATGTGCTCCAGTACAAACTCGGGAGGGAGGTGCCGGTGCACCTTTTCCCAGATTTTGGTTGCTCTGAGGTGAAGCTCCACGTTTATAGGGGTCATCCCCAGTTCACCATGGAGATCACTCTGCCTTCTCCCTTCTCTCCTTCGGGCTCCCGTAATGATATATACTGCCCTATTCTGGAACCTTTGCAGTTTAAGGACTTGGGTCTTGGAAACTACGTTTATAGGGATCGGGGGGTACAGGAGTTTTGAGCGAATGCACGCATTCATGAATGGGGGTTATTTAGTTTTTAAGTGAACTTTGGGTCGACGTTAAAGTCATTCGGTAGTCAACTGCTTTTGAAACTAATTGGTCGTCTTTAGTTAGGTAAATTGTCAAAGTCGATGTGCTCCAGTACAAACTCGGGAGGGAGGTGCCGGTGCACCTTTTCCCAGATTTTGGTTGCTCTGAGGTGAAGCTCCACGTTTATAGGGGTCATCCCCAGTTCACCATGGAGATCACTCTGCCTTCTCCCTTCTCTCCTTCGGGCTCCCGTAATGATATATACTGCCCTATTCTGGAACCTTTGCAGTTTAAGGACTTGGGTCTTGGAAACTACGTTTATAGGGATCGGGGGGTACAGGAGTTTTGAGCGAATGCACGCATTGTAGATTTTCAGTTTGTTGGAGGTACTCAGGTTTATGAATTTGAAAAATTCCCTCAAGTCCCTCCGTGCATTCTGTGTAGTTTTTGTTACATGGCTCCTATACCCACCAGTCGTAATTTGTAGTCCCAGAACCGTGCCCTCCGTGCGGTATGGGATGCGTGCATCCCCCCACACGGATGTCTGCCAGAGTCCTTCGGAATAATGGAATTACACGGAACTTTTGTTTTCGATTTCCACTGCCGTACTTCGTGCCATGAAATTCGCATTCCGATAAGGCCCCGTACATATCATTGTTATATCATCCGCAAATTGGACGTATAAGGAACCCTCAGTCAAGGGTTGGGGAAGGTCTATGGTGTAAATGTTATAGAGCAGGGGAGAGATGCACCCGCCTTGCGGCACCCCCGCCTTGGGGCACCCCCGCCTCGAGTTCGAACTCAGGGCCGCTATAATCTTTTATACTCACGTAGTCACAAAGAATCATCTCAAGTATGGGATTGAGGCCTAGTTGTAGGATCTTATATTGTAGGCCTCTCCTCCATACCTTGTCAAAGGCCTTTTTGACATCGCGTAGCACCAGATTTGCATGGCGTTTTTCTGATTTTACTTTTTCCAACTTCTCGGTAATTACGGCTAGCGCCGTGTCTGTTCATCGCTTCGCACGGAAGCCATGTTGTTGATTGTTATGAGAGTTGTTTCTCTCGAGGAACGTGTTTACCCTGTTGGGCAATATCTTCTCCAAGACTTTCCCTGAAAATTCTAGGAGAGATATGGGCCTGAAGTTAGCTGGACTGTCCGGTGGTTTACCGGCTTTTGGAATAAATATCATTTTCGCTACCTTCCAGTGGTCAGGGAAGTATCCCACATTTAGGCATGCGTTCATGATATTCATGAGCCCCAATAGGATATTGGGTGGGGCTCAAATAAAATTCTCCTTCGTCAGTCCTGTACGCCCCGGTGCTCGCTGTCGAAAGGATTTTAAGGTCATAGAGAGTTCCTCGGCAGTAATTCTACCGCCGAGTCCCTCCATTTCCCTGTTCTGTGATACGCAATGGTGAGGGTGCGTTCTGTGTATTTGGTCATTTAGGTCGTTAATAATTTCGTCTTCGAAGTCCAAATCGAAGTCATCATTCTCTTCCGGGGAAATCTTAAATATAGATGCCCAAAAGAGTCTGAATTCCTCTTCGATTCTTTCCACGTCAGAAATTTCAGTGTCGTCACGTATAAGTTTAATAGTCTTTGCTGGCTGTCCGCCTTTTAGTCGTTTTACCGTCTGCCAGAATGTACGTGAGTCAGTTTCTACATTCAGTCCGTCAATCAAATTATTCCAGAGTACACTCTGTTGGTCCCTTATAAGAGTCATTAGTTCGTCGCGTATGAGTCGTGTTTGTCGGTGTGTGTTGATGTTGGGGCCAGTGAGGTTCACTTCATTGATCCGTTCCTTATATTCCCTCGCGAGGGTTTTCATTCTAGGGGTCCATGAGGGGGCAGGAAGAGTTTTATATTTAACTCGGGGGACGGCTTCCTTGTCGGCTTTTAATAGATTTTCATTTAATTTATCCAACTCCTCGTCAATTTCTTCAAGGGAGGCATCATTTAAGGGTTCTGGGTTATAACTTTCGAGGAGTTGATTATACTTATCCCAGTTGGCTCGAGCATAGCTCTTTCGCTCTGGGATAGGGATTTGAATGGGGGAGGTTGTGACTTTAATAAGGATAGCCTGGTGGTCGCTGGGAATAGGGGGGCCCGGCTCAATGAAGTAATTATAGGGGAACATATTGCTGGTTAGCACAATATCTGGTTTGGTGGCTGACCTGTGAGTGATATATGTGGGGAAGTCTGGTCCAATTCTAGTCATAATGTGTCTCGAGATTCCTGCCTGCTGGGTTGGTCGACGTATAACCGGAGGCAGCGCTTCTTGCATTGAGGTCACCGGCAAAGAGAACGGTTCTGCCGTGACCACATAACTGCAAGAAGTTTAGGAGGGGCAAATACACTCTCCTTGGGGGGTTGGTACCCCGTTGCCAAGACCAGGGGTCCCACTGCCGTACGGACCTCCACAGCAAGGCAAGATTCGTCGAGTCCACTTATTGATCTGAAGTCAAGACCTCTTTTCACAGCTATGGCGCATCCGTCAAAACGTTCTCCGCTGTGATTTTTGGTCAAGACTTCGTAGGGAAAGATCTTTATCGGGTTAGCGTCGTTTATTCCATGTTCGGAAATAAATATAACGTCTGGGTCACTTTGTCTTAATACGTTTCCGTATAATATTTTTTCGTTAGTCCATCCGTCAGAGTTCAAATGTAAAACTTTTAGAGTCGTCATTTTGTAGTTCACTTAAGGGTTTTCGAGTGTAATATGATATTTTAGGACTTTATTCCCTTACGAGTTTAGGTCTTTGTGGAGTGTTTGGGGGCGTTATGGTTTTTCCTGTACGTTTTTTCCTGTATTCGCCGTTGGTAAGGGTTATAAAGGAGTCCGGAGTCAGTTTAGTCAGGCCTTGGAGTAAAGCCTCCTCGACCTGTTTTTCACTGAGCTCGTCCGAGGTGAATTCCCATTTGTATATTCCGGCTATTAAGCCTTCGGATACATCAAGGGCATCCATCTCCTTAGGAAAAGGGGACCTTTCGGCAGCGAATACCTTCAAGTTAATTTTTCTTGAATGGTATGCGTGCCTGGATTCCCTCTTACAAGAAGAGGACGATCTCGGGCGTCTCTGGGGCTGCGAGGTTTTTCGTGAGCGGGGCGAACGTGCCCCTCCCTCGGCTCTCGCAACTCCAGTCTCCATGCCTTCGTTATTCACCTTTGTGGGTGTGATTGCGTGGGTAGTTTTGTTTTGCTGAGTTTCTTTAGATTGTTTCAGTTCAGTGCGTGCTTTTGCAGCCTGGATCCTGGGGTCTCTGGAGGAAGCTGGGGTTGTGGCATTGCTGGGGGTTGGGAGCTTCTGATAACTAGTCTCGCACTGGGGTTTGAGACTAATTTTCAGAATCTCTTCTGACCGCGGGTTCGAGGGGAACCACATCTTCTCCATTCCATTATTAGTTAGCATCTTATTAAGATAATCTGCAAAGCACCCCGGGGAGGAGAGATTCGCAATATGAGCATAATATATGCAACACATAATTTTTGTCGAGTTTCCATTTTCGACGTGGAGAAATGTCGGATTCGCTTTTGACTCCGCTACCGCAGCTTTGGCAACCATGGCATAAATGGTGTTGGCTTTCGTTTCCTCTTCAGTTTTTTTCCGTGTGGCTTTCTTTTTTAAGATCTGTTTCTTGATGGGGCAGGCCATGGAGAGTGTCTTATGTTCCCCCGCGCAGTTTTGACACTTCATGGTGGTGCTTTTACAGCTCCTCCAGAAGTGGTTGTCCGATGCACAGATGGAATATAAGGTGGCATTCCCTTTGGGACAGTTGGCTGTAGTGTGCTCCTCATACTTGTAGCATTTGAAGCACATTTGGAGGTCGATAAACTCCTCACGTTCGACCTGCTCGGGGCAGATCCTTAACGTTTAAGAGGATCATACCGCACTCCGTAGCCTTAAGCGCCATTGCCGAATCAGTAAACACAATCTTGAAAACGTGCGTGTAATCCTTAAATTTAAGGATTTCCGCTATTTTAGCCCAGGGGTGTTTTTTTTCAACCTCAGCATGAATTTCTTCGATGCTGTGGCTGCCGACCCAAGGATCGAGGCGTCGAAGAATAATGCTGCGGTGGGTTTTAATCTGTGGAGGCGTGTGGGGTCTGAGATTCATCTTTTTTAGGGATTCGGCCGCTTTTTGAGAGGTAAGGACCTCGCAGTCACTCTCCTTTTGGCAGATAGCCGAGTATCCATTGTGCGTATCTATGAGCCGTACTAGGGTTACCCCTAGTTCCCCGTGAGTGATGGCGAAGACATCTCCCCGATCTGGCTTGGGGCCATCGAAGAGAGTCCTCAGCGGTATCCGCCGAGTCTCCCTCATTTAAACCTCCATTTCCGCATGGGAACTGGAGAGATAAAAAGTATGCGAAGACTCAGGGTGTGTGGCTGTGTTTGTGTGTGTGTGTATGTGATATTTATCACCAGTGAGAAAGAATAGGTCAAAAAAGGAGTAGTCCCTGTCCAAAACAAAACAACCCGATCAAAATGGCACTTTACCTTGGGTGCAGGCGCTTCTCGAAGGCCTGCAGGTCTCCGGTCTACCACAAAGGGAGTCCGGTGTGGAAAGAGAAGGGGGGGGGGGGAAGCAAACTCACCCTCGCTACCGGCGCACGAAGCGAGTGAAATTTCACTTATTACTCGTAAAAACGCAATGTCACTTTCAAACGTAAGCTGAATCTGTATTCCTGAACGAGCAATCACCAAACGCGCGTAACAACAAATTTCACCAATAATATGCGAAGTACAACTTAAGGTTGGCTTTACCAGGTCACACGTGAGAAGAGCAAGACTAACTCAGGCAAGCAAAGCAGTCTTTTTTTGGGGGGAATTTCATGGATTTCATCCGTGTTTATGTGCAAACGGTTTGAGCATTATTAACCTTTTTTATATCATGGCGCTGATTGGACAATTATTACAAGGCTTATGTCTAAAAGCTGCTTGGAAAATTTATTAACGCTAAGGCTGTTATTCCAAAAATGAACATAAGTATGAAGATTAAATGTATGTCGATCCTGATTTATTGAATTTTTGTAGTGTTATGAGTAGATGAAATGACTATTTATATAGGTGTACTTTTGTGGAAAAGACAGTCAGAAAAAGTTATTAATATTCAAGAAGAAAAGTTCTCATTACTGTTCGCTATTTCGAAGTTTATTATAGCTATTTACCGAAAAATAAACAATCCAGCTATATATATTATCCTTTACCGTAAGTAAGCTTGCTGATCACCTTACCTAGCCTATAAAACAAGAGAGAAAATTCATTATTCGAGACCCTAGAACTGGTGATACCTCTTCGTCGAACGAAACGTGATCAAACAACAAAATGGATTCGCTAGGCGACGCATCAAGCCATCAACAAGCTGTTTATTTTCTACACCATGAAGTGGAGTGTGCTAACTCAATCACACTCAGACCTCCTGTCTTAAATGAAGCAACGGTGGTGGGATTCAAAATTGTGGAAGCATAATTCCCCATCTCAAGGATAATTCGGGAGGACACAAAATTCTACGATATCTTGCTGCATTACCTCCCGAGAAGGTCGATTTACTGCAAGCTGGAGTCCTTTCATCAAAGGACTACTCTCTCCTTAGGGCAGAAGTGCAAAGTGTTTAAAAATTAATCAAACCATAATATGGAATTTTCAGTACCTATTTACTTTTAAAAATGAAAAGTGTAAATAATAAAATTCAAGGGGCCAGTAATGAGAATAATACAGTAATTTTGCGTGTGTATAAAAAAATTCGTGTAGACATCAATATTAAATTAATTCTGTTTAATTAGGGAAAGTGGTGTGGTGCCCACACACAAAGTAACCTACATAAAAGAGGTTTAGTTCACAACGAGAAACTGCAGCTACTTTATGTGGAACGCTTTAATCAATGTTGTTAAATCGCTTGGCATAACATAGGTTATACAAAGAATTTCAGGACTGCTGGCCCCTCTGAAATCTATGTTATGCAGTCAAAAATAACAAATGAAATACGGATGTATATAATGTTGTGGGCGCGCGCACAAAGCTGTAGGTTTGCTTAGAAATATAATTAACTTATACTGCAGCCAATGATAGAAGTAACGGAACGGCATAAGAAAGTTGTGGCGCAAACACACACACACGCAAAAATAATTTTGTTCGCATTTAAGTGCTGCAGTTCCTGCGTCAGAACGCTCTAAAGTACTTCGAATTTATTTAAAGTACCTCTATGTTTACTCATATTATGTTAAACACTCCACGTTCTTGCGGCAAACTCTTGTGGTGCTGAAACCACATTATAGAATCGAATATGACTCAAAAATACCTCAAAATGAGCATTTTGGAGTCTTAGGAAGTTCTATAATTGGTTTACAGTAAACCATAGCATATTAATATATATATATATATATATTTGTTTATAATTGTAAGGCGTAGATACTAAGTATGTATAATACACTCAGTTTTCTCGAGTTGTAGTACTGTGGGGGTCGAACCAAGTAAACATCATTTGTATGAGAAATTTAAACGGTTCACACAAAATCTTCGGGGAACGTTTATTATTTCCTGCTTGACTTTACCTCCTTTGCCGAGAATACACATTCAGTATCGTGTGCTGGATCATCACTATGATATATTTGTAGGAAAGAGTACAAGAAAGTTTACATTAATAAAAAATAATTCATACAATGCCAAAAATTTTATAGTTAAAGTTTTGAAAAATAAAAATTATAGCTGAGAAGGGGAAGGATTTAGTCGGAGGGAGCAAGAATACACAGGAGCTTAGCTTTTTGTTAATTTACAAAGTTTAACATTGTATTTTTACTCACTAATAGGGTTTTGTATTTAAAGTAATATTCCAGTTTATTATGACAATTTTTGGTTGGTTGTTTGTTCACCATTTCGCACTTTAGATTAAGTTTCGCATGTTGTCTTTAATTATTTCTATCTAATTACACTTTTAGTTGTCACTGCTTATTTAGCTTTTATTTTTCTATTCTTATTTATTTAGCTATTGTTCACTTGTTTTTACTATTACTACGTTATACTTGACACGATTAAATTTCACTTGTTATTTTATTAGTATCTTCTAATATCTTATATTTATCACTGTTACCTTTATTTTGTTCTTATACCTCTATTCTTATTAATTAGCTATTATTCACTTGTTTTTACTATTGCTACTAATTAGCTATTATTCACTGGTTTTTAATATTGCTATATAACTTTTCAGTTTATCATTTATTTAATGACTTCATTTAATGATCACTTATTTTTAAATTATTGAGTACACTGTTCTATAACTTTTTAGATTCACAATTCACTATTGTCACTTTATACATTTCATGTTTATACACTTTTAATTTTTTCGAACTTCACTTTTAATTGTTTGTCACTTTCTACCATAAGTTTATTTCCGATGTCCTCATTCCGCAAATTATATTCTTGTAAGTTGTCCCGTTCACTGTGTATAAACTCGATTCCGGAATATACATTGTTCCAGTGCACAAGAGGCTCTCGATTTCCTTTGGGGATCACGGCTCCTCAAAGGTCCACTTGAATTCCCCGCTTCTAATTCCTTGCACTAGCTTCACCTGGTTGTTCTTCTCAGGTCTACGTCCAATAATTCCGAAGACTTTTAGGTTCACCTCTTCCCCGTCGAAAAAGGGCCCCTTTTCCAGGACTTCGATTTTTTCGGTAAGAGGCACTCCTGGATAACTTTGGTCATCTTCCAAGCAGTCGTCTGATTAAGCTTGTTTTTCTTCTTCCTCTTGTTTTGCTGTTGCTCTGGTGTTCCTTTTCTTTTTCGTTCGTTTTTCCTTCGGGCTATTTTTTTGCGGTTACTGCGTTTTCTTTTCTTTCTTCTTTTTTTTCATTTCGTGGCTTACGTTTTCTTTAGTGTTCTCGGATTGGTTTTGTTATTCTTTGTTTAGAGTTGCTGCTTTTTTGGCGCTCTCAATTGGTGCTTCATCAACGAATTTGATGTTTAACACATCCTGAGATGCTGGGTTTGGCGGAAACCACAGCTTCTTTTTAACTCCATTGTGTTGGAGCATATTGTTTAGCTCCTCCGAGAAGTTGCCGGGGTGCGCAAGGTTCTCCATGTGGGCGACGATGACCATAGTCATTATTTCCTTGCACTCAATCGGCATGACGAGTTTCGGAGTTGCTCTTTCCACTGTTGACATGGTTTTTGGTGCCGATGCCGCTGTGGCGTAGGATCCTCCGTTGGTCTTTGTTGCCTCCTTTTCCTTTTTCAGTTTTTCTCTTTTCGCCCGTCTCATTTCTTTGTGCAGGGGGCATCTCATGGCTAGACACCGATGTTCCCATCCGCAATTCGTGCATTTCGCTCGCTTTTCTCTGCAGTCTCTCCAACCGTGGCCGGTTCTAAAGCATGCCACACAAGTTTTCTCTTTCTTCGGGCAATCTTTGGTTGCGTGGCTTTCGAGCGCGAGGCAGTTTTGGCAGTTTTCCAAATAAATATATTCTTCTGCCTTCATCTGCTCTGGAGCTACCCGTAGGTAGAACTCCAAAAGGCCATCTCTCATCGCTCTTTGTGCCATTTCACTGCTGCTGAAGATGATTTTGATAAGCGACTTTTTAGACAGGAAGGAAGCTTGAAGTACACAAAATCCTGGTTTATTTTGATGTTAGAGGAAAAAGATGAATCAATGATCATACGGAAATCTTTTCAACATTAACAACCCATAATCATCAGAAGTATATGCTGAGCCTTTAGTCGGAATCGTTTTTAATTGTCTTACAGGAAAGTAAATCAGGCATTATTACTTAGAGGTGCAAAATAATTGATGCTGATTGCAAAACGATTCCTTAAATACCTTATGTGTTATGGTAAAAAATGACATTTATATCAGAACTATTTTTTCTGAGTTGCTCTTCATCTGCTCCTTCTTCTTCTGTTTACATATGAACACTTTTATCTTTTTCTGTAGGTTCTTACTTGGGAAACTCAATTAAGGGAGCGACACCGGGTCTCTCCTTAAGAATACAGCAATATTATTTCTTTCTTCACCAACGAAATTCCGGAGATTTTGGGGTGCTTCTGAACCGCTTTCATTAAAAGCGAATACCCATGATTCTCTTATAATAGTTAACCTTTTGATCATTAAGTAGTGAAATGATGAAGAGGGCATGCATAAAATGAAAGAGGAATATCGGGACAAATTTAAAGGCACTCAATTTCTCCTGATATTGATTCGAATAAAGATACCTGAAGATGATCGAATTAATTTGGCCTCTGCCATATTAACTTATGAATTGTATGCCTATGTTCTTAAAGAGTAGTGACATCCATGGTGTGTGTGTATGTTTGCGTATGTGTTACTCATACATTGTACAATGCCAAACGACTCCCCTCGTATCTTTTTCCCTCTATGGAAAGAGGTTTTCATTTACGCAAATTTCTTTCGCATTATGTTTATTGCACATGTTTTTTTCACTCAAATATGTTTTATCTTATGTCTGTTCGTCTATTCTTTCTTTTCTCGTGGCCTAAAGTCTCTAGATGCTAAGTTTTATTATTAATCAATTGGTGGCTCTGCTAGAAAAAAAGAAACAGAGATGATTTAATAAAGTGCCACAATATTTCATAATAAATACTAAAACACTTTCACACACACATACCTCGAAAATGTAAAGTGGAATATGCTATAATGAAATGAAAATGAAAGACACATGTATAAGTGAGAGTGGAGACAGAAAAGTCGAGTGAAAGACCAAACATAGAGCTGACACGGACTTCCCTTTTCGTGAAGTATGAACGCCTCGCGCGTTGTGCACGATGGATCATTTCTGACCCGATGGAAACCAAGCGACCCGTCTCCTTTTAACTTCAACTCTGGGCTTGAATGAGCCACAGCACTAAGTCCTCGCTTCTCTCATAACCATGAATATGGCACGACCTGGGAGTCAAAACTTGGGTTGGAATCGTGATTTCAAAGCGAATTCAGAGATTAGCGCCACACGTCAGCGAGGAAAGAGCCAAATAATAATAAATTTCGAAACTAATTGTAGCTGACGCAAATCTGACGTGTTTTAGAGTATTTCACAGGTTTTGAAGATTCATTGTATCCTTTTTCCTTTTAAAACTTCTAATATATTTTGTGTTTATTTCAAGCTTTCATGGAGTAGAGTGTAAGGCTTAGAAAATCAGTTTCTCTCGGAACGCATTTCAAACTACAAAATTGTTGTTTTTACTCGTATGTCTCGGAAATCTGATTGATATATGAAAAGAAAGTTTGATCAAAATAAAATAAAAGTGCATTAGCAATAAACAATCAAATTGTGGTTTCTTGAAAGTAGTAATTTACAAGTGTTTGACTATTCCTAGCAATTTCGATTATGTAAAACGGATATTTTTTAAATACTACTAAAAAGAAATGGGTAAAGTAGAAACACATAAAATAAAACAAAAAATAAAACCTAGAGAAAGATGCACGAAATGTTAGTGGAAACCACCTAAATAAATAAAATGAACCACACACAAACAAAAAAGGAAAAAATCTTGAGCGTGAAATAAAACTGAACAAAAGAAACATAAAAATAGAATGAGACTCATTACTTAGATATTCGCCAGAAGGGGCCCACACAGTCCTCTGCTTTCAGAGCGGCGTGTTTTCAGATTTCCAGCATCACAAGATGGTCTCTGAAACCGTTGAGTTGAGTTTGAGAAAAAAAGGGGCATGTGTTACGGTTCTATGTTTATTTAGTCAGCTTATTTAGTTTATTTAGTAAGTTTGTCGAAATTTTAATTTTAGCCTTACCCTAATGTTTCAGGGTTCATTTTACTCACATGATTTGCTGTAGCATAAGCCACTACCTCTATGAATCTAGGAAGCTTAGTAGTATATTCAGGCATGAATATACTATTAAGAAGTTTAGATGCAATATGTATATCTAGTCAACGCTTTTTAATTTGGTTATGTATCAACATCATATTTCCACCATGTTTTCATGTTGTCCCTCACCACATAATATTTTTCAATATGAAATCTATTCAAAGGAACACTCATTATATTTGAACCCTGTGTAATTCGATGAGGTATGCAGCAATGGTGGCACATGGAGGTGATTTAAGTAGAGAGAATTTTATGTTGTTAAAAAGTTAAGATAGACATATCATCGTAGGTAGAGTAAGTTGCTCTATTCATCCCTTGTATCGTAGACGAGATCTGCCGTCGAATAATTCAATGCACATAAAGTTCAGAATGACAAACTCTAGCGAGCGCGAAGAAAACAGGGGCCAGTCAACGTATATGGGAGGAAGGGTCGTATTGTATTTTGTCACAAACTTGTGATCATAGGACCCTATTCATGGTTTCGCGTTCTAGTTATGTGAATATGAATAATTCTAATAGAGGAAATTGTAGTCCACCTTCACAGAATATGGCTAAGAGTGCCCCCATAGGAAGATACTAGTAATTCTTCGGTAGTAAATAGGCATCAAAAACACCATTAATATTATAAGAGTAAAGAGTATACCTCAACCATAAGATTGACTCAGTACATGTTTATGTTATCTATATTTCTTAGAGAGGAAATAAAACGGTAGCGATCCTTTATGCTCATTTAATTAATCTGCAATTAAGAGACTGAAGAGAAGAAATAGGGAAATAGAGTATTTAATTATTTAGTGTGCACAAAAATTTTATATGTACAAAGCTGGCAATTATATACATTAAAGGTAAATGTTAAAGTTTAGTGCCACATTGCATGGTGAAATAGGATTGACAATGAAGCCTCACAGATGAGTGTCATTTAAATCGTATGAAGGCTTGAAAAAGGGCACCGCACATAATTAGGCACATAGAAGTAATCTAAAAATATATAACATTTTGTCATATAAATAATAATATATTATCATGTAAATAATAATATATTCTCATGTAAATAATAATATATACACATTTTGTCAGATAAATAATAATATACAACATTTGATCATGTAAACAATAACATATACTGTTCTTGTAAAGGGCTATAGGCAAAACGAATATTTCACACGCATAACATAAACTTACAAACTTACACGCTCACTCGCATATACACTTACACGCCTTTTGCGAAATCGTTGTAAATTTCTGACCACCAGGGTTGTGGGAAACACCACAGCTGTATATACAAACATCAAAGCAGGTGCAGTCATTGACACCGAGCTGAAGACAGGAAAGATGCGGACCTTTATTTACTATCAAAGAGCTGCGAAACACAAAATCTTATTCTCAAAATTTAAGATAAAACCTTTCTCTATTCTCAAGTAAGCTCCGCCCAAACCATGTCATTGGCTAACAACGGGCCACGCCCACTGTTTTCGATTCATTATATCTGGGTAGACCCTGCAAAAAAAGAGAGTCAGTCAGTCAAGGTCATTCAGCAGTCAGTTAGTCAGTCAAGGACATTCGAACTAGACTCAAACATTAGTAGGCCTGCCTCATATACCCGAGACAAGTTCAATAATATTCTTTGCGCCTAAGCCTACCTAGATGTCTGCCCAATAAAGAGTTCTTGAATCTGCCTTCCGAGATCCTCTTCTTGTGGGTAATCCAAACTGGTCCTGTTTTCCTGCCTACTTCACTAAAACTAAGTGAAAAGATAATCCTCCCCCCCCCCGCAAATTGGAGTCAGCCTATGGTCAGCATCCGGTAACCGAATACCCCAATAGGACTACGTAAAAGTTGATCAAAATTGGGCAAGGCTAATAGTTTGATGGGAAACCGCCAAGTCGACCTCCACCGGTGAACATTTAGCCAGCCATCTTCTGACCACTAACAACTAACCAACCCCCAGTAAACTGGTAACCAATAATCTATAGGCCAACTATCAGCCTATAACTCGCGACCTTTGGACTTGTCATAAGAGAACTATTGGAAAACATCTGAATCTTCACTCATTCGCAATTGCTTCAATAATTCCCAAGTGGAAGGAATACTAAAGTAAACTTGACTCACTATGGTTTATCAGAATTATAAGAATCAGCTCGAGAGAAAATGCTTCAATGCTCGTGTTTGCCATTTATTACTGTCATTGATCAAGATTAACCTTTTACTCTCGTGCCATTCTATTTTTACCTCATCCTTATGTATAGTAATAGCAAATTAACGATTATTTGGATCATCTTTCATCGGTTTTTGTGTCTTTTTCCAATCTTTTTTAGCATTCTCTCTTTCAGTCTTCTATTTTGTATACTACATCAGTTCTTCGCAATGGCAAAATTCAATAATCGAAAAGTACTCCATTGCCTGCGAAGGTTATTTGAGTGTAACTAAGAAATTCAAATCGAATTACCCTAGTTCCGTTTATTCTGGGAAACAAACTCAGATATAAATAGTTTTGCCGTCAAAATTAAGTCAGTAGAACAAGCCCAATTAAAACATAATCTTTTCACTCTTTGTTTGGAAGATGGAGATGAGGCTTCTCATCCAACTCCCTCAACCAAGATTACCAACTAAGAATAGATAGGTGGGTGTGAATGTTGTGGGCTTATCAACCACAAAACAGATAGCTGCCGAAAATCTATTCAGCAAGAATGTAATTGCCATGGTTATCGATACACCCGAAGTATTCGTGTCAAGCAAAATAAAATCTTAGAAGAAACGTTAATTGCAGAAACAAATCAATATTACGAATTAGAGCTTCTTCGCGGCAACGCTTTCCTTGTTCAAATCGCTATATGGAGAATCTCTCATATTAACTTTCAACTTTAATCTATATTTCAAATATAAAGAGAGAGCACTTAAAAATGGAGGTTGCCGAAATGATTTTATGTGTATAAGGTTATATGAGGTGCTAGTTATGGGGATTACCAGTTAATATGAATAAGGAATTAACTATTTGATCACCAATGGTGAATTCTTGCCACTGTTCTTATTTTGGCTGGGCTTACCGAAGAACGCTGCAAAAATATATATTTTACTCTAATATTGGACTATACCGGGTAAAGCGGCACGTCACAAAGTTACTTTGAGGGCGACTAGTAGTCTATATATACTCAACGCATAGTATTAAATTTTGGAGCGACAAGACTTGATGAATTTAAAAGGTTTTCCGTAAACACTAATACTGGTATGACAATACTTAATGACAATTATAATTCTTAACTCTCTATTCCTCTCATTGCTCTCCTATATATACAGTTTCATTTCCAGTGGGGGTAGCCTAGATTCAACTCCAGGACAAATCTACTATCGGGGCTCAGTTGTTCAACTCCCTAAGGGCGGAGTTTTGAACGGTTTTATATCACAATTTGCTTACATACTTCAGCTAATCTAGCTATTCTATGACCCTATTTTACAGAACTGTGTTATAGATTCCTTTGTTTGAACTTTGTGTTTAATCAGGTGTTCCGTAGACTTCCGTATTCTGATAATTTTATCCTGAGACGTGAATTGTTTGTTTATTCGTTTCCTCTTGTTGACTTACCTTTTATGTTTTTTCTCGCGTTCGCCCATTTGTATTTCCAGGGCGTTAGAATTTAATGAGACCACCGCGCATCCATTTTGTGGAGTTTCTTGCTGGGTCTATTGAATCCTGCAACTTGGTGCCAGTAGCCTATCTATTACATACACCGATCACCACAGTACTCCCCTGCCAGTAATGGAGTGGATAAGAAAACAGCTTATAACATTAGACAAGTAGATACATATGAAATACATATTTTGAATATCTGACAGCACTTGCAACATACGCACAGGGCATTAACACTTAAATAAGTGCATTCCTGTACTAAACGGGCCTATTTATGCCATATTCTGCCATATAATACAAATAGTAAAATCTAATACATTTATATACAATTTATCCACAAATTTGTCCTATCCTTCTTCACATTTCTACATAATATATTTCGACACTTAACATACACATAATAAGGCATGCAATATAGCTATAAAGGCACATTTCACATACACATTTGACAAAACCATTATCCATGCTTCCTATGATTGATTTTTTTAATCTTTTTAGAGAATGTGGGGAACGTATGGAATAGATATACGTATCTTTACATTCTATGGTTCATTCTAAACGATATACGGTTTCGATTTCGTTTTGAAATCTTCCTTTTCGTAAGGTAAATCGTACAGTGTTTCTCGGACTGAAATCGGAGGGCAAATAACTATGAGGATTTGAGACTCTTGTTTCATATAACTTCATGAAGTTGTTCCGTTTACCAGGCATTATTTGTCCAGTAAATATATTTGTCTGGGAGTTGTCTCTTTTCTGTTTGAATAAGACTAGATTGTGACAATTTAAAGTAATATCGCGTATATAAGACTTTTTAAAAAATAGATTTTAGGCCACTAGGAATATAGAGATATTCTTATGGTGGGAGGTCACTGTAAATATCTGATATATTTTTGCATCTATTTTCTGCATTAAATCATCTATAATGAGGAATGTATGACTTTTTTCTATCTAAAGATGACACATCATAATCACCTTCGTGAAACATTACTTCTTTATTAAATTCATCATAGTCTTTCTGCTATACAATGTAACAGCATATGATTCTATCAAAGCGTTGAGTAAACATCTTATCTCTATCCCGGAGGATACGAAATAGGAAGTGCAGTTTTCCGCTAGACGTCAGCCCAATGTTGGAGGAAGTACATGGGATATAAATTTAAATTTTTTCACAATTCCTTCAATCATACTTTCCTTAGGAATTGGGTTGAGGAATAAGTTCTTGCGATTTTATCAAATTTATTCATTTTCATTAGCAATTTTGGAAAAACTTCATTTTTATTTGATAACAATATGCAATTTAATCCATAATATATTCTCCGTTGTTATTTACGACTTCTTCCCAACTTTCAACTAGTTTTTCGAGGCCTCTGCAATAAAAATCTCTGGAATTGGACTCGAAGAATTCGTCTAACCAGGTTCTTAATTCCACATCAGTATTGAACGAAACGCCGCGCAAATTGTTGGAGAGCGATCGGAACAGATGAAAATCCGATCGAGCCAAGTCTAACGAATATGGAGGATGCGGCAGGATTTCCCAATTGAGCGTTTGGATGGCGTCTTTTGTCATATTGGCAATGTATGGACGAGCATTGTCGTGTTGCAGAAGGACTCCATAACGTCGATGAGGTCGCTTTTCAGGAATAGATTTGGCGAGTCGATACATTTGTTGAACGTAGAGTTCTGCATTGACAATCTCGTTGTTCGCAAGGAGCTTATAAAGAATGATGCCTTCACAATCCCACTAAACACAGCATCGTCCTTGGTAGATGAAGTCCTTGCTTTAATCGCGGAAGTGTTTTTTTTATTGGGGCTAAGCCATTGTTTTCGATTATTCATGTTGACATAAACACACCACTTTTCGTCGCCAGTGATGAGGCGGTGAAGAAATCTGTCCTTATATCCACGAGTAGGCTTGTAACGAGCAAGCAAACTTTCTGCAATCGTGGAGCGTTGAAGTTTGTTGCTTTCGCTCAAAGGTGCGGAATCCATGCACCGAGTTTTTGAACTTTCCCCATCAGATGAAGGTGATTCACTACAGTTTTCTGATCACACGCCAATTTTACATCCAATTCTCTAGTTGATTGACGAGGATTTTCATGAAGATGGTCGTTCAATCAATCTTCATCCAAATTAATGGGGTGACCAGACCGTTCTTCGTCATTAAGATTGAAATGACCGTTTTTGAAACGTAAAAACCACCACTGAGCTGTCCTTTCTGATAAAGCATTTTCTCCGTACACAGCACAAATATCGCGACGAGCTTTGGCTGCGTTTGCATTGTTCCCGTCTCCATTGAAAATGAATAACAACAAGTGTCGAAAATGGGCCTTTCTTTCAACTTGATATTCCATTTTGAGAGTAAAGAACAAAAATTTTATTAACACAACTTTTAAATAAACCGCAATGACTTATTACTCAACTTCAAGACTTAGCCGCAGCAAAAGCCTAATAGTCTACGCTGTTAAGAGACGTAGCCTAACATTTTCAAATTTTGCCCTCATTATTTATTATTTTTTCTTAATATGTGCACAAATCACGTCAATAAAACTTAAATCAACACAACATTAAAAAACGCAAGAACCTATTTCTCAACCTAATATAATGAATGAGGCAACTTTTCTCTGATAACCATATAGAAAATCTTTTCTCTTAAAAAATTACTTGTTTCATACTTCCTTCACTCCTGCTTTCTTTTTCTATAAGGAATGAGCCAACTTCTTTCAGATAACTATATAAAAAATATTTTTCTCTCTTTTTAGATCATCAAAAACAATGTTTACACCTCCTGCAAAACGAAAACTGATCTATCGTAACAGGCCAACCTCTTCCTCTTTACCCAA
Organism: Ceratothoa steindachneri; assembly: GCA_963969495.1. NCBI lineage: Eukaryota > Metazoa > Arthropoda > Malacostraca > Isopoda > Cymothoidae > Ceratothoa > Ceratothoa steindachneri. The sequence continues at coordinate 15,590,534 of OZ018324.1, read as the reverse complement.
CCCTCTCATCGAGCGAAGGTGTCGTCGGTGTTGAGCCCGAGTACGTATTTGTCACTATGCTTTGCTTTTGTATAATAAATGAGCCAAGTTCTTTCAGATAACTATATACAAAATCTTTTTCTCTCTTTTTAGATATTCAAAATAATGTTTATCATGTAAAAACACCATTTTTTTTTCGGATGGAGAAGTAAATGGACTGTGTAGAACTTCGTACCCTCATAGGCAAGAAAATCCTTTACAGCAAAGAGAAAATCATTCTTGTCTAAAAATTATACCCTTAAGAGAAAACAGATATGGCAACCTTCTCATCATTTTATACCGTGTAATTGTGGAAAAAATAGAAGCTGGTCTTGGGCGAGAGGTGCGTAAGCTTTCACGTCATTTATTGAATCTTCAATCGCTTCAGGAGGGCGATTATCGTGTAAATATAAGTTTTGAAATTGCGGATGCAACCTGGTGATACAATTTATTTACACATTCCATTCGTTCTATTGTGCGAATCGACACATTCAATTATATCTTGGGACGATTCGAGACAGCATTCCTTTCTGCGGACTCAATTGAGTTTGGAATCTTAAATCCTTAGTTCGTATTCATAGGATTCCTGCATCCCACTCTATAATACCATTTAATGTTCGATTTGATCGAAAAAAATATATAGAGGACAAATAAATTCTACAGGTTGCGAATTTGTTTCCTCAGTCCTCGCGAAAAAATGTAGAAGAATGTTCTTGCAAAAAACTTTTGGCTTCCGAAAATAATAAAAGAATCTCAGGAGTTGGCAAGGAAATGTAATCTTGTTTACGAAGAGACTGTCACAGTAGATCAGTTCTCCTTGATAAAACACGAACAGAGATGCAAGATTCTCGTATTTACGGCAAAGGGGATGAAAGGAAATTCAAATTATTTCATCTACCAACATATCCTGAAAAATCAGCCACAACCCTATTCATTGGTCTTGACAGTGAAACCTACTATCCAATTGGATATATTAGTGGTACATACTTATATTAAAAACAAGATATTTCCTTTTAATCACGGTTTGTGTTTTTTCTTACTATACGTTCCTTGACAACGTAACGGCCTATCTAAAGGATTGTGAAGGAGTATTCAGTCAATGTCTTGGACATTGAGATGGAGAAAGAAATCAAAGGATTTTATGTAATGAGTGCAATCGATCATTCTACAATCAATCCCATCATGTTTTGACATGCACAAGAAGCTTCATACTTAAATAAAGATTTGTATGTGTTGTATATGTAATCAGATAATCCTGCAGATAGCAAAGGGAATGAGACGGGACTAGTGTGGGAAGTTGTTTTGTTCTAAATCTTATACATACTATAAAGGAAATGGAACAAAGCATACGTCCTGGATGAAGAGGTCGAAGAAGTCGATGGTCAAGAAATGGAATGCCGTGGATTAAGACATTGAAACCTTTAAAAAAGTGGGATCATTCATACTCTTTCCCTATATATTGGTTATGCAGATAATATGTGAACTGTTTTGATAATGAGAATGAAACATATGATAAATCTAAGAACTGGGGTCCACGAACAAGTATTTTAGAAAGAGATGGTGAAAACTCTCCGTGTAAACACTTCATAGAAGAGTTAATACGAATTAGAGGATCGAGCAAAAATGTGAAAACATATGTGATGGCACATAACAATGCCAAATTTGATGGTAAATTCATCTATGAAGAGCTGCCTCAATATTTTAATCTTAAACTCTTTACTTCGAATCCAATGAAGCGGGGACAAAAATTCTTTATGATGGAGCTCGTTCAGGACATAATTTTTAAGGATACACTCCTATTCATGCCCTCATCGCTGAAAAAACTGCCAAAAACAATGTGAATCTCCGAAATGGAAAAAGGTTATTTTTCTATGCGATTGTCGTTCAGAAGAAACTTTGAATTATACTGCACCGGTTTCTGAAAAAAAGGTATTTTAACTATGAGATAATGAACAATGATGAGAATTTATACTTGACTAATTTTTACTTGAATTTCCAGGAAGAAGAATACAATATTCACAGAGAGTGTATTAAGTATTGCATTCAAGATGTTTCTATCCTTCACCTGCGTTTTGAAAAGTTTAGGTGCTACTTCATTAGAAGATTTGACGTTGATCCTATACAGTCTTGAATCACAATAGCCTCATTGTGTTACAAAGTGCTTAAAGATGCTTTGTTAGCAGAAAATTATATTGCAATTATCGACAGGAATAAATCAAAAGCTTTTTCTTATAAGGCTATACTTTGGATTATTTTGGAAGAACATGTTAGAGGAATCCCGATTTTCCATGCAAGAAACGGTGGTGAGCGAAGCCTTTCTGTTGGTGGAAGAGTATTTTTCCCTAACGGGTTTTCACCATTAGGAGGAGGAACTGTGTTTCTCTTTCATGGATAATATTGGCATGGGTGCCAGAAAGAGAACTGTAATCTCAAACATGATGTTTCCATTGGTGGACGTGGGGCGTTGGATCGCTAATACCAGACAATAGAGAGTGATCAAATTCTCAGTAGCAAATACAAGGTTATCATTTTCTGGGAGTGTGAATTTGAAACCATGATGTAAACCATTCCAGGACGACATGAGTCAGTTAATAGAATCTCCACCGATGTAGTGAATGGTGTATTGAATTTTGAGAGTGCACTTTTGGCGGCAAGTGTAACCCATTTATATTATCCTACCCACCATCCGAAGGTGTGAAAATCCATTATGTCGATTTTTGCCCCATATATCCGTACTGCATGAAAAACAATCCCTATTCCGTAGGATCGTTTCGACGTTGCGTATCTGTGCGATAAATTCAGTCTATTCAAAAGTTCATTGGTGTGAATGATACATATTTCGGTATCGTGAACGTTAATGTTTTTCGTCCTAATGATCTGTATATTCTAGTTCTCCTTCAATCCATAGATGATAAACTTACTTTCACACTCTGCACCGCATGCTCGAAGGAAAACTCACGTGACTGCGATCAGCCTGAAAATCAATGTATGATTTGCAGAGTATAGACAACCCTGGAACTGAAACTTGCCCTGGAAAAGATGTATAAGATCAAGAAAATTTACGAGCTTTGGAGTTTGAAAAGAGAGATGGCTTGTTTGCAGAGTATATAATAACTTTTCTAGAAGAAAAAATGAAGCTCCTGGATTTCCGCGAGGAATAGTTGGAGGAAAGCAGAAAATGGGATACGTGAAGAGGGTGAATCAGGCTGAGGGGATAAACATTCAAATTAACAACATCAAAAGGAACCCTGGAAAGCGTTTGAGAGCAAAGCTCTGTGTAAACAGGTAAGGATTTCCTTCTGCGATTAGTTCTTTCTGCATTGTTATATTACATTCAAAATGATTTTTTTATAAATATTAACACATTTTACAACTAATACGAAGTAAAAAATGTCTAAGACTTGAAGGCGATACTACTATTACTATAATAATAATTAAAAAATAATAATAATATAAAAAATCCGATCATATTTTTTTCCTTTACAGTTTCTGGGAAAAGTTCGCTCAGAGGATTTGCGGGATGAAAACAGTCATCTGTGGTTCGGACCATGACGTAATCGACCTGATCAAAAACGAGGATTACATTGTGAAATCGTTGGATGAACAGTGCTGAATGCTGAACATTTAAAAGTTGACTCCGACGTAACGAATCTTCCAATTGCAGCATTCACAATCGCTTAAGTTCGAATCAAGTTCTATGGCCTCTTAGACTCGTTGGGTGAACGGTTGTTGTACTGTGACACATACAGAGCTATCTTCATTGCTAGGAAAAATGACCCACAACGATACTATGAAACGCCTAGTTGGAGCCGATGATGATAGAACAAATGCTGATAGTCATATACCTGTACCAATTATGGGTTTCAGAGCCGAGGAACCATACCCTTCGGTTTAAAAGGGATCTTACATGATATTTAAAAAGTTACTATACATTGAATCTCTGTCAGCTATTATTAGCTCTTTATGTATATAATTTTTTTTAGTCATTAATAATATTCTCTGATTTATATGAATAAAATAAAGATGAAATAATAGGCGTTACACTACCAATGTTTTAATTTGTCTACAAAATAACTCATCACATTTTCTTGATCTTGTAAGAAGGAAAATTCTTTCATCCTTGCCTCTTCAAACTCTGTTTTCATAATGTCAGTGAGCTGATGGGAATACCACGATAGAAAGCGAAATAACATGGGTTTAGTGTCAAATATCGCGATGTTCACTACTTTCACACAATCATTCACCATATTAGAATGTAATGTGCAGAAAAACTTAACCTCCCAAGTACTGTGACGATCGGATACACCTCCTACAAAGAAAAGCTAATCCATAAGCTCGTTTTTAATTTTTCAACGATGATTAAATAAAATTCAATAAACTGGAAATATTCAAGCACTTCTTTTCCGTTATTGTAATTCGACCCCATAAGGGCGGAGTTTTGAACCACTGTGTATCACGATTTGCTTACATCCTCCAGCTAATCTGCTAATCTAGCTATTCTATGAGCCAGCTTTACAGAACTCTGTTATAATTGCCTTTGATTGGATGTTGTGTTTACTCAGGTGTTCCGTAGACTTCCGTCTTCTGATACTTTTATCCTAAGACGTGAATTGTTTGTTTATTCGTTTGCTTTTGTTGACTTAGGTATCCTGACCTTTTATCTCTTTTCTCGCGTTCGCCCATTTGTATTTCCCTCACGTTAGGATTTAATCAGACCATCGTGCGTCTATTTTGTGGAGTTTCTTCATAGGCCTATTCAATCCTACAACTTGGTGCTAGTAGCTTACCTAATACCTATTATATAAACCGATCACCACAAGGTTAGCTCAATATCTTAAATTCAAAGTAATTCACCGGGACAGAATTAAACTAAATGAGTTTATCTTTATCAAAATTTATTTTACACAAGTGGATGAGGTTGATTTATGGCTCGTTGAATAAAAAACGTTATGATGATTTGCACACCAAACATAAATATAAAATTGAAGCTTCCTCATATATCTACTATTGTACTAGAATTCTATGCTAAGAGGTATAAATCGGCCAAAAAAACGGCTGCTAGAGAGACAATAGTCTATTTCTTACACTTAATTAATATTAGGCACAGACTCGTCATTTTGTGTAAGAACCAACGGAATTAGCTTGGGGGGAAAAACAATTCAGTTTACGCTAATTCGTAAATCAGTGTCACGCTACTGGGAAATATTAAAACAATATTGAATAACTTAACGTAGCTTCCGTTTCAACAGACCATCCGGGAGGTTTCTGAATCAACTGGGTTGAGTTGGAAGTCAGGAGTGTAAATGACATCCCCACCTCCTCAAGGGAATGCAAATCTGAACTGTCTGTTGGCTGCGAAGTGTTTAATGCTCCCTTCCTTATATAGGATGGCAACTTGGAATCGTTAGGTGTGTTAGAAACGGAGGACTCTCTTTATGTAGAGAATGGGTATTAAGAAATGTATGCTGTAATGACGATAGTGGATATGGATGGAAGGGTAATAGAATCAAATTTACAAAATGGCGACGGAGGAGATGTTAGAAATGAGTTGAAATAGTGCAAAGGAATATGATCATTCTCTGTCCCCCGAAACTAATGAGACAAATGACACATTAGTACAATAGGTATTGTGAGCTGCTCTCGAATAATTACTCACTTGCCGAAGCTGTTCTTTTCTTTAATTTGAAAAAAACAACTTCGAAAGAAAGAGTTTAATTTAGGTTTAATCTAGAAATCGTTTAAAGAACAGGAGCAAATTGGAATTATAGAACGAATAGACAACCTGGATCAGTTCTGAAAGGATCACCCAGCACACTCTTTCCTACCTTACATGGCAATCTTTCGGATGGAAAGACTACAAAATGTCGAGTTGTGTTAATCTTTAATCTTAACTGAGATTCAAGAAAAAAGATCAATTTATGCTACAATTACGCTTTGAATGACGCCCACCCGTTAATTAGAAATTGTCTTTTGCCCTTCGAACTTTTAAGATTTGATAAATATCTGATCTTTGCAAATGTTTTAATCAAATAAGCATGACTCCCACATATCAAATTAAATTTACTATTTCTGTGATATAAGAACGTAAGAAATCAGGACTATTCTAGAGCAGGATAGTAAAATAAACGGCTTTTATTTGGTCCAATGTGTAGCACAATTTATTCCTCCTAGCATTTTATAAATTGCGCGATTTTGACGCCGAAAAAGATCCTCCTCTATTAAAAAGGTTAGAGGGTTTCATATATTAGTGTTTTTAGATGGATAACGGGGCTATATTTGTGGCACCCAAATTGTAAGGTGGAGTAGAGCCAACAAGGAACCTCACAAATGAGTACCTGTTGGCCCTATGTAATCCTGAAATTGGGCGCATGCATTGATTTAATACAAATAGACATGAGGTAAGAAAATATGAATGTAAATAATATAGGTATTTTGCTCAAGGAGAGAAGAATGAATTCGAGACGACAGCAAACATATGCACTCTCAGAGAAAGAAGATTACCCCCTTTCCCCACACTTGAATCCAACGTCAACCCGTGGCGCCTGAGAAAGATGCACCTGCACACTCAGATGGCCCCAAGGGGGCAGCGAGAACTTCGCACGGTCGGCTGACCCGGGTTGAGTTCTCTATATCTCCCCCATCGCCTGATTGGCGCCAGACCTAGGGCACCAAGGACCTTCGCGTGAGGCTGTGATGCTCACTCAGAATATCCTCCCTTCCCTCTTGGCACGCCAAGTCTAATGAGATCCACGCCCCCCTTTGGGAGGCCTCCTGCAAGCAGCTATTATAAATACTTCAGGAAAATCTTTGAGAAATTAGTACTATACAGCCCCGTCTCAGTTAACAGCCACGTGCAGTCTCGTATGCCCCACCAGCCTCCTTAAGGCTTCCAACTACGAAGGCGACGCCTCACCTCTCTCTTCCTGGACTCGCTCATACCAAAGGCCAGAGTTTCAGCCAAACAGATGATAGACACAGACAGGCATCTATTACTCGTGTATCGACTTCGTTATTGTCTGGAGTACTCCCTCGTTCATTTCCCAGCAAGGGTTAAAGATGAAGGAATTTTGCAAATGCAACTTTGTAGCGCCCTGTGTACTCGTTATATCCAAAGCCTCAGTCAATTAGGCTTTACATGACTCTCCCCGATATTTACACTCCCCCTCCCTTCCCTGGAAATAATCACCGTACATCCTCTTTCGGACTCTCGTCCCCGTCGAGTCATTTGTACCCCCCCTCCCTTTTTGGTACCCTGGGTCTCATCTTATTTATTGTCATTTATTTACTTTTGCGAATAATATTTTCTTTGTATATAGTAAAGTTATTTTTCTACAATCAGTTTCTCTAATCCCAAAACCTCTAAAATTTTATTATTTAGGCTAACCACACTCGATTTTGATTAATTTAACCCTCGCACTGGTATCTATATCTCAATTTTTAGCGTGCTTCTCTCTGTGGGGTTACCCTACGATATCTACATTATATTCTGGTATCAGGTGTAGAGTCACCCTACGCCATCTATATTATTTTCTGATGTCAGGTTTGCGGTCACCCGCAGTATCTGATCTTATTTCTTTTGGACCTGTGACAGATTTTAAAGGGTGTTATTCTTGTATATTAAAGGTTCTAGTTTTAGAAACTGTAGAAAATAACTTATCCATTTTCTCTTTGAGTTTTGTGACCATGTGAAACTTCAACGCCTTTCCAGGCCTCATAAAACGCCTGACGTATTGTAAAGGAGTTAATCTTATTTCTGTTTTTTTGCATTGTGTTTGCCATTTTCTTCGTTCCGTATTGGGCAACACAAACTCTCGTTAAATTCCAGAATGAATATTTCGAGTATAATTAAGAATTCGCGCCGTGCAAAATAATTATGGCTGTGTTTTTGTTTTTTTAAGAAAAGAATAGTAGGCCCCCCAAAGCTTAGCAGCACGTCCGCTGTGCATCTAAATAATTCCCACACCCCTTTTTTGTCGCGCTTTTCCTGAAAGTTGGTCGAACGAGATAAAATGTCCTCATTATTTAACAGGTTTAAGTGGCTTGGGCTCAGCGGCAAGGACCTCTTAGCTTATATCCGAGTGGAGGAAAGGACCGAAAGAGAAGACAGAATACAAAGAGAAAGAGAAAGAGAAGAGAAGTAACGGGAAGAAAAAAGAAAGAGATGAGGAGGAACGAGAAGAACAAGAGAGAGAGAGAGAGAAAGAGAGAGAGAGAAGAACGAGAAGAAAAAGAGAAAGAAAAGAACGAAAACATAAAAGATGAAGAGAAGAACGACAAGAAGCAAGAAATCTGTAAATCAAAAATATCTTGTTTATTTCATTAAGTATAGGATGTCTGTAGTGCATATACATAAGATTTATTACCATTACAATTCTCATTCACGTCCAAATTTTGGAAAAAAATATATATGATTAGAAATATTACCCGTTTCCATTATTTTGTTCTCACCCTGTATATTTCTGTCGTTAATAGCTTAAGAAGGTGGGCATATAATCTATCTTTCATCAAAATATTGTGTTTCCCTAAATTATTGTATAAAGGCATCATAATAAATATTAATAATACTTATCGTGTCTCCATATATATATATATATATATATATATATATATATATATATATATATATATATATATATAACCATATGGAGGTCGGCCGTGAAGCCTGTATTTAATATTGAGGATATATCCCAGAGCCACGAGAAACGGATGCATCATCTTTTAATTTTTCACAACGTTTCGAAAACTACCTGTTTTCATCTTCAGGCTAGAATAAGTTTACAAAGTTAATAAATATGAAGAAAACTTGAAAAGGCCAATAAGATATTATTTTAAAAGGTGACCAATTATAAAATATCAGTAAAATGTACTATAAGTTAAAATTTTAAATATGACTTGGCAACCGTTAGATTTGCTTTAAAACTGACTCATATTTTATAATTGGTCACCTTTAAAAATAATATCTTATTGGCCTTTTCAAGTTTTCTTCATATGTATTAACTTTGTAAACTTATTCTAGCCTGAAGATGAAAACAGGTAGTTTTCGAAACGTTGTGAAAAATTAAAAGATGATGCATCCGTTTCTCGTGGCTCTGGGATTTATCCTCAATATTATATTACCATATATATATAACTATATATATATATATAACTATATATATATATATATATATATATATATATATATATATATATATATAATATCTCTCAAAATAGAGCGAGAGAATGATGAAGATTAATGCAATGCACCACATTGAAAGAGAAAACGGAATTAATTTTCTTACATAGTGTACTAACGGCATACTTTTAACTGTGATCAAAGCGGTGCTCGCTGCCTCAGTGTCCATGGTTCGAATCCCTTCCCTGCACGGATTTTTTCGAAATAAGGTAATAAATATTACTGTAAATAATATATATATATATATATATATATATATATATATATATATATATATATATATATGTATATATATATATATATAAATATATATATATATATATATATATATATATATATATATATATATATATATATATATATATATATATATATATATATATATCCATCAAACCGTAAGAAACAGAAAGTTTTCTTCTGAAATGTTATTTCCTAATTCGCAAAAATTCCGTATAGGGGTGGGATTCAAACCGTGCACACTGAGGCAGCGAGCAACCGATTTGATCTCAATTAAATCGCGTCTTAGACCACTAAGCTACGCAGAAGACTAAGGGGCGGTTTAATTGAGATCAAATGGGTTGCTCGCTGTCTCAGTGTACGCGGTTCGATTCCCACCCCTTTACTGATTTTTTGCGAATTAGGAAATTTTATTTCCGAAGAAAAATGATCCTGTTCTTCTGTTTCTTGCGGTTTGCTGGCTTCATTTCATCATTCTTTCGCGTTCCTGAAAGATTTATACATATATAATCATATATATATATATATATATATGTATATATACGAGTATATTACTCTGTAAGTAACTTATTTTAGCATGTACTTCATTAATGATGATATTTCAAGTGTAAATTTAGGTAGAATTTTTCTTCGACGCCGACCACCCAAATTGATTTGTGATACTCTTCATCGATCAAATTTGTGCATTTTTTTCTTGAAATAGCATTCTCTTTCATTTTCTGAATTAACTCCGAATCTCTCTCCTCACAAAAACTTTATGAGCTTAACATCCATTTGTAAAACAAGACTGAAATCAATTTTAATTAAGAAATAAGATTCTTTTCTAGTAAGATTTTGCATGGTTAATTATTCCTGGACGGCAACGTGCCTCCAGCCTTTTTTGGAAATTTGTTTCTGATGTTACATGTTTAGGCAAATTTTATATTTTGATCATTCTTGTTGATTGTGTGTGGCATAATAACTTATTGGTATTTGTTATGCCTTATTTTACTGATATCAAATTCCAATTTAAAATTGTATACATTAAAGGTTCCGAAAATTACCTGGCGGACAGCTTAAGCAGAAATCCTCTGGATTTATCTCCGGAGTAATTTCCCCTTAATTAATTGTAATGTTAAATCATTGATTCCCAACGTGGGCGCTAACGCCCCTTTGTGGGCGTTTTTGAGGTATAATCGGGCGCTGTAAGATGTTGCTTCACTGAGGGGGCGTTGAATGCAGACTGGGGCGTTCGGCATTTATTAAATGTTAACATTATCAAGTTTAAATATTACTCAATTATTATAGCATACTTACTAGTTAGACCTATAGAAATCTATACAAATACTGCAATTCTATGAAAAGTAAAAGATCTGCAGAATTGCAAAACTCTATCGAATTGCATAAAAAATTCTACTGGATGCTAGTGATGTGTGTTAGTGTGCTTCTTTTCTCGCTCAGTTGGTGTTACGCCGCTGGGTTGACAAATTGGCAATCTTGTAGTCATAATTCATTAAAATTGATTAAATTTTAACTCTGTGGCCATAAAAAAATTAATGTCGATACATATTTAAGTGCAATTATAAATTTTACTGTTATACAGATTTCTAATTCTATGCATTATTTGCATAGCTTAATATTGTAAACGCATTGTTTTAACAGTATTGTACGACTAGTTATTGATACTTTTTCACGTGGTATTTGGTTTACGGTGACGTGTTTGATACAGGTTTGCTTGATGACGTTTTAATAAACCTCTGATAGCTAACTTATAGTTTGCTATAACTTCTTCAATAATGCCATGCATACTTGAGGTTCGATCTGTACTTGAATAAAAAAAGTATACAGAGCTTCCACTCGTTATTGTTGCTTTAAACCTGATCTATTTTGTACTTGTATAAAACATATACGTAACAGCCACACTCTCTTTGGTCTACGTCTGTTTTGGATTGTTGTTAGTTTCCGCTTAAGTTCTGTGTTGGTAAGTGTTTTTTTTTGCCTGATATTAGTTATTTAGCGCTTTTTTCAACAGTTTTCACATAAGCTTTAATGTAATCTTTTTCATAAAATTTACTCATATTGTGACGAATTTAAGTAGCAAGAATGGTGACTTTGGTATAACTTTAATGACTATATACAAACTTAATCATCGTCTTGCTAACACATATATTAAGGTAAGTTTTTAATGAGATTCTTCTAAATTTTTTTTAAAATAAAATGTCTTGTAACTTAAGAACTATGAAATTCCGTTGGCGATATAAAAAAAATTAGTTTTTGAGGGGGCGTTAGTCCAAAATAGGTTGGGAAATTGCGTTGAATGGATTAATTCTGTATATATTCCTGAATAATTATTGAAGTTTTGTGTAATGACATATAAGAATATGTGCCATTATTTTTTTTATTATTTTGTATATATTTTTGATTAGTTATCCTGTTCGTATGTACCTTTTTTGTATTATGGCACCTTTATTTTTTTTAATATGATTGTATGTAAGCCCCTTTTATCGAGACTATGTTGACCCCGGCTATTGATAGATATTCCTGTTTGCCTTATTGTATTATTACTATTATTTTTCTTTTACTTGATGTTGTTCGGTAATAGGAATACCGAGCAATTCCACTCCCCTTTATTTGACGTTTTTGTGCAGAGTACCCTGTACCATCCCATTTGTATTTGTGTCTCTATTGAAAAAATAGCCCTGTAATTACCCAATATTAGTCTGTCACTTCCTTCGGAAGCCTTATCTTGGGAGAGAAGGAGATGTCAGAGAGAGAAGGTTACTCCCCCCATCCGTCTTGAGCCTAACGTCTACCCGTGGCGCCTGAGAAAGACGCATCTACACACCCAGACCCGGTTTGCGTTCTTCCAGTCACATCGCCTGATCGGCGCCAGACTTACGACGCCAAAGCACTTTGCACGAGGCTGTGTTATCCACCAAGAATATCCCCCTCTCTCTTGTGCGCTGAATATAATGAGATCCGCATCCCCCTTTGAACGGGCCTCCGGCGAGCAGTTTACGTCGAGGCATTATAAATACTTTGGGAAAAGATTTGAGAAATTAGGACCATACAGCCCCTTCTTGGTTAGCAGCCACCTAGTCTCGTACGCCCCGTCCCGCCTCCAAACAGCTTCAAGCTATGAACGCAACGCGTCACCTCTCTCTTCCCGGCCCCGCTCGTACCTAAGCCCAGAGTGCAAACCGAACAGACGATAGACACTGACAGGCATCGATCACTCGGGTATTGACTTCGTTCTCGTCTAAAGTACTCCCTTGTTCATTTCTCAGCGAGGTTAAAGATGGAGGAATTTTGCAAGTGGAACTTTGCAGCTTCCCGTGTACTCGTTGTATCCAAAGACTTTCTCGAAATTAGGCTTTATCTGTCTCCACGTCATTTGCACTCTCACCCCCGTTTTCCCTGGAAGCAATCGCCGTGCATCCACTCTCTGACTCTCGTCCCCATCAAGTCATTTCTATCCCACCGTCCCATTTGGTATCCCGGGTCTCATCTTATTTATTGTCATTTATTTACTTTTGCTAAAATATTTTCTTTGTATATAGTAGAGTTATTTTTCTATAATCAGTTTCTCTAATCCCCCAACCTCTTAAAATTTATTATTTATGCCAACCACACTAGATTTTGATTATGTAACCCTCGCACTGGGATCTATATCCCAATTTCTGGCGTGCTGACTTCTGTGGGGTCGCCTTACGACATGTACATTATATTCTGGCATCAGGTGTGGGGTCACCCTACGACATTCACACACATACAAAAGTGGTTCCCATAGCCGCGATAGAAGGTCAGCTGCTTAAACGAAGCTTGGGATGCAAGTGAAGAACTGAAAGCACGAAAAGCAGCAGCCATTTTTTGCTAGCAAGTGAATGCAAAACTCAGTTGGGTCTTTGGTATTTTGACTAGAAACAAAATTTCTATTTCCTTAGATACAAATTAATAGGGGTTAAAATAGGTTCCACCCAAACAACATGAGGGGATAATACTAGACCACAAACATCCTCTCCGACACAAATATACACTCCTGTTCATAAGTATAGGACCAGTTGAAAAAGTGTAAAAATGGACATTTCGCACCTTCCAATACTTATAAGGTTCTAAGTGAAGCTTCGATATACTAAAAGCTAAATTGTAGCTGAGTCAAGCAAAGGTCCATTTTTACAGTTTTTCAACTGGTCCTATACTGACGACAGGACTGTATATTACTAAACTCACAGAGTCACTTCAGTAAGAAAGTAAGAGGGACATAAAGTGAGAGAGTCAGAGTCAATCAGAGAATCAGTCAGTTCACCAGTCAGAGAGGCGCCATGTACTAATGGGCTCACTTGAACACCCTAGATATCAGTTTCGAATCCTTCTGTCGCCCAAGGCTACCCGAGCTCGACGCTCAGCCTACCTAATCTCAAGCCGCAGTCAAACGAATTCCCATCTGCTCCGAAGCCTACCACAAGAGCGGTCAGTGCCCCTATTAACTCTCAACCCCTATAACTCGTACGCATTTGTTAACCGCAAGGACCCGCCATAACTGGTGACTTCAAGACACGTAATAACATATGGGACCGACCATAAGTAGGTACCCATTTATTAACTTCGAGAACCTTCATATTTTTCAATAATTGAAGAGAGTTAGAGGAAACTAATTGATTATTAAACTCTATTTTGAATGCCTATTCTTTCACGTTGCAACATTTCACTAGAAACGAGGAAGAATTACAATAGCATCTATGGTTAAACGAATAAAATCCCAATATGGTCTCAGATTTCCTGCTACTAGTGAGAATACGTTGTAAATTTATAAACTCTATTATGTTCAAATTTAAATTAAAGATCAGATCTCCTAACTAATATAAGAGGTTAATCTTCCAGTTTGACAAAGTGATAATGCAAATTATGAAAGGGAAACAAGAAATGACATTTTCTGATATATTTCCTTATTTTTCATTGAAACCTAAGTTTTTAAAGAATATGCCTACTATAGTTAGTTTACTACATCTGTTTAAAGAGTATCTACATTTTCTTCTACTTAAGAGCAAATGCGAACAAATAATGGACGATATAGTCTGTACATTTCGTATGTTATGGCCCAAGAACAATAAACTAACGGAATTACTAGTGTTAAATCTACATTAAATATTACAACAATCCATTTTATACACCTAATGTCAAAAATAAGCAAAAAAATTTTGATACCAAATCACAAAGATCAAACTAATAATAAATGTGTTCGTGAAACGTCGAATATACAATGAACAAACATTCAAGCATTATTGAGGCGATATTGTTCTTATCAAAGAGCCTTACCGGAAGAACCCTAATTACACTTTAGGGAAGATTATCAAATTACAAACCAATATAAAGGGAGAAGTTACGGGTGCTGTTATCATGAAAGCTTAAACTCCCGAAAAAATTCAATGAACACTTCAACTCTAACAGTTAATTGCAAAACGGCAACAATGACAGACCAATGCTCGGAGCCTATTGAAATTCTAACTAGAAGGTCTAATTCAAGGTTTAATAGGCCCGACGCGCAGCAGCCGCCCATACCAGACTAAAGACCCAAGAGATAGTCAATCGCGCAGGGCAGGGCACCTTTGCAACTCTGGCCTTGTGGACTTTAACAACGTTGAAATCGATCATGGGGCGTGAGGTTTTCTATTGACCCAAGGGGCAGAGACCTTGGTCATAGACAAATTGTGGTGGATGATGTTGATAACACTTCCTTGTGATATTCCAAGTTCTCGCTCGATTTATTTGACCTTCAAACGGCGATTTTCGACGATCATCCTCTCCACACGGGCCACATTTTCTTCGTTGGTCACGTCTGACGGGCGTCCTGGACGGGGATCATCTTGAAGTGACTCACGACCATGGAGGAACTCCCTATTCCAGCGATCAATGGTTGCATAGGAAGGAGTGGTGTCGGTATACACTGCAACCTTGCGTTCATGGATCTCTTTTGGATTTTTGCCTTCCTTGGTCAAAAATTTGATCAATGCGCGGTGCTCAACCTTCTCCATTGTTGAATATTTTGTGACTGACGATCTGCGATCAGCTACTGCTTCTTAAATAGATGAGGCAGGAGCGTGCGGCTGCAGGTCCTGACTTATCATAACTTGTCTAAACACCCCCACAAACAGCCATCCCCCTTCCTCTGCTTTGCCCAACGATTTGCAAAACTTACTGACCGCCCCTCGTATAAGTGAATTAGCTCTGTTGTAGGTGGGTGCCGCAGCCATCTACCCCGGAGGAGAATTCCTAACTCTATCTTTGCCGCCAGCAGCATCCATTTTTATCGCTTAACTTTTAGCAATCCTTTTAGCGTTTAGACTCATCCAAATTTTACCTTTTAGTGATTTTGTCATTTTTTCTGACTCAAGGAGTGTTTTAGAGTCACTGAGATCTTTTAAAGCGTTTTATCCCCTAGTCACAGAAATTGGCAACTGGCTGATCCAAAATGCGTCCCGATATAGAATTATTTTTGGCTGGATCCCTGGGCATGTAGGAGTCCTGGGCAACCAGAGGGCTGATCAGATGACTCACTCAGCATATTCTGTGTCCCCTAAGAACTCGGCTCTGCCTTTTAGGGACTACTTTTCTTCAATAAGAAAATATATTTTTCAACTGTGGCAGAATAAATATGATGACTGTTCATCATCCAAACTATATAAAATTAAAAATTCTACCCGCTCTTTGCCCTCGAGCCGTCATAGAATGCGGTTTTTGGAGGGGGCCCTTTGCCGAGTTCGCATTGGCCACACGAGACTTACTCACGGCTATCTTGTTTCAGGTGATGTTCATATTAACTCTTGTTGTATTTTTTGCGATGGGGACCAATCGGTTGCCCACCTTTTATTGAATTGTAGCCATTTCGCAACTCTCTGGTTGTTCTATTTCCCGACCCTTTTAACAATTCCTCAACACACCCATCTTCGATTCATATTGGCGGAGGAATCTTTTAACCCTTCGTTTTTTAAATTTTTTTCACAAAGTGGTCTCCTCCACCTTTTATAGATGATTTGCCTCGTTTCATCCTAGCTGCCATATAGAATCCACTTGGATTGGGCAGCAACCCACTGGTTCCTTACCTTAAACCTTAAACCTATGTCGTAGGTTATCACCGCACACCTTATACCAGATTAATATAGATGTTGGTTAACCCTATACACCTTACACTAGTTTAATATAGATGTCGTAAAATAGGGTCAAGTTCACCCTTTCTGCTTTACGAGTGCGTAGGAATTTTACAATATAAACAGTGTGCAAATTAACTGAAGTTAGGTTGGACAATAGTTGAATAACTTGGAGTTCGGTGTAACAGAAAAACGGGTACAAAAATAACTTTACTAATATGTAAATCAATATTATTTTACAAGGTTGAAGGGAGTTTTAACATGAGTTATGCACACACTAGATTTACACGGAACTCAGCGGATAAACGGCCAGGGAGACTTGGTGAGGGCGGTCACCGTACAAAAAAACGGACAATAAGAACCAAGGGACGCTCGAATGACCTTGAGCGTAGACGAAGCCGACGATGAGGCTTATACTGGGGCGAGGGTGGAGGACAGAGAGAACACTTGCAAAGGAGAGTTGTGAGTTGTTGTTACCTCAAAGATTTAGTTCGACGGACTAATTCTTGCCTTGTCACAAAGTTCAAACAATAATCTCTGGATAATGACTATTACGGTGGTGAAATTAAATCTTGCTTTCGAGTAACGCGAATCGAGATTGAGCGCGCCGTGTTAGACGAGCGGGGAAAGTCAGTCGAGGTAGTCTCATGTGAATTAACGAGAATACCGGGGGATTGAGGGATTCTGAGAGAATTGTGCAGCGTCCAGCGAGACACGAATAGCGGGTACCGACGGGGGCAGACAGAGGATACTGACGGAGCAGGGGGCACGGCAGATCCTCGGCGGATATTGACGGGGTAGGAAGGATGGCGGATGGATACTGCCTTCCAACTCTGGCGCCGGAAGGTTTATAGGGGTCCAATGGGGTCTTTTCCCCACCGTCAGAAGAGAAGTGTTCTAGGGTTAGACTCATCGCTAGGTGATAATAAACTCTGCTTTTTAGCGCGAGGATGAGAAGGTTTTTAAGCCAGTGAGGCAGACTTTGTCCGTCTTCAAATGGGACCTTCTGGCCTCTCACACTTGTCACAGGTTTCTGTGAAGGCGGCATTTCAGGTCATCGCGGCGTCTCACGGCGTCTCACAATTTCGCACGTCCATTACCGCAGACGAAAAGGATCGCCCAGGTGTCTGTTCTCTCTTTCTCTCTCTATTGAAGGGCGAGGCGGCGCGTATCTTCCTTTCTCTCTCTCTCTCTCTGACATCTGACAAGCTCCTTACCAGGTTTTCACTCTTGTTTTTTATATATTTATTATTAACCTATGTAAAATGGGGATTATGTGGCATAGCGCCTCCCTTGCTGCGAGTTTATTATCAGATTAAAAATTAAAAAAAAATAGATTCCATATCCCAGATTGTAGGAAAATAAGCCATCAGGGATATGTATATATATATATATATATATATATATATATATATATATATATATATATATATATACATATATATATATATATATATATATATATATATATATATATATATATATATATATATATATATATATATATATATATATATATATATATATATAACGGGTGTTCCAGTAACTTGGACCGATTTTAAATGTAAGATAAGTTTAAGCGTCTAATGATTTTTTTTCTTTTTCTTTCAGATTTAACAACTTCAGTCTTTGGCAATTTTATCCATGGAAAGATTAATAATCGATCAAGGTGTTAAAGTTATTGAAGCCTATTACGAAAATGGACGTTTAAACAAAAACGCATTTCGGGCACTTCGCGAGGTTTTGGTCAACATAATCGACCAACCGAGAGTGCAATTGGGAAGATTGTTCGTAAATTCAAACAAACTGGGTTGGGGGCAGATATCAAAACGCCATTGCGTGCTCGTTTACGCCGTTCAGCTGAAAACATTGGAGCAGTGCGCGAGAATGTGGTGGAAGATCCAGACACCTCTATTCGTCATCGCGCACAGGAATTTAACTTCTCCACAACAACGTTACATCGAATTTTTACAAGAGATTTGTCTCTACACGCTTACAAAATTCAATTGGCACAAGAACTGAAGACTGCTGACCATTTGAAGCGTCGTACATTCGTTAATTGGGTGCACGAGCAAAGACAAGCCAATGATGATTTTTCGCCAAAAAATCATCTCTAGTGATAAAGCACATTTTCATCTTGGTGGATTCGTTAATAAGCAGAATTGTTGCATTTGGGCTGATGAAAATCCTAGGAAGATTGTTGAAAAGCCACTGCTTCCACAAAAGGTCACTGTTTGGTGTGCATTTTTTGCTAGCGGAATCATTGGGCCGTATTTCTTTGAAAATGATGCCGGGAATTCTGTTATGGTGAAAGGCGAGCGATACCGAGCCATGATAACCAACTTTTTATGGCCTGAATTGAATTCTATGGATGTCGAAGATTTGTGGTTTCAGCAGGATGACGCCACATGCCACACAACCAAGTTAACAATGGCTTTATTGAATGAGAAGTTTTTAGGTCGCATTATCTCTTGAAACAGCGAGGTCAATTGGCCACACGATCGTGTGACTTGTCGCCTTTAGATTTATTCCTTTGGGGTCATCTAAAAAATAAGATCTATGCCAACAAGACAACAACAATTGAACATCTGAAGGATGAGATAATAAGGCATATTGTTGAGATCAAGGAGCATCTATGCAGGGACGTCATCAAAAATTTTGACTATCGGGTGGAGGTGTGCCGCCGAAGCCTTGGAAGACATTCAGGCGATATTATTTTTCAGACATAATTGCCATGACTCAAATAACATGATCCAATAGTGAAATCAACAAATTTTCACTAATAACATTGTTTTATTTACTGCTAAATTCGATCCATCTTAATGGAACACCCTTTAGATAAGAAAACGGATGGGCGCAAAACTGAGCCTTTGCTAATCCAGCGAGTTAAATTGAGCCATTTAGACGTCTTGTCCCTTTGGGATAATTTTTGAATTCATTTGCTGAGCCAATTCTCAATCCATTTTGAAATGTTAAATATATTCCGTGCGATTGTAATTTTATCCTTAGATGTTTGTGAGAAACTTTATCGAATGCCTAATGGAAATCAAGGTATGTATATGATATCAACGGCTTTATTCTGATCGCTTAGCTAAGAAATATCGTGGAAGAAGTATAAAGGTTTGAGAGGCATGACCGTTTGTTAAGGGAATCATACTGGGTTGGGTGTCTTTACGAATGTCGTTTTCGTCTAAATAGTTCACGATTCTGTTCCTTATGATTGTTTCAAAGATTTTGCACATAACTGCGATTAAGCTAATTAGGCGATAGTTTTCTGATTTAGATTTGCTCCCCTTTTTAAATATGGGGTCAATTTAGCAAGCTTAGACTTATCTGCCATACGACTCGTCTAGAAAGATCTATTGCAAAGAAATCTAAGTGTTTTTGAAAGCTTATTCTTAGCTTTATTAGAAGTATTGTGTTGCTTCCACATCGTTGAAAAGGGGGTCTTTCCCATTAATTGAAGACAAGTATACTCGCCAGAAAGAGCAGCCGACGTGCTTCAAAAATTAGCAGATCCTAAGCCTGACTCGATGAAGTTCTTCGACTGTAAAATCGTTTGGGCAACAATTATAGGGTATTACGGATGCTGGGATGTAGCCTTGATGGCTGATTACTGCTAGGCTCTAAAGAGAGACGTCCTTACCGCTGAGCTTTCTAGGAGTTCGAAGAAACGGAAATTCATTCCCTGAATTCTGATGACCTACGAGTAATATCCAATTTACATGTACTAACCTTAAAAACTGTCAACTATTTGAAGAAAAATTCTGAATTTTTTGTAACATTTAATTTTAAAATTGTCTTAGAAAAACGGTGTGTTATATATTAAAACCTATTAAAGATAAGAAATATCAACAAAATCAACCGAAAATATCATGAAAATATAATCGATTTAATTTAAAAGATCAAATATATTAAAAATCAACTAAAAAAATAAATTGACCTGATCGTAGGCAAGGGATGTCATTGTCGGAACTTGTCCTAAATCACTTAGAACGATTTCTTTTTGCAAACCAGTGAATTAATAGAAGCTTGGAAATTGGTCTATTGCATTACATATTTTTTATGTAAGTATTTTCGTTGAAATTTCTCAACCCTTAAGAAAAGATTCCGACAAGAGGCGAGTATTTAGGCTCGCTTAAAGACACTTAGAGAGGAGAGAGCCGATCGGTTGAAGCAGAGAAGTCTAAATTTCAAGTTTGGATTGTTTTTTTATCATCCTAATCAATATAGAGCACTTTGTTTGCTTTTACACAATCTATATTTAAAGGAAACCTTCACCTCTATCTGCGAGTATTAAAACTTTCCGCAGTATAAATTAAAGGAAGGCTGGTCATATTTTCAAACATTACATGGCAGATATTTGGTAAGAAAATCAATTCGAACTAGACTTACATGACAAAGCAGAAAATGTAGAGGGATTGCGCTGTTCGTACAATATCTCAAATATCATCGCCAAATTTGGGAACCCACATACCATTGGCTACAAACCCTTTTTACCAGTTAAAAATTAATCGTTTTATATGTAGTGCGCCATCGCTAGTCGACCTAAACTATTAAATATTCTACATAATGTTAATTATTTTTAGTAAAGAATTGATGAAATGGTTATAAATATCAAAGAAACCATATGTAACATCTTTATTTCACAACCATTTAAACTACAGTTGGACGAGTCTTAGTACTTACCAGCCAATGAAGCATTTTAAAGTTGCACCAGTCTAAGTTGCCTATCATTGAAATACTTTTTCTAACTTATGTGTGCTTTATAGAAATAAGAGAATCGTTTAAAAGTTGATGTTTGGAAAGTAATGGCGAAGCCAGCGACCTCTTAAAACTTTATGAGCAAAATAATGCCAAACACGGACACGTTCCAGACAAGGTCCGGACAATTTACTTGAATAGAAAAAACTCATTAAGTCATCGAGAACAATGCCGAGTATCCACATGAGACTAAGGACAAAGTCATCGGCCTGAATATTTCGAAAATAGGATACAGTTCGCACGTTAACGAGAATATTAATCAGTATAAGATCGTCCTCTCTTTCCTGTACAGGTTCAGAAACCTCACAGAGAAGAAAAATAATGACATACCCGATCATTCCGATTCATACATTATCAAAGACAAAGATACTACAAATACAAAGAGTATATAAACAAGCGAGCCGCTTCATACCCCATACGTCAAGAAGAGATACAGAACTATCAAGCATTTTGCACCAAAGTTCAAAACTATAAACGATTAACCAATTTATTCATTAACACGCCCATAAAATATAGAACAAAATAGAAGAGAACTTCCCCAAACGAAGTTCTGAACAAAATTAAACTCAAAGATAGAGAAAACAAGACAATAAATAAACTTCAAGCAAAACTTTAAAAGCAGAGGAAAAAAGGTTGTAGATGAAATATAGGTGCTATATAGGTAAAATGATCAAGAAATAATGAAAAAGAAACATACAAACGAGAAAACAACTTAAATGTAAAGAGTGAGCCAAAACTTAAAAAATCCTAGAGAATAAAAGAAACTTCAAAGCTTGAAAGAGATCAAAATCTAAGAATAAAGGCTGGAATGCTAAAACAAACATCCAAGACATTTTAAAAGGAAAGCAAACTAATAAACAAAAACCTATGAGAACAAAGGCTCCTATGTTCAAATAAAAGTATCATATAACTATAAGTAAATCAAAAACTAAAACGAAAGCGTTAGCCAGGCAACCTGGCACAAATCACCCTTACCCTCATTCAAATCATTTATCTTAATCACCTCCTCACCTCATCCATATCATTATTATTACTCATCTCTCTCCTATCAATGAGTTATACCTATCATCTATCTCACATCCACTTCCTTTACTATTCCAATACCGAACCCGAGGGGCATAAAGTGTTATTCACAGAGGTTATACCTGCCAACCTTGTTCCACGCCAAACGTCAGCTCTCACATCGGAATTGAGCTAACAAGAAAAATTTCCCTCTGACCTTCTCAATAAATAATATTGATCGTAAGCTTGATTGCATAACCCACTGCTCCAGTAACATGATAATGACATCATAAGTGAATCAAATTCTGTGACGTGGAATAGTTTTTTAAAGAGAATAAACAGAAAAAGAGCAATATTATTGTATGTTGTATCGACGGTGCAGTACCTTTAACAGTGGAGAATCGAGGCTTTCTTTCATTTTTTTAGAACTGTGTATCATAGGGTTTGACACTGCACTATGTAAATCACCTCCACATTTAGTTGTCTTCAATTTAAATTATGGGTTTCATAATTCCATTGTTACCCTTATTAGCTGGGTAAATAAAATTAAAGGTAAATCTCGTAATTATCGGTTACTCAGTAAACTGCATATCGAAAGAGATAAATAATTGGATTTAGGAGAAGAGAAAATTATTCCTTTTGACGAGTTTGAGTGACAATCGAAACATGCAAATCTGACATTGTGAATTTTGACAGTTATTCAGTGAAATCGATGACTATTTTTTAAGTTCAAGTTAGTCAATTATTTCTATTAAAAGTCAAATCAATTATTTGTGAAATTTTGGTAAAACTTTCAAAATTCAAGCACAATATTAGAGATAGGGAGTTAGTTTATCTTCAAGTTCTAGCTAATTTAGAAAAAGATGATAGGGCCGTAACAGATGATTACCTCCTTGCCTATTGGGATCAATTAAATGAGTTGGAAATTAATATGATCAGTAGCTTTTAAGATATTATTAATATCCAGTAACAAAGTGAATGTTAACTTTCTTCATTGCGTGTGCAAGTAAGCTAAAATCAGGCATGAGGGAAATGATTATTTTAAAAAAATAATGTCGAATTAAGACCACTGTTTAAGAAGGCATAACAATAATTTAGACATCAATAAGAAATTTCTGAAAGATCTAAAACTTTATAATCTATCCAATTTTTTTCATATCTTTCCCAACATATAATCGGAGGCTGTGAGCCTGTGATTTCAGTACTGTTATTCAACTTCTCTCTAAATAACAAACTCCATACGAATTATCAAAGAAGATGTGCGGCTTCTTTTAAATAACGGAGCCTGCATACTTTATTCGAGTTTATGATCATCAATCGAAACCATTAAATACTGAAGCAAGTTATTATACATTTATTGGCCTCTTTTGATAATTTTAAATTCTTGCCATAATTTCTAAAACATGTTCAGGACATTTTTATCTCCAAGAAAGGTGACAATTATACAGTATTATATAATCACTTTGTAAACAAAATTACGCTAAAAATTATGCCCCACTAAGGTCTATTTTAGTTATTTAAAACTTTTTGTAGGAATATTTTGTGATATATTATTGAAAGGTAAGCCTGTTTTCATGTGGGATAATGTTCCATACCACACTGCAAGTTGGTAAAAGAGTTCCCAGCTGCTAAAAATATCAAGCTGATACAATAACCCTCGCAGAATCCTGGTTTTTACCTATTTAAAAACAAGAGGAAGATACTTGTGAGAAGGTTGTATTTCGGAAACCAACGAATAGTGAAGACCTCTCCCAAATATTAGACGAAGAATACGATAAAACTACGATCAAACAATGTGACAAATGGATGAAGTCCTCTGGCAGAAGATGTACTAAAGTCTTTCAGAACAAGCGCCCGCATACTTACTTTTAATAATTTGTTCAAGTGACTATGAGACAATTATTTTGGTTTCTGTTTATGGCTTCCTTAATACCTATCGTGCTCTACTTTTGAATGTATTCTCTCTTTAAATACACATTACTTTCTTTAACTTTTATTTCGCCGTTTTATGGAATGAAACTTGCACAATATTTGCGGTAAATTTCAAATAAATTTCAATTTCATGGAAAATATAGATTATGGTATTTTGTCCTCTCTTTTGAAAGCACTGTATTTCCTGATGTCATTTCAAACCATATTTCCTAAGAGAGATGAAAGCTTTTCAAACCAATTATCATTCACCTTTAGAAATTACCATTTTTGAAATTTATATTTCCTGTTTTGGTAGTACTACAAACATATTTAAGGCGTAAAATGATGTCTTAAGAATTTGATAATTGAATTCATTCATTACAATAAGGAGACTCTACTATGAAAACAAGATCTCCTCCGCCTTCGCTCGCTCTTTCCGCTGAAATGAATACTATCATCTCTGGCAGGTGGGAACAGCTGGAGAATATTATGCCTCCCGGGGCAGCCGAGAAGGTGTGCAAATAAAGATGAAGGAAAAAGTGCCATAATATTTTGCATAATTCCCTATAAAAACAGCTTTAATAGACTGAGTAAATAAGATTCCATTTGTTAAGGCCAATGTGTAATACAGGCTACGAGGCAATCTCGGCTATATGTAAATGAGAATAAAGAAAATCTTATTCATCTTTTGCCGTTCACCTATAAGAGTACCAAGTACATTAAAGTAGATCGTACGCAGGAAAAAGAACAGGAAATTCTAAAAACGAATAAAGAGTGTAGGAAAAAAGATTGTTGAGAGCTCTTCTTAAGGCCATAGTAATGTCTTAAAATAGGCTTCAGAAGAACGTTCCGCGTTGCATATTTTAAAACATGTACATCGGAGTCATTACTCTCGTGATCATGCTTGTTTTATAAAGATTCTTTATTCATCTTGGCTGCCACGCTAATTATACTTCAAGAGGCTTGTTCTAGAACTTTCATTTTAGCCATGGTTCTTTTTCACTTTCAAACTGTAAATTTTTTTTAACTGATTCCTTTCAGCATTTTCTTTGTATTCACTTCGAGTTTTCCGATTTGAGCTCTTTGTTCAACAGACGGTTGTTCAATAAATAAACTGAAGTTAGAAGCTTATGCTGTATGCATTGCTTATCCACTGCATACCTTTGATGTTTAAAAAAAAATCAATTAGTTCCTATCTGTTTGATGATCATCACTTTAATGGCGCTCCTTTGAGCTCTTTCAAGTCTATTACATCTTATTTAAACGGAAGTCCTGAATGATAATGGATACTTTAAGTGGGTAGAAACTAAATATTTATTAGGAGGCACAATTATAACTTTCCTCTAGCCCATCTCCCATTGATTTCTTTTACGAACTATCAAACCGAGGATCTTTCTCTCTTCCTTATTTTGATAAAAATGGCGCTGCGAATTGGATCGTTATTATGAGGTTTGCCGGATTGGTTGTAAGATCAGAACACAACTATACAGGTTTATGTAAGTATGAAATGTACTAGTTCTATTTCAATTTTCTATTATTTAGGAATAAGCTAAGTTTGTCCAGGTAATGAAAAAAGTAGATAGGCTCAGTTGACTTTAATTTAAATATGTATTATTCAAGTTAAAGTGAGGGACAGAATTGTATTATTTTCAGGATGAAAACAGTAAGGAAGAATTGCTTTCTCTTTCAGTTTTAAACTACCTTACACAATTATTTTCCTAGTAATAGGAAGGTTAAGTGTGTTTTGAATTCATATCATCATGCAAAGATCTCTTTTGATATGGAAGTACCCTAGTTTCATAGCATAGAAATAAATTTATCCAAAGATACGGATGTGATAAAATTTTGTATTTGAAATACTGTACACCATCTTTTCAAAATGGCCACGAAAAATACACTAAAACCCATATTTTATTTTGCTGTAATAACTAAAATAGAAAAATAGGTGTCAAAGTGTACATTTTGAAGTCATAAAATCTAAATAACTAGGGTTCGAAGCAAAAAGCCCCAATAATTTTATTTTCCCTGAAAATTGGGGTAAATTAGTCAAATTGTATTGAAAAAATGCATGGTTTAAAAGTTCACTCACTAAAATAATATCTTAAAATGTTCTAATATGTGTATTATGGATGCAAAAATGTATAACTATGTTCACAATTTGATTCCGTTTAGATATTGGAACCACTCTGCGAGCATAAATCATCACTTCCTGAGAGGAAGATGCAAACCAGCTTCATGGAGCATACACTAGGAGCCAACAGTTGGGCTTACACTTTCAATTGCTATGTTCTGGCAAGTTCCTTTAGATAGGTGAAGTTTAAGTGTAAACAAGAGTAGGGCGAGAGTCTGGGGTATCTTGCTGTCATCCCAATAGAGACTAGAGAGGGTCAAACTGATGCATGGTTTTCACGGGCATATTGCCTCACAAAGGTCCACTTTAAAGAGAGACACCTGATTATTGATATACACCGGTTCTAAATAGTTCTAATCCATCCAATGCTTTCGTGTCTGATGAACTTGACGAAGGAGATAATGATGGACTGCATCACTACTTGGCAGCGTGTGGTCAAATTCTCTTTAACTGTGAAAGAAGAGAGAGAGAGAGAGTTGTACAGCATCCTTAGTCACGATGTTGTCCTTGGCTACACCATAGTTCCGGATAAATCACTTAAGTGTGGATGTGTGGATTCTGAATATCTCACTGATAGGGTCAGAACTTAAGAGCAACTGAAGAAGTAAGGTAATCTCAGACAGAGATTGTAACACAGACCAAGCTGTCTCCTTGCCTTTGCCAAAGGATGCGGAGTTAGTGTTGGACCTTGTTAATGCATGAAGTGGTGAGCAAGAGCATATCCTGGGATGTACTTTTTAAGGAAAATAAAATGAAATTATTCATTGGCTAAATGAAATGGCGGTACTTGAAGTGGCACCTTACTACAAAGGCAACCCAGAGTTCCTTGATTCTCTTTCCGAGGAGCACAATATCACTATCACTGCTAGGATAATCATTTGATGATATCCAGCAAGTGGAGCTGCAGCCACATGCAGCCACATGCTAACTGGTTTGCATAATGATGTTGAGGGCGTGGTTAAAGACTGTTTGGTGAACTTACCACTGACGCGTGTTTTTACTGGGCTCATTGACAATTCCTGCTTGTTTTCTTATTCTTGTTCTCTCAACCCTTTGTTTGGCACATTTTATTTCAGTCATTCCTACATTTTTTATGCCACATTACTGGATTTGATTTCATTACTTGCACTACATCTTGAGTACAACCTTTAATGCTGGCAAAAGGATTAGGAGCTATTTAAATTATGCACATTTTCACTTCGACAATATTTCCCTCTTTCTTTACAGTATCTCCCCGTAAATAATTTGTTCCTGATGTACTCTCGGTGCTTTTGCCCTTTTAATTAAAAAAGAGAGAGCCTAAACTAGCCTCATCTAAGTAACGAGGCCAGTACAAAACTAAAAGTTCGCTCCTTAGTCGAAAGAGAAAATAATATAAATAACATGTCCAACTCCGAGATCAAAGTAAACTCTATCTGTAGACAAAAGGGGTAAAATAATTGAATTAAAATTAACTAGTTGATAAGGTACCCATCTTCCGATAGGGATAAAAAATTAATGAAAAAGAAAAACTACTTCCCGAGGTCCCATTAGTAGAGATCTGTTTCCCTCACTCCCATACTAGAATGAACTATGGCAAAGAAACCCAATGCCCTCGTCACCAACCTTTGAGCCTGCCTAACGACCAAAAGTACTATGGAGCATACCTCTTTGAATTAAGGCAGAAAACGTAAACGTCAAATTGCTAGTGAAGATTTGTAGATGCGCTGGATAGGACCACCACGCCATTAGAAGACGCGACGTGAGAAAGGGTAAATCCTCTCAGGCGCAGACTCAGTTATGCTTTGAAGTCATCAGGAAGCGTCTCCAAGGTAAAATTGGAAATATAGGGGAAGAGAAGGACTTGATGCCTCAACTCCTGATACGGATCTATCAGCAGATCTGGAAACTCTAATAAGATGGTCGAACCATCCCTGTACTGCTTCTTAATGAGTTTAACATGTTGATCTGTTACACATAACTGAGACAGGGAAACAGAGAGAGACTTGGGACTCACACTATCAAACGCCATCGTTTTGGCGTGGAGGACTACGGCATTAACCAAGGAACTAGATTTGGCAAGTTCATCTGTGCCGATGAAGTTACGCCAAAAAGGTCCAAGAAGATTATCTTGGACATAAAACGTGATAGAATGGAAATCAACGCCCGGATTACGAGGGACTCTTAAGAGATATGGCGATACTCTCCTAGTATTACTTGTCCTTTATCCTAAGAGTTTAATTCGATGAAAAAAATCATCAGATTTGAAGTTAACGTAAGGATGTATTGGTAAAGACTACGCAGGATCTAAAAGGTTGCATCGTCCTGGCGTAGGATCGAATGCCTCAAACTTTGCGGGAGCATTACCCCCCCTTTAATCCAATATAGACGATTGTAAATTCAGACTATGATCCTGGACGCAGGGAAGAGTGCCATCACAATAATCCGAGAGCTCCGAAAATATCCGGAACCATTAGTAAAATTTGGCTTCTGGTGTGTCTTGGTATTTACTATCTAAATGATCCCTAAGCATCAAGTCACACGTAGGTCATTTTCCTCACTTTCATTCATTTTAAAGACGCGACAATTGTTCAAACGTGACGGATGGTAAACAGTTGCCGAATACACATTGATTCAACTGATTCTCCTTCAAATATATCACCGTCCGTCCTGACCATCCCTTGGTCTGGAGGACTGGATGAGTATCATGAGTCTGCAACACATCTGGATCTTCCTCATAAATTGACTCAGGGCTAGGACCCATTATTTAGTTAGTAAGCTCCTAGAACTTTGAGGATCTAGTCACGACGATGGCATTTCATTGTATCCAGCGTCAAGTCAGGCAAAAGAATGTAAAAGATATGTCTTAGATTATGAGGTATAGGGACAAAGTCGCGGCTATGTTTGGCTTCCTTGATCTTCCGAAGGTTTGCATCAGTGCCTTTGACACTGGCTAGATATTTAGAGTAAATATTTATCTGACACTTCTACGGAGAACACCCAAACCATAGATTGTATTGAACTCCAGTTTGTATTCTGAGGAATACAGCACTGTTCTATTCCCCAATCATCATTTAACCTATTTTTACTGAAAGCTGTAATCTTCGTTGAGTGATCTTTTTTTTGTGATTATAATGTTTTAGTTGTACAATGTTGTTTCACGAATTTGGGGCTACTTTTGGTGAACTTGGTGTTTAGAGTTTAAATTTCGCTCATTCTTGCTTTCCGTGTTTAATCGTGAATTATGATTTGTGTTCATCTTGTTCCATAGGTCGCCGATTTTGTTTCATTCAAAGTAGCCTGAAATATAAAAGGACATGAGTACTTGAGTGATGCTCAAATGTAATTAGAGAATATTCAATTTAAGAGAAAGGCAAAGGCGCAAGAAGAAAGACGCTTGAAATCGCTTGAAGAGCACAGTTAATTCAACAAGGTTGTCACTAAGCTAGTTAAAAAAAAATAAACTATTAACGTTTCGTTAAGCCAATTCTCTGTTTGTTGGCTTTATGAGAACTAAATCTTTTCTTGTTTTTCTATATTGTCTTTAGTCTGTTCTTTACTAATTCCTTTTTTATTGAATGCTCCCCTGCAGTTGAGTAATTTGTAGACTGTTATGTGTGCGATCTGGAAGAGATGTACACATTCCAGGCCCAACTGCAGACGGGAGTGTTAAGGGTAGCATTAACAATGATAGCACGGTTATCAGTTGGAGAAATCTGTGCCATACAGGCCCCATAATCCATAAAAAAATCGAAGACGGTGGTGATATTTATCGCCATTACACTCATTGACTTAAGAATCTGTTGCTCTTTTTTTTGGTACTCATATGTAAGACCCATCCAATTTCGGTTATCGAGTGCTTTGAGAGAACTAAAACAAAACAAGAATATTGTGCTTACTAAATCTGACAAAACCAATTAGATAGTGATTATGGATAGTGATCAGTATTCTGATAAATTAAATGATTTACTAAATGACAGGAACACCTAAGAAAAACTGAATAATGATCTACAGGCAAACAAAGCTATATCTTCGTTTAATAGTTCACTCAAAAATATTCTCAAAGGACACTCTGATCTAATTAAACAATTCAAAGTGAATAATCCCTCGCTACCGTACATGTATGGTTAACCGAAAACACATAAAGACGATCCGCTAAGACCGATAATTTCCACTGTAGGATCCTATGCGTACAAACTTTCTCAGTGTTTAGCGAACATCCTATCCAAATTAATTGGTAGCATCTCTGATGCTCACATTACCCATTCTGGTGATGTTGTAAATAAAATTAAAGAGGTAGATCTATCCAATAAGCAGTTGCTAAGTTTTGATATTAATAACCTTTTCCTAAGGTTCCCGTTGATGAAGCCCTGGATGTCATTATGAAAAACGTGCATTTGTCTAACCTAACATTACCTGCACCGTGTAATAAAATTGTAAAGTTGGTTCGTTTGTGTGTTACATACAATGTGTTTAAAACCGAAGATTGTTTATAAAGACAGAAATATGGCCTGAGTAGGGGTAATCCCCTTTCCGCAATACTATATAATCTGTTCATGGAGAACTTTGAGAAACACCCCCTTCCCTTATCTTACCTAACCCCATAACTTGGTTCCGCTATGTAAAGGATGTATGTGCCACATGGCCCATTAATGATAACGCATTTGATTCTTTATTCGAACAATTGAATAATATCCACCTACACCATTAGATTTAAAATTATCTAAAGTAAATAACAAAGCATATTGTTCTGTCTAGCGGAAACCAACCAACTATAATGCCTATATTCATTACTTCTTGTGCCATGGCGTATCAGTTAAAAGGTCCGTAGTTTCTTCCCTGTTCATGAGAGCATATCGCATTTGTGATCATTGTTTTTTGCAGGATGAAATCAATACGATCATCCAAACAATCATTGAGCTGCAGTATCCCCTTTGGTTCATAGAAAAATATCATTATAAAGCCAGAACCATCTTTTACTCACCATCTAATCTTAAGGAAAGACTATGTGACAATTATTATATTACATCTCCTTACTCGCCCCAATTAATTAATTTTAAAAAGTTGCCAGATGTAAACAACATCAATATTGCCTTTCAATACGAAAAAACGATCTGAAATAGTCTGTCTAAAACTAGATCCATCAATAAAGAACAGGGAGTTTATTATATCTCTTGCAAATTTTGCAATCAAGTATACATTGACGAAAGTAGCAGATTATCCAAGATAATGAAGGAACATAGATGCCATCTGCGACGTGGATCTCTTTCTTCTAGATTTTTCTCCACATGCCATATGAAAATCATTCAATTGACATTGATAATGCAAAAATAATTTAAATTCCAAACTTTAATACTTCTGATGACCAATTCAACACTAATCCGTTGATAAGTAAGAAATTTATACTCGCTTTACTCAAAAATGCCGCTGATCTCCCATACCACTCCACCTAAACAGATTCCTACTTGTAGATTTGTGTGTCCGGAAGTTTTACTTCTATTTTTTATTTCATTAGTCTTTCAACGATTGACAATAACGGACGTTTCCGTCGAAACCTGGTTTCGCGGATAAATTGATCCTATAACTGTGGTTTCATTCCTGCATATATATATATATATATATATATATATATATATATATATATATATATATATATATATATATACAATAATAACATCAAAATAAGAAGGCAAAAATGTATGCAGCTATTATAAAACTTTATTCTACTACTATTTTCGATCAATTATCGTGTCAGATAATATTCAGCTCGTTCTCATTAATTAGCTAACGAGCATGAACGCAGCTTTTAACTTCTAACTAAAGATTTCCTATTAGTTTTAGGTTATAAAATTGGCTGAGCAATTTTAATATGCAGATTTTATTATTTTCAAGCCCATTTCTGGTATCCTTAGTGGTTTGTTTCGTATTTTCACTCATCAACAGGGGATCTCGGAGCATTAGTGGGCCCCAGATGTAGCGCGTGAAGGCCCACCGGTGTATGGACGCGCTTTGGCGCCTACCAGCCACTGCCCTCCCCCCACTGCCTTGTGGGTTTTGCCTTCTTAGGCTAGAGGATGGATATCTTAATCACAATCGAGCATCGTTAGTGCCTATAGGCGAGCACCAACAGACCGGTGTCTCAGCAGCTCCCTGCAGGCAAGGATGATGAAGCCTGGTCGTCTCGAGCCTCTTCCGCCACCAGGGTTCTTCTCCTCTCGGTCAAGATACGGGTCCGAAGACTGCACACATTCCTACTCCTTCAAACCTAGTGCAAGTTTGTTGCCCTCAATATGAGGGAATCCATCATCATCGACCTCGATAGAATATCCAAGCAAGTTTCGGATATATAATCTTGCTTAAATTCATAGCTGCACTTTATTCCAATAGGATTTGGTTGAAAGTATGAGGTTTATGGCTAATCTAAAATAGTAGATGGCTTCAACAATTTCCCTAGGATTACATAAATTCGCCATGCAGCATGAGACAATAAACAATGTTATATAGAGTATGTATTGCCATATTCAATGGTTAGGACATCGTTCTTTGTTTTACATATCTCTTTCATTTCCCTTCATACTTGCCGATGGTTATTGAGGCCAATAACTCGAGTTTATTTCAAAAGTTACTTGGCATAAATAATTAATTATTAATTAACCTAATCAGCGACTCCGTGTTTATATTTTGTCACAAAAGCACATTTTATCGCTCTTTAAAACTGATAATCTGAGGTATAACAGTCGTCCCCGATGTTGAAAGAATTTTTATTAAGTCATTAAAAGTATTTTCATACAAATGTTCCACCAGTCGCTTAATTCTGTTAACAGCATGCGTGGAAATGTTTCGCAGAACACTAAATACATAGAAGATATTTAAATATTGGGCTATGTTACTTTCTCTAGTGAAATATGATTTTAGATTAAATTTATCTAATCTAAATCTATATATTGAATTAGTACTTGTCAAGTCTATTCCTAAACCTATTAAGAGAGGAACTTTGCACCACTTCAGCCTGTAAACGGTTTCATATCTCGTGAATTTTAATGTGAATTTTTTTTACGCATTTACTATATCGAATCGTCTATTTTTCAATTTAAATCCATTATTCCTACTTTTCGCCCAACTATCATAGTCAAAAAGTAATTCAAACTCACCACCTCTATAACCATTAATAATTATCAAAACTTCGATGAGTCGCTAGGCAACGTCTATTTTCCAAAGATAACAATTTTAAGGTTTTTAAACTCTTCCTAAAATTAAGGTCTAATTTCCAAGATAATTTGTGTTGTTTTACGCTGAATTCTCTCCAAAGTTTGGCCATCTTTACGCACATATAGAAGCCAAAATTGAACCACTTACTCAAAATGGGGTCTGCCTAATCCTTTATTTAGGATAAGGATGATTTATTTAAATTTAAACGTAAAGTCCTAGCTATAAACAAAAGAAGTCTATTCTCTCTTTTGATACGTAATTATTAAACAAGTTTTGATTGCCTAAATGTATAGATTACACTTGCTAAAATTACACATCATTTGCTACGTGTTTGATCACTGAAAAATTTGTTTAGATCCCGTTATAGATTTACACAATCGGAATGAAAAGTTACGGTACCGCCTAACTTAAGCTCATCTGCGAATTTAGATATTTTACCTATTAGATGGTCATACAAATATTTTACATAAATAATAAAGAGTAGCGGACCCAAGATGGACTCCTAAGGAACACTACTATTCACGGTGGCCCAACCTGGACTGACGCTATCGATGACAACTCTTTCTTTACGGTTAGTAAGCAAGTCGTCTATTCAATATAAGTTTTCTTTCTACACCATGAGCCTTAACCTTTATGCAAAGCTTTTTGGGAGGACGGTGTCAAACACCTTTTAAAAATCGAAAAACATTATATCGATAGCTTTGAGCTTATCATATAAATATATCATATTGTTAAAGAAAACATCCATATTAATAAGGAAAGAACGCTTTCATCTATATCCATGCTTAATATTTTTTATTAAATTCTGATTTTCTATGTGATCAACGATTTTATTCCTATAGATAGACTCGAGTAGTATAAATGTGAAACTGTTTGGTCTAAAGTTGTTTGGATCGTTAGCTTTTTTAAAATCAGTTGGCACGATGCGTTCAGTTGATGAGTAGTTGAAGAGTTTGCAAAGGGGCTAAGCCAAATTATTTCTTAATTCCTTTTAAGAAAATTCCGTGGATCTTATCTAGGCGGCCCGGAGACTTGGAAGGATTTAATTTATTTATATAGTTTATTATCTCAGATTCCATAATTCTAGCTTCTGAAAGTAGTGATTTTTTATAAAACTAATTACATCTGATACGGTTAGCAAATAAGTAGTATCCTTTTGTGTAAAAGCACTCGCAAAGTGGTCCTTAAGAACTTATGCTATATTAGGTGTTTGATTTAGAAGTGAACAATTGTTTGATGTTAGCAAGTCAATGTTCTCATTTAGTGTGTTTCTAATGTTTACTTAAGCAAAAAATACGTATTATTCTTTACTACCCTTGCTAGTCTCATTTAATCCTCTTTTTTCGTTTTATTAACAGTTTCTTAACTTTCATACGATAGAAGATGCATTTAATCTAATAAACTAATGAAATATGACTGGTTTATAGCAGTTTATAATGTTTATTCATTTATTTAATAGCTTGTTTTATGTCCTGATTCACTTGTATCTATGGTACTCGTTGACTTTTATTGCATTTACGTGATTTGTATCGCATTAAATCTTTTCTATGTTAAAGAATGACGGTATAAATTTTTAATACAATTCTGTCGCGCTTTCCTTAGCTACTGTAGTCTACTTATCCAGTTTAAACTATTTAACCTACGTCTAAAGGTATCAGAATTACAGTTTTGGAAATCAGAGATGAGTCCTTTGTTGCTTATATGAGATTTAAGAGCACTTAATTTGGATGCTATGCTGTTACGGTCACTATTTCCTAGCGTTTGTCCAAAGAAATACAGTTGTTTATTAGATATCCATTCGTAGATAATATTACAGTAGTGATCAAATTATTATGGATTTCATGAAAATTCTTAATTTTTATGGGAAAAGATTATAAAAAGTTATTTTATTGATAAGTAATCAATTTACTTTCATACTTATGGCAAAAATATCCTTTCTTACATTGATTAATACTTAGTTTGACCTCCTTTAGCCGCTTTAAGTGCTTTAACACGCACTGGCATGCCAGTGATTAAAGTTCTGCATAAATCCTTGATTCTTTCAGAGTGAAACCAAACGTAGATAAGACGTTCTATGACTTTGCTTTGGTTGTTATGGGAACTTCGTGTATCTCATTGTTTTTTAGAATATACCATAAACTCTCAATCTGGTTCATGTCTAAGGAATTTCCAGACCATGATAGCAGTTTAATGCCAATCTCTTCACTGATTGCGCCGGGTGACAAGGTGCTGAGTTTTGTTGAGATATGTATGATCTGTCACTGGAAATATTCCCTCATTTGAGGTACCAAACGGTTTTTCAGTACTTCAATATATTTATACTGATTAATTATACTTTAATTTTCAAGCGACTTGCCCCATGTACAGAAATTGCTCCACACACCATGATTTTATGTGAATGTTTTATAGTCTTTTAAAACACTGACATAAACTCCTCACCTACCGCCTGCTTACCGTGGGCACACGGTCATCAAGTAAAACAATAGTTTACTCGTCCGAAAACACAACCTGCAAAAATATAAAACACTATAGCAGTACTGAAACGATCTCCGATGCTAGTGGCAGCAGTTAAGCAGCCAGAAACATTATGACTTGAAATTATTTCATTCAGCCTTAACACGTAGCTAGTAGGTAAATCAGAATATAATTACTATAGTAGGTACAGTATATTCTCTTATGCTTAATAAAGAAACTAACTGATAAATGTACCACAATTACCTGTTTCCTTGCTCAGTAGTCTAATTAGCATGAGCATTAGCCCAGACCTGACGTACAGGATCATGGTTTTGGTAAGCCTAGGCTTCTTCTCATAGGGTAGGCTCTTAATTCACTGTTCAATAACCTCATATTTACTGTTATTCAAGAAAAACTAAAGCCATCTGCTAACAGTTCGCTTACAATCTTCCTACAAGATTTGCTTTCTCCTTAATAGCCATTTATTTTACTTTTCTGTCTCTTCTTGGTGTTGTTTTCCTTTTGTGACTAGATTTCTCAGCCCTTGCTGAATAAATATTAAGACCGTTTTAATTTTTTTCTTTATATTGCTTACTATTTGAGAGGAGCCTCCCAATCTATTTGCAATATCTTTTTGTTTTAGTGCACTATCACTTACTAAATATTTGATCTGTCCACTTTTCGAAGGGCTCAAGTCACTGACTTTACTCATAGCTGTTTACTTTCTTTTAATCTATTAGACTGCAAAGTTGGCCAAAAAATTAAGCAAAACACTAATATTTAGTCTTCAAAAATGTACAATAGTAATTTCACCCAAATATGATAAAATCACTCATTAAAGAGTTTTAAGTTACCTTTTACTAGAAAAATTACTAATTTTCAAGAAATCCAAAATAATTTAATCGCTACTGTATAACTAATAAATTTTGCTCACGAGTTAGATATAAAACCATCTGAAGGAGGAAGTTATCATACAAATAAAAGAGCGCTTATTCCTAACTAGATCCAAAGGTATTCTAAACACATCTTCGTTTTCAAATTCGCTTTAAGTCGACGGTCTATTAACATAAATCATTATAGTCTTAAGGTCTCGATTATTAATTTTAACTTCTAGGTGCGCGATTTTATATTTAAATTGATTTTTTTTTAGCAGGCTTTACCTTATTATTGATACATAAAACTCCTCTACTTCTTAAGTCTCGGTGGTTATTAGATATTTTATAACCTTCGATTAGGAATTTTCGGATAAATTCCTTCCTATTTCAACAATTGATATCATATGACCAAACTAAAATATTATTTAATTATTTTAACTGAGTTTAATATAATTTATTCATATGTAATCTTTCAGAAACCTTTTAAATGAACTATATTTGCTGAATAGCTGAATAGAAACTGCAACTCTTTATTCTTATCGACTAAATCAGTTTTAAAATAGGTATTAATAGGATACTTTCTACACACACACACACACACACATATATATATATATATATATATATATATATATATATATATATATATGCTGTTAGGTAAGGGAAATAGTAAGAATTACTTAATTCGCTAGAAAAGTCTCCTTGGGTTCTTCAACACTGTTCAGAAGCGCCACCCATACCACTGGGCAACCATCCATTTTTCCCAAAGGAGAAATTTCAAGAAGCCTTTTATAAGAGAAAGCATTTACTTTAACAGAATTGACTTGAACGTTAATGTTCAATTCTCATATATATATATATATATATATATATATATGGTGCGGTGGATAATTTTCTCCATTGTAACAGAATTTCCGCGTATGCTTATTCTAGCATCGGTTCTCTCTTCGTTCTATTATAGTAGACTCAGTTCTGCATCATCTGCAAATAAAATAATACCATGGCTGAATTCAATCCTCTGTGAGTTTGAAAGGAGCAAGCTGTGCTGCATGGAATTCATGTCTGAAGTTCATATGCGACGATCTAGAGTGCAGAGGATCATAAATGTTTTGGATGACTCAGGCTGTGATTACAAGGTTACGGAGGCTCGAAAACCTCACTAAACTTTCTAATTCAAAACTAACCCCCAAATTTGTCGCGGTAATCGATGGCATCATTCACAACGATCTCAGCAATGCAATGAGGCTCATAACAAAGAAGTGAGTGTCTTAGTCTCTTATCAAGCTGTTACAGGGTGCGGGGGGTAATTTTCCGCCTAATATATATTTATGTATATATATATATATATATATATATATATATATATATATATATATATATATATATATATATATATATATATATAACATAATACAAAGAGTTTATTGATTTAGATATATTTACCAAATTTACATCTTAAAGACTTGAAGGATTTTGTACTCTATTTTTTTGTGATTAGTATTATTTTTTTTACACAAGGCCCCTTCCCTAGCTGGGGGTAGCCGGATCAGACAGCAAGACAAACGCTTACTAACATACATCTTGCCTCCAGGTCCAGAAAACTAGCCTGCCAGACTACAGCAGCAGAAGGGGGGCTACCCACTGCTGGTGTCTTAATTTGTCAGAGTTACACCTGATGCAATGTAGATTTCTGTGCACCCCGTTATATGGTTGTCTAAAGTCCTCGGACCAGCTAGACTCATAACTGGAATATCTGTCCGAGGTTTTAACATCAAGGCTGCGTCATTTAACAATTGTTCACAAACATTCTCCATGCATCCCTGTCTTGGCATACGAGTATAATTTGATTTAATGAATTTGCTGTCGGCTTCGACCACGGCCTTCTGGCTGCGTCTGAATCGGCTGCAGGCTTTCTCGATTGTCTCTTTGTTAAACTGGGTTAAGCCTGTTGTGATCTCGGACCTAAGCTCCAACTAAGGGTATGGCGAGTCCTTGTTGGTTTCTCTTAACTACTCTCCATACATTTTGGTCCAGGGGCTTGTAGTGTGGAAAGTTGGAGGGCAAATTAATCTTCTGAATGATGTGGTCAAGAAATTGTTTGTTAGCTCAAACTGTGTCCTCTTGCTTGTGTGGCATGGAGCACAGTCCCGTTGCAAAACCTTGGTCTTTTATCTGCTAGCTTATGGATCTAGGGCAACAATAAATCCTCTATGCACTTAATGTAGCCCTCCCGGATGGTAAACAGGGGCATAACGTGGCCCTTGCTATTGACCACCACAAACACCATGATTTGGACGGGAAAATTTGGCTTCATGACTCTTGGGGTACCACGCATGTGAATTAATCTTTTGAGAATTCATCCTTTGGTACTGGCAAAATTATGCTCCTCTGATAAGAACTAAAGCTACGGTTTGTTCCAAAATCTTCGCGCTGAACCTGTTCCTTCCCCTTGCTCTTCACCTCTCTCCAAGTTTCACTCGAAATCGTGCATAGTAGGGTGCATTTACAACGCCTGTAATGACTCTTTTCTATTTCCTAATCAGAATTTAGCCACGAATGTAGCAAAAACCCTCCGGGTTGTTTGTGTTTTTTTCTCGTATATGATATCTTCGGTTTTAGTAACGTTTAGGTCCGTGGAAAAAAAGAGATGAGAGATATCAATTTCGTTATATGAAACTATAGCTGATACCATAATCTTTATATAGTTTTATTAAACTACCATGTGAAATTAAATAAAATTTAATGAATATAAAACGATTTTTGGGTTGCATACCCTATGTTTATAGTAATCTTAAGAAAACTCGATTATATACATACAATATTTCTGCTCAACTAATGAAATATACATTAGTTACTAAGGCATAGGGTGGGTTAAAGATTAAAGAAAACAAGAAAACAATTTTAATCTCGATAAACTGTTTATGTTAGGAGATATGTTTATGTATTTAATGTTTGGACTGGAGACGTAGGTTTAACAAAATCTTGTCTTTTATTCTTTAGTATCTTATCGCATTATAAAATTGTGTTAATCTCTTATATCATTTCCATTTTAATGCACTTAGTTTGTGCCTTGGTTTCACATAATAAGAGAATCTCTATAACTGATGTTTATTAAGACGCGAGGATTTGAGAAAGTTGTATCTCAACCAGCCTTTTACGAAATCATTCATTGCACTTCCTCTTTCTCCTTTACTTATGTTCTGATTTTGCTCTTCGTTTCACTCCTTTCCTTTATGTGATAACAGTACATGTATTTAGATACTAACTAGAATGGCCACCTTGACCTAACAATTTCCGGTTATGTTTCGTGCAAGGAGCATGAATGAATTTAGAGACTAGAATGTTGCTTACCTACAAAATAAACAAGGCAGAAGGAAAAAGAATAAAAAAGTCTGCTGGAATAGATAAAATTGTGCCTTTAAAACGAAAGGTTGCTTTATTAATTGCTAATCACTGTACGAATGCTATTTAAAAACTGAGGTATCCAATCTGGTGGAAAAAACTTTATTTTGTTTTGTCAATAAATCAAATCTCAAACTTCGAAACAACATGAAAGCAATTTTTAAAAGGTCGTTATGCCTAAACTATGGTGAAGCATTTTGTAAAAATATTTTCGTCACTTTAAGATGTTCATTTTTAACGATATTTCTTCGTTTTTATTTTGTTATATGACTATTCCCATGTAATTGATCTTAGTAATGTAGATATTATTGCGGCAATAAACCTGCTACTTCCCGGTAAAATATTTTACTTATGAATTTGTTCTAGCCGAACTATGTACTTGAAAATTTCAAATACTCATACAGGCCAGTTATCTTTTGATTTTAACTCTTCTCTATACTCTAGATGGTACAAATCTTCACTTTATTCAAGTGTATGAAAAATCTTCAAATGCAAGTTTTCTGTTTATTTTCCAACATTGACTGAAAAAATAATCAGACTTCTCCATCCGGTAAGAATCAGGCTTAAGTTTAGTTCCTGCTTGTTCGGTTTATCTTACCCGTGAAAATCAAATTGATCGTGAGGGTTAAGATGAAATCTATTGAAAACAAAAGTATTAATAAAACTATAATGATGCATCAAAAATATATCTCCCGATATATGTTTATTACTTGTCTTTCATCTTGAATTCCAAATCTTTTTTCCCTTAACTTCTTGTTTCAAACAATATATTATATACTATTTTTGCGCAAAATGGTAAACTAACTGATAGTTTCCATCTTTTATCTCCCACAATGGCCATCTAATCAAACTGTGTGTTTGTGAGGCCAGGAATCTGCATTTAATATGGAATAAGCCCTCATTCAAGCGTATGCATATCAATAAAATAACTCATCCCTTATGTTGTAATGTAGATAATATGAAGAGATTTTCTGGAGAATATTTTCATAAAAGCCTTTCAAACTTTTTGAATAGATGTGTAGGAAAGAGAAAAGATCCTTTTTCGTTCCCATATGGCTAATGCTTTCTTTCAGGATTGCTTTTATTGTGTTGTTCTAAAGAACATACAAACCCATTCAGGCTTGGAATCATATTGTTATTTCTACTTAAAGCCAGAAAATACACGGTTTAAGTTCAAATTTGCTTTCATCCATATAGGAGAAAGGAGAGAAACACTCTCGTGCGATTTCGTGGCCTTTTATATAGTATGTCATTCCCATGAGCTGTTATAATTCAGTATTTTTACCTACCACTACGTTTTATCTTACAAGTATAAAGTGGTTTGATTCCACTCCTCTGCCCAATCGATGATCGTTAATCCCATGAGTTGAAGATATCTACTGAAGTGAGTAGTAGACCAATCAAGAGGATTAAATTCTATTCCATTGCCTAATCCGGGTAAAAAATATGTAGTGTTCCATTGAGGTAATAAATGCCTTAATATCATTTCTATCCCACACTCGCACGGGGGATTCCCGTGGAATAATGTTACATTTGGCACTTGGCGGAGTGCCCCACCATCACGGCTCCAGTGCCTCGTGTAATTTGAAACATAGATTGAAAGTACATGGGCTTTATTCCTTCTACACATCTCACCTTTGCCTCTCTGAGACTTTTTTACCTGCCTCTTTTAACCATTTTTCTCGGTGATTCAAAATTTTTAAAGGCTAGCCGCCAACCAATTTTTATCGACTATTTTTTTGAAGGAGGTCGGATCGTGGCTCCTTCTTGGCTCCTGTTAGGGATGCTTAACACGCCTCGCTTTCCATTTAAGCTACTTGTCAGTTCTAGCAACTCCTTTGTACTTGTCCTTATCTAACTCACAAGGTTATGCCGGCTGATGTGTGGGCAGCCACGCTACAGATGAGACTTTGAGATCTGCGTGCCTTCCTGTCCCCAATACCTCTATATGAATCTTGTTATGTCTTCCACATATTTTTATTTTCTCTATCTTCATCATTTTTTACAGGTGCCCCTTATCATGTTTTATGGAGGATTGGACTTTGCATTTTCAGATTAATATTTTTTCCCTGAGTTTGGTTGTCTTATAGCATTGTTCATAATATATTTATAGCACGTATATAGCAACTTTATAGCATGCTTATACATCTAAGCTCCCACACTTCACTTTTATCACGATGTCGCGGTGAATTCTTGCAGCAATTCGAGTCGTAATTTACTGATTTAGTCTCGTGGTAAAAGATGTCGAGGGTAAAGTTCCGTTGGCTTTAAAATAGATCATAGGTCGAGAATTGCTTCTTATTCTGTTATTAGTGTCTCAATAAGCCTGCTCTTTCGGCGCACTAGTCAATCTACCTCCATCATACTTTAATTTCCTCTAATTTCTCTTTTTTACTTTCAGCACATCTTTGCAAAAGTGTTCTAGTAATGATACTTGAGTTAGTTTTTAACCAAAAATGCGACATTATTGGCGTGAATGGGCCGAGGCATTTACTTTATGAGAATTTTATTTTTCCATGAATTTGCCGAATTGTAGTCTCTAAAGTCTGGACACACTGGTAAAATAATATTTTCATATAAAAATTGAACTAAATTTTATTTAAATGAAATATTAATTAATAACATCTTTAATGCGGTTTCTACCATTTACGATACAAAGATCGATGCGCTTTGCGATATTCACCCGATAAACTCGATGCATTATCTCCAAATTTCCGTTAATTTGAGCCCCTTCATTTATGATATGCTGTTTCCTCAGGTGTCCCCACTTTTTAATTTTCATTGTGTACACCTTGTCTTTTAGTATATATACCCCAGAAAGGGAAGTCAAGCGGAGTAGGGGCTGATAAACGAGTAGATCTCTGTGATATTACCTGTGTCCAGAATTTAGGGACATACTGTATGGCAAGATTTGTCTGATTTTGTGGTTTAAATAGAAATGGTTGATGGCTCTTGGTACTGCATCAGACACACATGGAAGACACTTCGTATCCTCACCGAGCAACTAGTTGCATTATAAAAATCATTCTAACATCCCTACTTGAAATAGAAATGGAGTTTGCTCCGAGTGTGATTGAAAAAGATCCCTGTCCTTTAAGTCAAGAGCGAATGTTCAAAAAAACAATTGTAGCTGTTCTG
The DNA here is from genome assembly GCA_963969495.1 of Ceratothoa steindachneri. Classification (NCBI taxonomy): domain Eukaryota; kingdom Metazoa; phylum Arthropoda; class Malacostraca; order Isopoda; family Cymothoidae; genus Ceratothoa; species Ceratothoa steindachneri. The sequence goes on along the minus strand of OZ018324.1, from coordinate 15,547,115 downwards.
TTTAGTCCTGTTAGATTGGCCTTGGAGCTCAACCATTGCTATTTTAACATATTTTATCGCTGATTCATTGCAGTTCGTTTGATTAATAATATTAAATCAAGAAAATATACAACATAAATCAATAAAATATACGTAGCCATAGGGACCATGGAGAATACACATAGTGTTATATATTAAATACAACTACACAATTTCCTAAGAAAAAGCCCTCATAATTACAAGAATATTTGCGCATATTCACTAAACCAAACTTTGTATACAATTCAAAAATGTATAGCAGCTCTATGGCATCATAAAGTCCTTTAATCACTGTTGCAAAACGAGTGAGTCGCCCTGTAAGCTACTATTAATGAAGTCTACAAGAACAGAAAATTACTCGCAGATTTACCTGCCATGATACTCTCTTTTTTGTATCTAAAAGAAATTATTAACCTCGTGAAATAAACTCGTGGCAAGACAAAGTTCTCTTATTATTTATGATGAGAAGGTAAATGCGTAAATTACTTCTGTGTGAAACTCTTTAAAGTATATATCTCATAAAACACTCCTTTACAACTGCATCTCTATATCAAAGCAGAATTTTTCTGCTGGCATCTTTATTGCCTCGTTCATTATCAAAGCTCATTTCTGCTAGTTACTTTCTTTTTAAATTAATTTCAGCAGCCGGAAGTTATTTTAAATTAAGAAGTTGGTGTAGTTTTACGGTTGTTGACATGGTATTTTCAGATATAATGTCTGTATTTACTCTATTAATTAGTTAGTTGTTACAGTTTTCCAAACCTTAATATAAATTAATTAGGTTATTTTAATAAGAAAACGGGGAAAGTTTATAGTCAAATGCAGGTGCATTCACTCATCAAGCAAAAGGTTGGATTGGTTGGCAGAAGGAGGACAAGAATAAATGGAAAATGCCTGAAAAGTAAAAGAAATACATACAATGGTTTTGAGTGTTTTAAAAGCCCATCAATTCTCTATAAAAGCCTATACAATCCAAAGGAAAAACAAGTCTCATTTCCAAAGATATAACATAACTACCTTATTAATATCATTTTGAGTATGATTTTGCCTATATATAATTCAAATTAAATATGGCAGATACATTAATATATAATAATTTTTACTTCACTGCATGGTAAAAATTTCAGGGTTAATTATCTTAGGGGGGTAGCACCGACATTAATGAATTATTACAATGATAAATTCATATATTTCAAGAACTTCAACATTAATATTGTAATTGGAGCCTGCAACATTTTATTTGAGGTTGAACGACTAGAATATGTATGCATATCTAGTTTTTTACTTAATTAAATAAATAATATTGCAGTTAAATGGTGGGAATACAATTCCTTTAATTAGAATAGCCCTTCAAAGGGCAAAGCTGAATATTGTATAGCTAAATTACTGTAATTTTTTTGAGGAGAAAGACTTAAATTTAGATCGGCCGGTGGGTATGACAAATAAGAAATAAATATCTACTCGGGATGTGGGAAACATTATGAAACCGAGCGAAACAGAAGGATATTTACATGATATCAAACATTACAAAACGGAGAAGAATTGCACCAATGTTAATAATTATAATTTCTTGCTTATCTTAAATATTTATGTGAAAATTATACCTGGAAAAAGATATAATCTTATATCCCCATAGAGGAACGTTAATGTCGATAAGAAGAGAGCGGTGCCTCAAAAAGGCACACGTCAGATGGAACAAAACGATCGTGCAATGTACCAGCATTTAACAACCCTCTATAAACTGGATCCAATGTTACTCAACTGTCACTCAATTAAATAGAATATAGAATAATATCAAAATTACAATAAATATGTACAATTAGGGTCGTAAAATTCCCGGGAATTTTTAACTTGGAAACTTTCCAGGGAAATTTTGGGAATTTATTGGAAAATTAAGGAATATAGGAGAAAGTGGCGAGTACTGTTTTTTGTGCTTGACATGCATACTTGATGATCCTTTTGGCTTGTCCAGGTATCTAAGTTGTCCATAGCCTTCAGCTTCATTACAGGAAAAAGGAAAGGTTGAAGGGGTGTGCAGCACAACCAATTCCTGTTATGTGAGAAAAATCTTTAGTGATAAACTTTCATGCAGCTTTCATGTTGGCTGCATCATCTATAACTATGGCATATACCTTTGACTGCCGAATTGTTCAATAACTGAAATTATTTCACTAGCAATGTACACTTAGGTGTCAGTGCTTCTGAGAAAAACTGGTTGAGTAGTTGGTATTATGCAATTAATTATCAATCCTTCCTGCACATTTGATCTGCCATCTGATACTACAGAAAGACAGTCCGCATCCCGAATCACTTTTGTTACTCTATTTAGAACACGCTTGTCTTCTGAATCTAGAAGATGAGTTCTTAAAGCATGTATTGCAGGAAGCTTGTACGATGGGTGCATTTCTTTGAAAAACTTTCTACAGTCAAATTTTCTGTTAGCATAAGTGGTGAACCAGATGCATAAATTGCTCTTGCCAAACTTTCATTCAGTTATTTTTTCATTACTGTTCATTCTGTCAGAGAATCGCTTCACATTTTATTGATAATTACCAAATGCTGAAGTGCTGGATTAATCAGCATTTGCTCCTAGTAAGCTAACTGTTGGTTGCTCGGTTGATGATGGGAATCAGGTTGACCTCCTTGTTTCTTTTTTAAACATTTCGCTAAATGTGCTGCTTGCTTTGTAGCCACTTTAATATACTGTCCTGAACAATGCTTACAGAGATAAATAGATTTTACTTTTTTTATTCACTAAAATGAAGTGCTTTTATAAATGGTCTTTCAATAAGGTCTCTCGATTTTTAAATGTGAATAAAACAAGTTGTCTGTGATATATGCACTCAATTTATTTAAAATTCTAAAGAAAATATATGGCATTAAGTGTGAAATATGACGTCGTTCAAATGTCCGCCGCGGCTTTGCTTGGTGGAACGTATTCGGGAGGCGCAAATTCCGATGACTTTGTCGCATAAATCTCTCTGAATTTGATGGATGGTGTTCGTTATGTTGACTTTGAAGACATCAAATGTTTGCGGATTATCCGCATAGAACTGCAGTTTAAGGTAGCCCTAAATAAATAAGTGTAATCGCATGATCTCGGTGGCCAGTTGACGTTGCCACCGCGTGAGATGACCCTGCCCTGAAATCGCTGGTGCAAAATGTCTAGCGTGACGTGCGCAGTGTGGCATGTAGCACCGTCCTTTTGGAACCACATGTCATCAGTATCCATATCAGGCATATAATCCAGTTGAGACCACAAGAAGCTGCTTATCATCGATCTGTAGGTCTCGCCGTTGACGGTTATGGCAATCACATCTTCGTTCTCAAAAAAAATACGGACAGATGATTCCGTTATACGAAAATCCGCTCCAAACAGTGACTTTGTTGGGATGCAATTGGTGCTGGTGTATCTCATGTGGATTGATTTCGTCCCAAATCAGACAATTTTGCTTGTTCACGAATCCATTCATCCCAAAATGGGCCTCGTCGCTGAAGATGATTTTTTAGGGCAAATTTGGGGCAACTTCCAACTGCTTTAGAGCCCAATCAGCGAACACATGGCGTTGTCTACGGGCCTTTACGTTAAGTTCCTGGGTAAGTTGGATTTTGTGCACCCAAGTCCTTACGCATAATTCCCGTACACTCTCATTTATGACAGCGAAGTTTTTAGCAGACCTTGCGTTTCGGTGACGTACGGGTGTTGGCTGATTGTTGATCGACCCTTTTGCTTGAATTTGGCCACCAAGCGTCGAACAGTGGACTCGGCAGGACGATTGTGGCGAGGATAGAAATTACGTACTGCGCAGAACGTTTGTCGAACGGAGCACTGATTTTGATAATAACATTTGATGATTTGCACACGCTGTGCAACGTTATTACCACCCATCGTGAGTTGCCAAGTACTATTGAACAGTGCACTGCGAGGTTACCAGATGTCGTTTTAAAAACATGGCCACTATCGCCTGACAAAGCTCAAGCGTCCTTGTTGAAAGACGCTTTACATCACTCCTATTCATGGCACCTGTGTAATTGTTTATTTTATGGGAAAGGAGAATACTGTAGAAGAAAACAATCTTCTCCCTGCCAAGCCTGATTTGCGTACATTTCATGAATTGGCAATAATCTAAGACAGTAAATCTTAATTCGATTCATAATATATCCTAGCGAAGCCAGCCTAATATTATCATAACATAAGTTCCCCACAAGATTATCTCCCAATATATTAGGTTAAGGAATAAATTCTTGCGTTTTTTAAAATTTTGTGTTGATTTAAGTTTTGTTGACGTGATTTGTGCACATATAAGAAACAATAATAAATAATGAGAGCAAAAAGTGCAAAGGTTATGCTACATCTCTTAACATAGACTATTAGGCTTTTGCTTAGGCTACGTCTTGAAGTTGAATAAAAATTCATTGCGGTTTGTTTAAAAGTTGTGTTAATTTAATTTTTGTTCTGTACCCTCAAAATGGAATGTCAAGTTGAAAGAAAGGCGCATTTTCTACACTTGTTGTTATTCATTTTCAATCAAGACGGGAAACAATGCAAACGCAGCCACAGCTTGTCGCGATATTTGTGATGTGTACGGAGAAAATGCTTTATCAGAAAGGACAGCTCAATGGTGGTTTTTACGTTTCAAAAACGGTCATTTCAATCTTAATGACGAAGAACGTTCTGGTCACCCCATTAATTTGGATAAAGATCGATTGAACGACCTTCTTCATGAAAATCCTCGTCAATCGACTAGAAAATTGGCTGTACAATTGTCGTTTCATCAGAAAACTATAGTGAATCACCTTCATTCGATGGGGAAAGTTCAAAAACACGGTGCATGGATTCCGCACGCTTTGAGCGAAAGCAACAAATTTCAACGCTCCACGATTGCCGCAGGTTTGCTTGCTCGTTACAAAGATACTCGTGGATATAAAGGACAGATTTCTTCACCTCGTTACCACTGGCGACGAAAAGTGGTGTATTTATTTATGTCAACAGGAACCATCGAAAACAATGGCTTACCCCCAATAAAAAACTACTTCCGTGATTAAAGCAAGGACTTCATCCACGAAAGACGATGATGTGTGTGTGGTGGGATTGTGAAGGCATTATTCTTTATAAGCTCCTGGCGAACAATGAGATTGTCAATGCAGAACTCTACGTTCAACCAATGTATTGACTCGCCAAAACTATTCGTGAAAAGTGACCTCATCGACGTTATGGAGTCCTTCTGCAACGTGACAATGCTCATCCTCACATTGCCAATATGAAAAAAATACGCCATCCAAACGCTTAATTGGCAAATCCTTCCGCATCTTCTATATTCGCCAGACTTGGTTCCATCGGATTTCCATCTGTTCCGATCGCTCTCCAACAATTTGCGCGGCGTTTCGTTCAATACTGATGTGGAATTAAGAACCTAGTTAGACGAATTCTTCGAGGCAAAATCGAGAGATTTTTATTGCAGAGGCCTCGAAAAACTAGTTGAAAGTTGGGAAGAAGTCGTAAATAACAACGGAGAATACATTATTGATTAAATTGCATATTGCTATCAATTAACAATGAAGTTTTTCTAAAATTGTTAATGAGAATGAATAAATTTGATAAAACCGCAAGAACTTATTCCTCAACCCATTACTTTCATGATGATGTCATTGACCACCTCACAAACCATCTGTTGAATTAGCTAAAGCTAGTGTGGTTATCGTAATAGGCTAAATAATGCAAAAACTATTCATATCTTGTCAGTACTAAGCATTTAACTTGTTTATAATAGAAATAGCCTCAAAATTAATACTTTTATTAGGTGATACATTAATGAAATGCAATATAATTTTTTAAGATATGCAATAATCCAACTTACATTAATGATAGGCAGACAGTGAGAAGGATGAAAAGGTGAACGGGGACGGAGATTGACCACTGTAACCTCCTCTCTGTATTCTGTTCCTGGCTGAGATGGGTAGTGTAGTGAAAGACTGGCACAGTGAGACAGTGAGTGAGGATTAGGACGCGTTCACCTCCGTAGGGGGCTCAGACACTACACGTGCATGTACTAACTGGAGTTAAAGATACTCATTTTCTACAGACTTTCTTAGAAATTCTATCATTGAAATATGCAGGCACACAGGGATATTGTTAGGTCATTAAAAGGGGTAATAGAATACTTGCAAAACTATAGCTTAACTGAGAAATAAATATATTACTAAATTCACCAAGAATTTGCTTAACTCAAAGCAAGCTTTTGACAGTGATCAGTGACGCCAACGCTGTAGGCATTGTAATTGTACTGAAATACATTTTTTTTCAATGCTCAACTGTATCTAATTAAAATATATCACCCAAAATTGCTTTAATTATTAATAGAGAGAAAAATCTGTGAAAAATGTGGATATTCCTGAAGATTCTCAGAAAGATTCTCTCGTCAGTTTCCATTTTCCAGGAAACTTTCCCACCATTTGCAACCCTATGTACAATTGATATCGCTAACAGAACGCAAATTTCATAATAATCGTCATGCACATATACACTGTAATCGATTGGTAAGCCGCTGAGAGCTTTTAAATTTGGTCCAGCAAACCTGAAACGATTCAAAGAGCTTCACAATTTCCTACTTATAAATGGCGGTGAAAGTAAACAAAGGTTACACAACTAAGTATGTAAAAGAACAACCTCTGACCTCCTCACCTTATTTGGAGACCACGTGCGATTGTATCCCGCCTTGCAAAAACGTCACTTCTTGTTCGAAATCATTCGAGAAGTTTCGACTCTTGAGCGTATTAGGGAATTATTCCCCAATACTGTAGATTTGTCCAGAGCCCTTCCCCGGCGACGAGGAGAAAACGAGCCGCTTTTTTTCGCGCCTTGCCGATCAAAGCTGAATTTTCGTCCGCCTCACAGATTAAGATGTCTGGAGCTTCCTCATCCTCTTCTCTGAATTTCCCATTCCCCCTTCTAAATCAATGGTACAAATACCTGGTTTTGAGTTGAGATCGGTGAGTCCCGCACGCACCTCAGATTCGTCCTCATCGTCACGAGTCGAAGTCAAGTGAGCGTTGATCAGACAGCAAGACTTTCTCCCCTGTGATTCTACCCTAGTCAATTGGTAGCTTCTGTGAACGGCAATCCTTCGAAGTTGCGCGACAGTCTCCCTTCCTTTAATCGATCCGAAGAAAATTTCCATCGATTACCTTTGGAGAAAGGAAATTTCCTCTTTCAGTGGAATTATGAGTTATCCTACATTTCCCCATGAACGTCATCCTTTAAAATTGGCTATCTTCTTCGCTATTCCACGGAAAGTTGGTTGGGATCGTGCCACACTTGCCTCATCAGGATTGTGCCCCCTTTACCTCATCAGGATCGTGCCCCATTTGCCTCATCAGGATTGTACCCCCCCTTGCCTAATCACAACCAGGACCTTCCTCGAAGTCACCGACCCGTAAGATTGAAACCGCCTCAATTATTAGTATTGTCAAGTTTCCCCTTTTTGATCTGAGCATAGTAACGCTAATTATTTAATTTCATTTGATAATCCATCCTTATCATAATTATCAAGAGCGTATTTCATTTTAAATAATTCCCTTTTTCCTATTTTTATTCTTATTTTGATATTTATAAGTAAAATTATATTTTTGTTGTTTCATTTTAAAGTAAGCTTGAACGATACTCTCGGCCTATTCAAGTAAATCTCGCCAACCATTTTTGTTAAGCATTTGAAACTCAACGCCTCGAGTTTGACCTCCTGATCGATCGTTAATTCCTGGGAATAGTCCTTAAATGGTTCGCGTTGCAGTAGGTGATTAAGTTTTCCCCCCAACATAATATAAAAGTAGTGTATGGTATAGAGTGGTGTACCACGACAAAGTATTAATCATCAAATATCGATTTGTACGAATACTTTTTCATCCCTGTTTTGTTTAATTTAAAGTTTACTGAATATCAATTCACTTTCATGCTTTTTTGTGAATAAAAATTTTAACTTTACATTAATATACATCTATTATATATATTTCATGAAATTTGATGGGTTGGGACTCTATCAAAATTGAATTTTGAAGGTGTACAAATACTTATATTTCTCCCCACTGTAAGCATAAGATCAACAAATAGAAATTTCTCATCCGAGCTGGATTGTCTTTCTACTCAATATATACAGCGTAAATCTCAGCGCCCAGGAACCCCACTTGCCTCAACATACAGTACGAAAAAGACCTCGATCAGACTATATAATGCTCGTATATGGATCAAATGATGGGAGCTCGTAGGACTCTCGCAGAAATAAAAAACATCAATGATATAAAATTAAAAATAGTCCCATTATGGAGATATAAATATTCCTATGAGAGAGCGGGTGGGATTGGGTATATGATATCCCTACACTACAGGATGAAACGAGATCGGCTTTGTATTTTCTTCAAATGTACAAGAAGCACGTCACAGTGCGGATTGGAAGGACAAGAGCGTCAGCAAGAATTCTGTACAAATTGCGAAACCTTGGTTACAAGAACAAATGATAGTTTTACTTAACATTTATCAAAGAGATACTGATCTACCAAACCTTATCACTATTCAGCGACTCGAAAACGAAGAAAGTCTATATGCAGAGAGGAAAAAAAAGAACTGCACTTACCTAAAAACAGGAAGAAGGAGAATGCAGCTATAGGCAAGAATACCTACAGCAAGAAGCTAAAATAGATACAATGAATAAAATACTAAAATGAGGCAAGAAAATAAGAGAGAGAAGAGCATAGATAACTAAGATAAAGAGATAAGAAGGTTAAAGCCACGTATGATTTCGGACCTACCTGAAAAAGTTAGCAAACAGTAAAGAAACAGTAAATAAGAAAATATAACCCAATAAACCCACCTGAAAATAACAGCGACAAACCCTGAAAAAGACAGGTAGCCTCACAAAAATGACCAAATAAACCCTAATTTTTACCAAATTTACAGATATGGAAAACCTTACTCCACAAAAAAATGACTAAAACAGAACATACAAAAAAAAAACGAAGCAAAAAAAACGTGAATAATGAAACCAAAATTTCTCATATATAAAGTTAACCACTGGATGAAAGGGCAAGTAAAACAAAAAAATACATTACCCTAAAGACAAGGGTTTGAACTCCCAATACAAAACCAAAACAATCAACAAGAAAAGAAAAACGATCTTGTAACAGTGATTATCATGATATCCAGGCACCTATTATCACACACACTAACTGTGCCAATTCAAACTCAGCTGCCAGATTTCTTGTCCATCTGAAGTAACTTAGGATGAAGGAAACTTCAATAAAGGACTTCATACCAGCTCAGGACTTTCTCTTATCCCCTCTCTCAATTTGTTGCCAAAGACATTCAACAACATTTATCTTCCTTATCTAATTGTTTTGCTAAATAATCCTTTCTACCTTTCTAACTCTGTGTTGACCAGAATTGATTATACTTCACTCTTTCCACGTTTCAAAATGAATTTTTATACATTTTCACGATAATTTAAAAAATATAGAAGTCAAGTTCACTGATCAAAGCATTTCGGGTGTTATATATTTACATTATTAAAAATATGCCTCACATTTGCCCATTTTTAATCATCAGGTATTTCCGCAAACTAAAGTGATCTAACATACTCGTATATATTCAAGAGCTATTGAAACACTTTCCAGCCTTTTATTGAGTATCCTAGAATGTATTCTATCAGAGCCAGTGGTCCATTTTCTTATTTAAATCAATTACAAAATTTCAGTGGTTTTCCCGTCACATTAATTGTATTCGACACATTAGATCTCTTCAATGGAAGTATCATAAATTAAATGGTTTGGGTTTTTTCAGGAAATAATTAAACTTTTTATCTTCTCTTTTGAAAAGTAATCATTAAGTTAGTAGCTGAACTATTTCCTCATCAATTTCGTTAACAACCTTTTCATATTTAATAGGCCATTTTTTATCTCTGCGAAACTTTTATATTTTCGCAGATATTTACTATCGCTTAGAGCTAAAATATTTTCTAGAACCCTTTAGCTCTTATTATTAATCATATCTAGCCTTCTTCTGGTCAATCTTTAATAATTTATATTTTCTACTTTATTTTCTACCTGTAATTTCTGGTAACCTTTTGTATTCATTTACCTTTTCTCCGAATGATCATTGACATACAAGGCACTCGGACTATAATTTTATATATGTTTAAAAGTATATCTCAACACATTCTGAAAATTATAATTAAATTCACCTCCCTATTACTAAATTTCACAACCTTTGAAGCTTTTTATAATTCCCCTTATAAATATTTTGAGAATTTGTATCATTCTCTGATATTTTACCTTTCTAAATTTCTATGTTAAAACAAGATCTAATGATGAGTATTTCTTAATGTTTTTCACCAGCTTTTTCCTAAACTACAGAACTAATATTTAAAGTACTTGACAAAAAAATCGATTTCCAAATTTATCTCCAAATCATTCTAGAAACTTTTCGATTCATTGATTGTTGATTGAAAAATTTATATAAAGACAGGCTTCGAAGCTAGAAGTTCTCGAACAAACGCAGGGTTTGAAACTAGAATGCAGTGCGAGACGGAACTTCTAGAATGAGAGATGAGACATTGTGTGATGGTGCACCTACTAATAGTAGGTATGAACAAATGATACTACATCTTTTGGTGTCAAGTAATTGCTTTAAACCAGGTAGATTAAGGAGTTTTAGATTAAACGTTTGGCTAAATTTCTTACTTAAGTTACGGAATTTTTTTCTTACTTTTGGAGAAATTAGTTATATTTTTTACATCTCCAAACAAATTTTTATTTAGTTCTCTATCAATGGTTATTTATTGATGATAAGTAATAATCACCATTTTCTGTTCTAAAATAATATTTATAAATCACTCATATTTTTTTGAGGCCAAATACATTCTTCAATTAGTCTCGACAGAAATTATAAGATTATTAGATGCCAGAGCCAGCAAAGACCGTGTGGCCCACTTCTGGGCCTGCTCTCCTTCAAACTAAGTGTACATCTAAGCGGTTCTTAAACATGTTTATGGTTGTGGATTTAAAAACGATCTCCAGAAACTGGTTCCACGAAAAAAACATCTTGTTTGAGAAAGAATTATTTGCTATATTTGTTTCAAATCTTCGTTTCTTAAGTTTGTATCCATGGCTTCGGGTTCTTGAGGAAGCGTCCAACTCGGAAAGGGTTACAATTTTTACTTTATCTAAATTGTTTAGGATCTTAAAGACTTATTTGAGTTCACCTCTTAACCTTCTCCTCTCAATTGATTGCGGGTTGACTGCTTTAAGCCTGTCTTCGTAGGACTTTTGACGTAGCCTGGGTATCATTTTTGTAGCACGATGTTGCACTCTCTCCAACATTTCTATATTTTTCCGCAAGTATGGATTCCAAAACTGAACTGCGTACTCCAAATGAGGTCAACCTAAAGATTTGTACAGGCCAATTACTATATTTTCCGATTATATATGAAATCGAGCACTCTGTTTGCTTTCTTGCATGCCTCCACGCAATGTCTTCCAACTTTTATATCGTTGCAGACTATAACGCCAAAATCTTTTTCTTCTTATACCTTTTACAGTGGCAGGGCTTTTATTGTTTAACTAAATTCTTCGTTTCTTGCTCCAATGTGTAGTACCTTGCAATTATCAATGTTGAGTTTCATCTGCCAATTATATGACCATTTCACAATGCTGTTTTAAGTCTCTCTGGATTTTATGTTGATCAGCAAGTGTTATTGATTTACCACCCAGCTTTGTATCGTCAGCAAATTTGGGGAATAGGCTTACTATGCCTTCATCTAAGTCGTTTACATATATTATAAAAAGCAATGTACCCAGCACGGACCCCTGGGGCACTCCGCTTGTTATGTTTTGCCAAAAAATGTTTCGAGTCAATGCCTTCCGTAGTTACACATTCAACTCAAATCCCCACATGGATCAAAATTGATAAAATATGGCATTTTTCAATTGAGACAAGAAAAATATATACATGGCTCTATCGAGATTTGATAAGGCTTGTATTTTTCTACTTTTCACCCTAAAACTTCACCATTAGTTTTGTTTTCGTTTCTCTTTAATCGCATTTCTTTCCTTCTCTATGCTTTCTCATTATCTGCGCTGCTCGATTACAAATTTTTTCATTCCATTTCACATCAATAAAAAGTGATGAAGAAGAATCTTAAAAAAATTAATTAGAAAAAAAATAATAAAGTGGACACACATTAAGTTTAACTTTGTTTTATATCTGAAAATGAAAGGAAAATCTTCAAGAGAATTTCTTCCACTTCTAAGCGATTCCCCTCAAGAGGAGAGACTTGACGTTGAGAAGGAAGGAACAATGAAAGTGTCCTTGGATTTTCTCGGAAAAATGGCTCATTTTAATGCGACTCGGAAAAGACAGAAGGGGAGTCCGTCCTCCATTTGATTTCATTGCTTCGTGGACAAACGACCATCAAGCATCGCAAGAAGAGCTCACGTGGAGGGATAAAAAGAAAGATATAAAGCAACAAAAACTAGAGAAGGACAATATTTCGAATAGGGCCGCTGAAATGGATTTTGAGGATGGAGGTAACAAACTCCCCATGTTTTTAAGATTAGATTTTTTAGAAATTTTCTCACATTCTAATGCTTATAAAGCAGCTAAAAATAAGAGGATAGAAACGAAATTAATTATTTTTATGACTTAATTGGAGAAGACTCGACGTCTGATTATAATTTTAAATCATCCAAATTATTCCATGTTTTAGTGATTATTGCTCCTCAGATTATTAAAAAAATGGAGATAAATTTAGTATCTAAGCTAGTGTCTTTGATCAGAAGTTACAGCTTCTCCTCTCTTTTTAGAAGAGAGTAGAAAGGAGAGAAGCATTCAACGAATACATGACTGAGGGAAGTTGGCGTAAATCGAAGTTTAATGTAAATGGATCGTCGAGCCCAAATCTGCTTTAACATAACGGGATTACGGCGAGGGGACGAGACGAAGGGGGAAAGAGGCAGGGAGGGAATCATAATCGTCAATTGGCCCGCCACATGCCAAGGACATAGAGATTTCTAGAATCCATTCAAAGCACGTATCAAAACACTCAAACATAAACCGCACATAAGTATACGCAATAAACTGTTCGCAGCTTACATAGCTGTATAAATCAAAGAAATAGTTCGATATTTTTTAGTGTATTTTGGATCAAGTCATCTGTCTATGTTTGAATCAATTTCACTGATAGCCAATTGAAGATGAGAGGATCTCTCTAATATCTGACTTCTTACATTATCTAAATTTTTATTGGGTCAAGAAAACGTTTGTATTTCTTATTAGAGTGAATTGATCTTTCTTCATGAATTTATATTGGATAAATTTATATTTATCATGATTTATAAGATGAAGCGAAAGTTAATGCCATGTCTAATTTTATTCAGAGCAATACTAAATTACCTTCTTAATATGGTACAATATTGGAATAAATATAAGTTTAAAGATGAAAAAATAAATATCATGAATGATTGCTTCAAAATGATTCAGTAAAAATCGGCGTATAATTTATAATATTGATACAGAGAGATGAAATATTAATTAAGCCGATGTAATGACGGATTAAAGCATAAATCTGATTGAAGATCTAGCATTTCAAATTTCTATTGGTCATATCAATAGAAAAGGTCGGCAATTAATGTGCTGAATCTTAAATGCAGGGTATCTGTGCACCTCCAGTGATCAATCAATCAATCATTTCTTGTGGCACCCACGGAGATGCATAGGGCCTCAATGAACTCACGCCACCACGCTCTATCTTGAGCTAATGCGTCAAGATCCTCTCAACAATCATCTCCTTCTTCCTGCCTCATAGTCCTTATCTAGGTCTCCCTAGGACTACCTCTACCTCTTCTACCAGGGGCCCCTAACCCTGGTGTATCCAAACTATACCCTACTTTCTATAAACATGACCTAACAATTTCCAACGGGAAAATCTAACAAACTCATCGACCGGTTGCACCCCCGTTATTTCTCTGATTCTGGTATTCGACACTCTTCTATCCCACCATTTAACTCCCAATATTCGTCGCAGAGCCTTATTTTTAAATGCCAATAGTTTTTATCTGTAGTCACAGTGCTATACCAAGACTCATGTCCATAAATCAAAATACTTCTAACCATTACGTTATAAATTTTGATTTTAGTATGCACAGAAAAGTTGCTATTATTCCAAACATTCTTAAGCATTCCCATTGCCTGATGGGCATGTCTTAGCCTTTCCTCAAATTGCCGAATTTAGTGAACCATTCTTTACTAAATAAGTACCTAAATATTTGAACCTACGAGTATCAACTTGCTTTATAGCAATTCCTTCTACCGAGCAATTCTGCGCGTTTACTATATTCATATTTATGATTTCAGTTTTTCTGCTATTAATTACCGAACCAATCTTTCGTCCTTTCCAAACTAAACAGTCCAGCACTCTTTGTATCTCTTCTGGCCCATTACAAATAAAAACTATATCATCAGCATAATCTACGTCCGGTAGTCTATGCCCAATTTCTCCCCAGTCTATAACAGCATCAGTTTCTGCTTTTATCTGCTTCATAATGTAATCAATAACTAATACAAATATCAGAGGTGACAGAAATCCACCCTTTAGCACCCCAGACTTTACTTCAAAAGGATCAGTCAAACCGCCGTCAACCATCTCTTTACAAGTTGTGCTCTCATGCATATTCAAAATGACCCTAACAAACTCTTCCCTTATTCCATAATGCCGCATGATCTTACCCATGGTATTTCACGAAATGTTATCGAATGCCTTTTCAAAATTAACAAAGTAGAGGTTTGAAGGAACTTTTATTTCATTTGCTTGCTGTATCAAATGTGTAACGATAAAATTCTGGTCATTGCACCTATGCCCCTTCCTGTTCATCAACCACCGGCTCAAACCTATTCAATAATATTCTACTGAAAATTTTAAGATCTCCTTTTTTCGGAACTTTAACTAATACTTCATTTTTCCACCCTGATGGTACTATCCACGTCACCCATATCTCATTGAATAACTTTTTCAGAACATATACGAATCCATCCTCTTCCACTTTAAAGATTTAAGAAAATAAACCATCCTCTTCCGCTGTATTATAATTCTTCAATTGTTTTAATGCTTTTACCACTTCTTCAAGCCTAACCTCTCCCGCATCTATATTCAAATCTTCTCGAGCAAGAGGTATATATCTTCCTCTGGTGGGACTGGTCTGTTTAGAACAGTTTCAAAGTGTTCTCTCTATCTTTTTATTACATCAATGCTCTTAGTTAACAAGTTACCTTCTCTATCCCTCACTAGCATTTCTTTGCGCTTACTACCTCTACCATTCAGTTCACTAATTGCTTTATATGCTAATCTCTGACTATGCCTACAATTTTGATTAAGAGTTTCAGTTTCCACAACCTTTTAATCAACAGATATTCTTTTATCTCTCCTAGTTAGCCTTTTTACTTCTGAATCAAAAGTCATATACACAGCTTTAGCTTCTGCTCCCTTTCTAAATCACATCCCATGTTTCTTCAGATATCCATTTCTTTCTCCTCAATCTATGTCTCCTTCTAATTGTACCGCCATCAACACCATGCAAACCTTCACTCAGTTCTCCAGACATCTCATCTACATTTCGTTTCCCCTCCTCCAGCATCTCCAGAGCCAAAAATCTATTTCAACATTCTATTTTGAATTTCCCCCTTTCATTCCTATCTCTTCTGAGCAAGTCAATATCATATCTACAGGCAACAGGATTTTCCTCTCTTCGATATTTAAGTTTAAATCTTACTTTTAAGATGCTGAGTTGATGATCACTACCAATATCTGCTCCTAGTCTAAAATGGACATCTAGCAAAGAACTCCTATGCCTCCTACTAACAGCAATGTTGTCAATCCGAATTTTATATCTTCCACACGGTGACATCCACGTTGTCTTTTGTATATCAAAATGGTGAAATAGAGTGTCGCCAATGATTAAATCATTTGCCAGAAAAAAGACCCTGAACCTCACTCCATTTTCACTCCTCCTGCTTCCAGCATCCATCTTTCCCATACATTCCTCAAAAAATTCATTGGAGCTGCCCATTATTGTATTAAAATCTCCAGCACAAACCAAAATATCATGCCTAGCAGCTATACTTATTCCTTCATGCAACTTTTCATAAAAAGCATCTTTCCTTTCGTCAGGTGCTTCGTTGGTTGGTGTATAACACACAAACATGCTGATGTTACCATGATTAGACTTAAACCGTGCATGCAATAATCGCTCGTCTATAGGATCCCATTCGCATAAAGCCTTATTTGCCTTGCTTCCCAATAACAATTCTACACTCTGATAAGAACATAAGAACATAAGAAAAGAAGGAGACTGCAAAAGACCATTCATGTCCTACACTTGGCAGCTCCTGTTCCAGTCAACACACAAAAGATTTCTTACCAGAGAAAAGTCATCAACATTGTCACCCTTTACAGGAGTTTGTCAGATCTAATCTACAATATACATAAAATTCATCCAGAGGATTATGTCCATTCATGCAACCGCAAAATATAATCTCCCCACTCCTTAGAAAAATATATACATATGTACCTCAAAAAAGGTCAGTCCCATCTAGCAGCTTCATCCATATATTTATCTAATCTATTCTTAAAACTACCCAGAGAGGAGGCTTCTATCACATGTCTAGTGAGCCTATTCCATTCATCTACCACACGATTTGTAAACCAATTACTTACAATCTCCTTCCTAAACCTATACTTATTAAGCTTAAACCCATTGCTACGTGTCCTGTCATGTTCACTAAGTATAAGAACCTTACCCAGATCCCCTTTATTATATCCTTTTACCCATTTGAAGACTTCAATCAATTTCCCTCTAAATTTTCTCCTTTTCAATCTATGTAGATTTAGTTTTCTGAGCCTTTCACCATAATGTAAGTTCCTTAGCCCACCAATCATCTTTGTCATCCTTCTCTGCACAGACTCCAGCAAATCAATATCCTTCCTATAATATGGTGACCAAAATTGAACTGCATAGTCTAGATGAGGCCTAACTAGCGCCAGATACAGTTTTAGAATGACTTTAGCACTCTTCTTGCTTACACTCCTCCTAATGAATCCCAATATCCTATTAGCTTTATTCTTAGCATTTAGGCATTGCTTTCTAGGATGAAGGTCTGAACTTACCAAAATACCCAAGTCCCTCTCACAATCGGTCCTCCCTAAAATTCTCCCATATAATTATTTATAACTATTCAATGGATTATTCTACCTATACTAAGTACACTACATTTGTCTATGTTAAACTTTATTTGCCATTTCTCGGCCCAATTGGACAGAATGTTCAATTCCTCCTGCATTATAACAGCATCAGAATCAGCCTTAATGGCCCTACCTAGCTTAGTATCATCAGAAAATTTACTGAGGTCACTACTTATACCTATGTCAAGATCATTAATATAAATTAAGAATAGCAAGGGACCCAAAACAGATCCTTGCGGAACTCCGCTGCTAACACACCCCCACTCAGATTTAACTCCATCTATACAACTCTTTGCTGTCTGTCACCAAGCCATGACTGAATCCACCTAAATATACTGCCATCGATCCCGTGTGCTTTAACTTTGCTCAGAAGCCGTAAGTGTGGCACTCGATCAAAAGCTTGACCAAAGTCCAAATATAAAATATCATAGTTTTCATCATTATCTGCTGCTTCATACACCTTACTATAAAAAGACAGAAAATTATTCAGACAAGATTTACCCTTACTAAAGCCATGCTGTGATTCTTTTATCAACTTATGCTTATCCAAGTGATCTCTAATATTCCTTGCTATAATAGATTCCATCATTTTCCCTACCACTGATGTCAAACTTACTGGTCTGTAATTAGACATATTTGTTTTATCCCCTTTCTTAAATATAGGTATCACATTGGCTTTCTTACATGCCACTGGCACAATGCCACTCTCCAATGATTTTCTAAAGATGCATGCTAGGGGCTCACTTAACACATCCTTACATTCTTTTAAAATTCTAGGAAAGTCCTCATCAGGACCGGGTGCTTTACTACTTTTGATTTTATCAATTTCCTTTGTCACTATCTCCTTTGTGATCAAGATATACTTTAATTTCTCTTCAGCATTACCCTGAAAGATCATTGACACCTCGGGTATATTTAGAGTATCCTCCTGTGTAAATACTGAGAGAAAAAAGTCATTTAGCATTCTAGCCATTGAGTCCCTATCACTCACTAATTCTTCATTGGAATCTATAAGTGGGTCTATTTTATTTCTACTCTTCAGTTTTGTATAATTGATAAAAACTTTTAGGATCTTCCTTTGCCCTATTTGCCACTTTAATTTCATAATTTCTCCTTGCTACTCTAATTAACTTTTTAACATCTCTTGCTAGTTCATTATATCTCTGCCTTAAGTGATCCTTTCCATTTTTTATTTTTCTATAAATGCACTTTTTAATGCCAATATAATGCTTAATTTTATCTGTCATCCATTTTGGGTCATTATTTTTAGTCCTAATCTCCTTATATGGAATGTTAATCATCTGACCTGTAATTAATTGCTCAATTATTCTTTCATACTTCTCTTCAATTGTAATCTCTTTCTCCTGGTGATTATTGTCTCCACTAACTGATATCATTGAATCTATTCCTGATTTGATTTCATTGCCTGGTTTCTGTACAACTGCCTCCAGGTAAGTCCTTAGCCCATTATAATTTGCTCTTCTAAAGTCAGGAATTTTAACATTGTTCATGCTACTATCAATACCATTCCATTTCATCTTGAATCTAATTTCCCAATTGTCACTATTACCCAAATTTCCTCCAATCTCAGTATCTTTAATAACTTTTTTCCTATTTGTCAAAACTAAATTCAGTATATTATTACCTCTAGTGAGTTCGTTAATAATCTGCCTCAGAAAATTATCTTGGACAATATTATAAAATTCCTCAGCCTCCTGATCACCCACAAGAGCTTCCCAGGCTATATTTCTGTAATTAAAATCGCCCATTATACACACATGCTTACTTCTACCTGCACGTTCTATCTCCTGCCACAGAAGATTTGAAGCTTCCTCATTAAGATTTGGTGGTTTGTATAATAATCCTGTGACAAGCTTGTTTTCACCTTCCTTTACATTTAGCCCTAATGACTCTGTGTTATCATCTAATTTAATTGTACTGTTTACACAACACTGGAGATTATCTTTAATATAAATAATAACCCCTCCTCCTCTCTTCTTATTCCTATCTGTATGGAACATGTTAAAGCCCTCAATCTCAACCTCAGGTTTAAAGTGATTACCTGTCAAATCAAGCCATGACTCTGTTATCGCAATTATATCAAAATTCTCTTTACTCGCTAACGCTCTTAAGAGATCTATATTATTATTTATACTCCGACCATTTGTGTAGTATATTTTTAATTTTTTTTTATTATTCCCATCTTCATTGCATCGTGCTTTTTTCTTCCTAGTTATCTGCTCATTCACTTGTGCATTAGTCCCCCTATAACGCATCAGTATGCCTTCCCCCCTAGCTATTCCTCTATCTCTGCATCCCTTCCATTTCCTACACCTGCCCTTTATTCCTGTTATTCCCTTACCTCTAACAGCTTCTAGTTTCCCACCCGTAAAGACCTAATCACACTATCCAGCTCCCCCCATAGAACCTCAACACCTGGCCGACTAAGATGGAGCCCATCCATCGCATACAACCTCCTATTCCCGTAAAACCCACCCCAGACATCCACAAACACCAATCTTAACTCCTCACACAGTCCTTTCACAAATTCATTCAAACCAATTGCACGCGACAACCATTCTACCCCCACATCCCGACGACCAGATAGCAACAAACGTAAAGCATTCTCTAACACTAAGTTATCAATTCCGTTTAATTTAGTCTCTGTTATAGCACATATCTCAATTCGACGATTCTGAAAAACTTTCATCATCTCCTCAATTTTACAGTCCCGATTTAACGTTCTCACATTTCGATTTCCGACCATAATAGTATTTTTAGTATGAACAAAAGAATTGGGAGACCGTGAGATTCTTAGCACCCCCTGCCCATCTAAACGCTGCACGGAACTGGGGGCCAATCTACAAAAAGCGTAGTCCATTTTGGTTTCTATAGCTAATTACCTGAACCCATCGCCACTGTGTTGCAGGCGCAGTAGACAACTAACTTGCCTGTGTGCTCGCACCCGAAAGATCCAGCTATGCTGAGGCCAATCGAGTGCTGGCGTGCTTCTCACCCAGTTCACTCTCAAGGAGTTCATCTGCCTAAGAAGCAAACAACCCCTGCTCCCAGGGGCGTTGATCTGTGAAGGTAGAGGGCGATCACTCCCTCACTAGTCTTTATACAATGTATTGGCTACACCCACTAATATATTGGCTACACTTTCCTAATACATTGGTTACACTCTCTTAATACATTGACTACACTCTCCTAATACATTGGATACACTCTCCTTGCCCCTATCACCTCCAGTGATGGGATAAATAAAAATCATACAAATTTATTACAGCAGAGGAGAATCAGGAAAACGAAAGTGTTTTCCTTAGAATAATAAAGAAAAAATGACGACGAAGATCTACATCCGCATTTGACTAAGTAGTCGTTTTACTACTACCATCCTTTCTCATTTGTTCAATGAAATATCGATGGCTCGTCATTGACCGAAGCGATGCTTTATCCATGATCCCATTGATTGCCTAGTCGTCAGCCGTATTCTAAATCTACCTGTTAAAAGGCGTAAATAAAAAGAAGGAAGTGAACCCGTAGCAACCACACAAACTGACAGAAGAAACATAAAAATCGGAAGACTCAGAAAAACAAAACTCAGTACACTTTATTATTCCCAAGATAGAGGAAAAGACGAGCAGATAACTTTTCAGTTCCTCCGATCACCTATCTCCCTTTGCTTCCTCATCAGCTAGAGCATTGAATTTCTTATGAAATAAACGTCATTATATCTCGAATTAAAAAATTTTCATATAAATACCACCAGCCAGGCGACTGCACTCTTTGCCTCGAGATTCTTTAAGTGAATTCCGCATACCCTGTTTATAAATCTTCAATCGATATCTTCATGCTCTATACATATATGAACATTTTAATGTAATTATGACTTATTCATTAAAAATATGATATACATAGTTTAAATAGCGTTCCCAAACAGCACAATTGAGGTCATCTTTTAGGATTTAGAACTTTATAAACATTGCGTTGAAGCTGCCAAAATATCAAATAGAACCTTAGTCTTATTGCTACTAACTACAGTAACAAATCTAATAATCTCATTCTTCTGTTTGAGAAATATTTCTTTCACCCATAATTGAAGTCCGCCATGCAACCTGGTTAGAAAAGAAATTTGCCATACACAAAAAGAGTTAAAAGACTATCTTTTATCACAGCAAAACCATTTGTAGCTCAGTGAAGTACATAAAATTTGATGGTTTTAATAAATAAAGTCCGAATTTGCTTTCGAAACTAGTCGAGTCTTTTATCAGATCAGAACGAATTCTAACTAAAATATAGACGATCAAGTAAATGCAATCAGTGCACTATGAAGGGAAAAGATGATGCCAGCGGCTGTTCAAACCTTCACTCAGGTATTTTTTGCAAGCCTATGTAGAAAAATGATGTTATTTCTTTTATATTTACTTTTTCACGTCATTACATTAGTTAGTTAGTATTTTGTTCTACCTCTTTTTCTCATTTTATTGATTTGATAATAAAGAAGCAAAATTCTTTGAATAAAAATTATGCAAATTAATTTGATCTAACAACACCTCTCCCTAATGAGCGACAAATGAAGACTCGACTAGTATAGACTATCAACTAGGACAAGGATTATCTATTACAACAAGCGAATTTGGCACGAACAAAAAGATTAGAACTTGTACACAGAGTAGCGATAGCCTAACTAGTGGATCATTGTCATCATTTGTAGTTGGTAACTAAGATATTTTGCATATAAATTCTTACTTTTTATTTTAACCATTAAAAGAGACAAAGACTGAAGAACAAAATAGTAACTATACAATTAATTAATTTTACTTAAAATAGATTTTACAAAAGCGGAACGAACAGTCGGGACGTCCTAATAGAAAGTGTCACCAGAAATTCTAAAAGGAAAACAAATCTACATGTATAGCAGAGTTCAACGTCTATATTAAAAGCATGGCAATTTTTCTATATACGAGGGGCAGTCAATAAGTTTTGCGAATCGGTAGGGCAAAACATAGGAAGGGGGATGGAAGTTTGTGGGGGTGTTAGGACAAGTTATGGCAAGTCAGGACCTTCAGCCGTACGCTCCTGCCTCGTCTATTTAAGAAGTAGTAGCTTATTGCAGATCGTCAGTCACAATTTTTCAACAATGGAGAAGGTTGAGCACCGCGCAGGGATCAAATCTTTGACCAAGGAAGGCAAGAATGCAAAAGAGATCCATGAACGCATGGTTGCAGTGTACACCGACACCTCCCCTTTCTATGCAACCATTGATCGCTGGAATAGGGAGTTCCGCCATGGTCGTGAGTCCCTTGAAGATGAGCCCCGTCCAGGACGCCCATCAGACGTGACAAACGAGGACAATGTGGCCCATGTGGAGAGGATGATCCTCGAAAATCGACGGATGAAGGTCGAAGAAATCGAGCGAGACCTTGGAATATTACATGGAAGTGTTATCAACATCATCCACGACAATTTGGCCATGACCAAGGTCTCTGCCCATAGGGTTCCTAGAAACCTCACACCCCATGATTGACTTCAACGTCGTCAAAGTTCACAAGGCCAGAGTTGCACAAGCTGCCCTGCGGGAGTGCGGGTTCGAGGAGCTCAACCATCCCCCCCTACAGTCCAGATCTGGCCCCTAGCGACTACTTTTTATTCCGTCAGCTCAAGGCTGCACTGCGTGGACGCCGGTTTGGGGACGATGAAGATGCCCAGCCTGCCGTCCAGGAGTGGATTGAATAGCAGTCGGGAGATTTCTGGTTGTCGGGAATTTGAAGCCTCAGGGACAAGTGGCGCAAGTGCATTGAAGTCGAGAGTAGTTATATTGAAAAATAATAAAACACTTTTTCTCATATCTCATTTCCTTATATCTGAATTGCAAAACATATTGACCGTCCCTCGTATGAAACATAATTATTCTCTAATCGTCTAACTCTTTGGTTCATATGATGGTTAGGCCACCTGGTATCTATCCTTGAAATAACTAGCTTAGGTCAGTTGCACCAGGTTCCTTTTGCATACAGACAGCATGGACTGTATAAATGGTCTTCTAAATGAATAATATACGCATAACTTTTAATCCTGAATTATAATTGGGAAATGTAATCTTAATATAATTTGCGGTAGTTGGATATTCGAATGAGAACCTAAGCCATTCGGTAAAAAACGAAGCTTGATCGTTTCTATTCTCTCGAATTTATTCAAGTTAATATTATTCGATTGGGATGACTTAATTCGATCATACGATCGACAAGAATTGGAGATTCCAGCTCGCTTTGCAGATCAAGCACTTAGCGTTTTATTGTTCAGGACCAACTTGACCCAAGGCTTCCGCAAGTGAATGTCAGGTTACATATAGGGTTTTGTGTGCTCTCTCCGCCCCAAAGGCTACAAAAAGATCTGCGCTATATTTCTTATACACATTTGTCTTTTCCTAGCTTTATTATCTTCTTTTCAGATCTATCCTTTCCAACTTCCGTATGATCTGCCCTCGCTACTATTGCGCATAATTTTAAAGAAAAAATCATTGCATTTTGCAAGGACTTCCCTTATACATTTCCTGTATTTTAGCAGGATAAAATATTAGGGAAAAACTCTTAAAATAGCTCTGGCCCATATATATATATGCAAAAATCCCACAGGAAAATGAAAGGCGGATTCCAAGTAATTTTGAACTTGTTCAGCTCATTATCAAGGAATAATGAACTGAGCAAGTTCGAGAGTACTTGAAATCCGCCTTTCATTTTCCTGTGGGATTTTTTGCATTTATTGTTCTACTCACACGCTACTTTGAGTTTTTCATATATATATATATATATATATATATATATATATATATATATATATATATATATATTAATAATAATAATTGAAAATCACCAACAGGGTGGTTGAGGATGGTAGCTCTGGCGATGAGCGTCGTAGTCATATAAGCAATGAGCGCTTAATGATACAGGTTCAAATCCAACTTCTTTATTTATTTTCATATAACGGTTAAAAATAGTTTGCTCTATCTTTCCGTTCTCTGCATCTCCCATTTTCCTTCTTAAGCTTTCATTGGTTCATGTAATATTCTCCTTAGTGTTTTTTCAGGTTGTGTTACCAAAATTTCCATTTCCTTGGGCCTTATATATATATATATATATATATATATATATATATATATATATATATATATATATATATATATATATATATATATATTTAAATAAGGGCAAAATCTATTTCAAGAGAAAACCCTTATCTTTTTTAATAATAATTGCTTAAGACAAAGCGATAAAATATTATAAAATTATGGTAAAAGATGTGCCAGAATTATGATGGTTCATCTAATGTGGTTTTAAATTTAGCTTAATTAACTTTAGATGGTGTATTCAGGGCAATTTTAATGGTCGGAAATAATACTATTACTAAGTGTGTCACGATCATGAGGTGATGTGTAGTGTATGTAGAGCGCGAGGTCCAAGGGTTATTGCATGCCCTTCAGTCACTTCTATTAAGGTGTCGTACCCAAAAAGTATGCCCGAAAATATAATAAAATTATAATAGTTGTCTTCATTTTATCATCGCGATTTCTAATTAATAGTAATAATAACAATAATATCAATAAGTTCGGACAAAAATGAATAAAAATAATTTAATTTCCTTAATTGCAGTCACCGTTTGTCATAGAATGAGAATCGTACCTTAGCTTTACAATACACATGAACATGGCACAATTATTATTATGGTCAAAATGGTGCAATACATACAGGGTGACAACAACCAACTGTTCTACAAGATTTTACCAATCAACGAATGAATTTCTTCTTAGTGAAAAAGAGGAGAGTGACAATTTGGTGAGTAAGAAGAGTAAATGTAAAGAAAGAAGTAGTGAAAAGTTCCAAGAGACTAAAAATCCTCAACTCCACTGTAGCCATTATGATTCAAATCTCTAAGAAGAAGCATGTACAAAAACTAAAGTTACCCAAGAGTAAACGCTTAAATCTGTATTCTGTCAAACAGAGTTAAATTAATGAAAGAGTAAGAAATAGAGTTGTTGATGAAAACTTTGGTCGATTCAAATAAAACCTTGTAAAAAGAACAACGTAAAATATTGCGGTTGGATTTCGAGCGTTGAGGTGTCGGGTTCAATCCGAAGCGAGAACGGAAACAAACATCATGCACCCGTAGAGGTGTTACAGGTAGGTCTTTCTCAATTCATCATATACATAGCCAATTTTAGCACCGCTGTCTTTCCTATCCAGCATTCACAGCACAAGATACACTCTTCTCGTCTGCTCCAACTCAACTACGCTGGGTAGTTGAGACCAAATACAATTGACACGGAAAGGATCCCCTTCACCTTGAGTGACGAAGGTTTCTTACCCTCCGCCCCCGCCCCCTATAGCTTCCCCCTCCCTCCCCCCTTCCTTGGAATATCAAGCAACAAATCAGCATACAGAGGGTCTATTAAAAATCCCAAGATGTACTTTTCCGATTATCTACGACGACGGATGTGTACATAAACATTATCATATTTCTGTGTGTATACATTCCTATATATTTTTATATGTTCAGGAAGTGAGGCTAAAATCTATTAACGTTTATAGCAGAACATAAAACGAAATGTGGAACTCGAGTTTGCCAGTTGATACGGTGTTAACACTGTTCATTAAACATAAAGAATGCAATGCAGTGTCTCGTTTAAATTAACTATTTGAAATAAGAGGGCAGAGAAGCTTACATTTTCTCTCTTAAATACGAGTCAAAATTCACGCTTTAAAAGCCTAATAAACGGAGCGAAAAGCCATGTCTCTTCATTTGCATGGAAAATTAATTAACCTAATAAATGGATCGCTCTCTTTCAACAGTATAAGTGCTAATGAAAATACACAAGTTTGTTATATTTTATAGCTCCCAGAGCTATATTATCTATATTATGCAAATTAAAAAAGAGAGGTATTAAATGATGCGGAGCAGCAGAGACTTTGGACAGTTATGTTCTTGGTACTGTGCCGTCGCAGATGTATGTCAGCTATCAGGTACAATGTCAGCTACTATATAAACGATCTTTTTGAAATGACATGTTTTTTCCAATAGTAAATTAAAAAGCATAGATTAGAGAAATTGATGATCACTCACTTTATACGCCTAATTGATTTGAAATATATGTGTATATGTAATAAATTGTTCTATTTTTTTTAATAAAATGCCAATATTTTACTTGAGGAGGGAATATTTGATATATATGAGTGAAACGCTAAATCCCAGCTTGTTCAAAGGGCTTATTGATACTCGTCAGTCAGGCGTGATGCGCTTTTAGCGTAGGTAGGTAATGTATGCAAATTATGGAAATACGGCCTAGCCGAGTTTAAAGGCCCATTTCGAGTTGTGTAATGTTAATTAACATCACTTGTGTTTAGTTTTTGGATGAAGGTATATTTCGGGTTGACTTTGTGGCGGATGTCGTATACTTAAACGACCCGTTGTTAAGATCTTTTCCACTGAAAAAACTTCTAAAAACATGTCCAGTCAATGGTAAACCTTTCCAACCTTAAAAATGGCAAATTAGGTAAATTTTATATCAATTTTTTTAACAAGCTACAGAACAAAAGTTATGGAATAGAAACTTTTAAATTTCTATCGTCTTTCTTTTTTAAATATTTTAGGAAGCGTTTTCTGTTCCATTCTAATTTCACTGTCATAGCTTGGTCATGGCTTGTTTCTTTTCCCTAATGCAAACATATCCACGAATACTCGAATTGAACAATCGCTTAGTTTCCGCGAGGCACCCACCACTTTCAAGCATTTACCCTTCGTTCTCTCGACTACGGAGTGGAGCGGCCTTTAAAGCGCTATTGACTCTCCGTTCACGTTGGTATCTTAATGAAGGGGGTTTGAGAGTTACCGTAGCGGAAAAGAGGCTTCTTTCTCGTTCAGTTCTCTTCACGGGGTGAGCCCCGCCTCTGGGAACCATTTCACAGAACTCGGACGAGTCGTACATAACAGATGAAATTAAGTGTTACTCTTTATGAATATATATATGTATATAAACTAAGACGAGAGAATGTTTCATGACTTCATAAACGCCCTTTTTCTTCCCCCTCGTCAATCTTTCTGGTTACGCTTAGACACGTTTGTACATCTTGCCAACATACCCGACGCCCGGCGGTCTCTAACATCATATTTCAAGACAATTGTACCTATAAAACGTAATGTATGCTTCATTATCCTATTATTTATACGTGAAACGTGTTAGTAATAGTGAATGAAGGAAGTCCTTGGCCAGCCCATTATCTATGGCACCAGATGCTCCCCGGGAGGTTATAATGTGAAGTGGGTGGTGGAGCCGGAAGTAGCGAAGGAGGACCGACAGCAATAATAAGATGAAAACACCGACATTTGGCTCCATATGGTGCGAGATACAAACACCTGCCTTACCCTTTGCTCTCTTTTCTCTCTTTTGTCTATTTTTTGCGTTAATAAATAATTAAAAGCTAATCATTTCATTATATTCCTTAAGGATAAACAATATTTCCATAATATTTAATATTTCATACTTTATTTTATGATTGGTTATAGACCAATACGTGGATAATTATATTTTATAAATGCATATTAGCCGATTCCAAGATGGCGTATAATTTTGTTCGTTTACCAGTGTCAGTATTGATACTCCATTCGTTCTACATATATTATTCACTTACTCTCCAATATAATATATATGTAACTAATGCTGATAAGATATCGACAAAAATAAAATATAAGTAAAATATATAGAATTATCGAATCACAGATTATTAATAACCATATTCTAAAAGGTATATTAGAGGACAAGGGAAGTGAAAAATGATCCAAAGATGAGTAAGGTTAATGCTGCACATCTTCATTAACCTAGAAGAAGTTGGGAAAATACAATGTATTTCACGATTATTTAATAAATGAAAAAGACAGATAATTAATGATGAACTTGATGGTTTAGTTCTCTAATTTCTTTATCAAGACAGTTCACGATTTCGAGCATCAAGTATTTCCTTTTCGTATCTATCCTCTTTCCCGAGATGGTACTTGAATTTAAAAGGGCCTATTGTGGCAAAGTTTTACAACTCACTAAGATCACTAACGTAAAATTGCAATAATATCAAGGTAGGCCTAAAAAAAATCTTATAATTTAACATTAAGCAAACATTGTTTTTCTCAGTGCCTGGGCTGGGCGTCTGTGGATTTCTAAATTTTACGATCATACTTATAAAAACTCTCAATTGTGCTCGTAATCTATTGCTGTATATTAACGAGAAATGAGTATAGGTTAAAAATTATGCCTTCTTTTATTTGCGAAAAGTCTGTCATCATATAAAACCTCGGTTCCTTTATATGTGCTTTGATTTTAAGGGTCGTAAAGAAGATTTTCTTATACTTCAGGCTGTTTGTCAATGTTTATTCCATTTTTTAGAGTTATAAAAATTAACCAAGTATTGATATTTATACAACTCTTTCTGATTTATTTTAAAGCATTTGCTAGCTCTGTATGGAAGAGTGCCGAATATGGCTGTAGTAGCAATAGCAGTACATTTATATTTTTACTCGAATTTAAAGCGAAAACTAACGAAAGTATCTCCTATAGAAAGTTCTTAAGGATAGATCTTTAACGAAAGTGGTGAAGAAGAGAAAGCGAAAATATGCACTAAATTCAGGCATGAAAAAAAAAATCAATTATGAGCATATCTATACACTTGTCTTTCATAGAATAGTCATTTTAACCAATTATTTAAATAATTTCCCCTCCCTTCGTTTTCCTAGGATAAATCTTTTTTCTTATGCTTGTGTGATTTGTTTAATGTTATTTGCATTATCGTTTTTCACCATTGCACTTTTCCAGTGTCTTATTTTCTTATTTTTAGGTCGGTTTCTTCCTCTATATGATATTACCTTCGTAAATTTTATCTTCTCTCGGTAAGTACTTTCACTCTTGGCTTCAGAGAGAAGGAAGTATTTCGCGATGTAAAAATTGTACGCTCAAGAAACAACCCACTTATTGTCCTACACAAAATGCTTAGTAAGTCTAGTGTTGCAATAATAATAAATATTGATCCATACGCTGGATAATATTCATATTATCACAGTTACGAAGATATGGAGTGAAAGTTTTAAAAAGGGAAGTGATTGGAGTAACTCAATAATGTTAATGCAATATAAACAAAATAAACTCCAATGTTATTCATCTCATATGGATTTAAGAATATAAATATACTACCATATTCTTATGATACGATGACAAAATATTTATATTCTTCTCATGCTATT
This sequence comes from Ceratothoa steindachneri, assembly GCA_963969495.1. Lineage (NCBI taxonomy): Eukaryota > Metazoa > Arthropoda > Malacostraca > Isopoda > Cymothoidae > Ceratothoa > Ceratothoa steindachneri. The sequence goes on along the minus strand of OZ018324.1, from coordinate 15,517,539 downwards.
GTGTTGTGGGTGGCGTAGTCAATTAGGATAAGGATATATTGGAGTGACATCGTAAGAGGATTTAGCTTGATTCGCTGTGAGAGGTTTCATCATAATACGCTTTAAATCGGAGAAAAGAACGAATGAGAAATCGCACAAGGTCGAGTCGCGTTATTTCGTCTCACTCCTATTCAAAAATGAAAATAGGTTCTTAGTTCAGTCAATGAATAAGGGAGGAATATAGCTGGGTTAATGGTTGAATCTCAATTGAATGTGAAGATAGGAACCAATTCTTTAGTTCTCACGTAGTAAACGCTTAAAATTGGAATTGACTTTGCATCCAAAGCGAAGCCGTTGCTGAAGGAGCCCCCAAATATCTCTCGATGTTGAAGTGAGAGCGACAGTAAATTGGAGAGTACTCCCATCCACAATCGATGAACGAGGGTACTTCTAGAAATCAATCGCGTTTGAAAACACTAGAGGTGAAAGCGCGTCGTAACCTTGAAGAACCTCGATAGTTTGGGGCCTTGCTGAAGCATTTCAAATTTTAGCGGAGAATTTTATGATGTCAATGGTTAAGTCTCGGATTTATACCAATAAATTAAATTTAGCTTCCCATTCCAACAAATATAACAAGACCTCTTCAGGTATCAATGCTACACATTCCTTTTCAGGAGTGGAAGAGTTTCGCCGACCGGATAATTGGAGGGAATGTGCATAAAAAGGGACAGTATTGATGTATATCACCAGCAAGCAAGGAAAGAACCCATCGTAATTTAAGGGAAAGCAACTCGCTTAGCGAAAGAGGAGTCTGGACATAACAATTGTATATTCCGAGACGGAAGGGTGATGTGTTTTGTGCGCGATGGAGAGGTGTGGATGAGAAACAGCGTTATTTTCATTGCGTATGTATATCTTTATTTGCGTGTATGGAGATGACCGTATAGATGAGAGCTTCTCAGAGAACCCTCTATAGACGGCAAGCTCCCTACGAGCACCGACAATCTTTAAAGTACTTCTTCACAACAATTACGAGTACGATATTTTGAACTTTTAGTACCTTTACTATTAATAACAAATATCAGTTTTCTTGCGTTAATAATAAAAAAAATTGTAATAAAAATATTGGATAAACTGCCTCACCGCGTCATTGCATTTCGTCACGAGAAAATGACCTGAGGTTGCAAGAAACTCAAACTATTATGTATAACAATTTATTAGTTCATAATATATTTAGATTTAATATATTTATATATATTTATAAAATTCTATAAAAATATCACACCAGGTAGTAAAAATGATAAAATTAGACAAGACTAGAGAATTGAAAATAGCGTAAAAATGTCTTTTACAAATTAACTTACAAAGAGAGGCTATAACATATCTCATGTTTGATATGTGATTGCAAGATTGGACATGGTTTCATAAGACTCGAACAGTTTGGTCATAGACATAGAAATAGAGATGGAAAAAACTTCAAAGGAAATTAGACACAAGTTAGATGGAATATAACGTGTGGAAGGAGTTCATGTAAAAGGATTTTGAGTTTATAAAAAATACATGTTCTTTTCTTTCTTTTATCTGGCGCAGGTTGTTTAATTGTAAAAATAAAATAATGGTAAGCACTATACTGATTTCTCCAATTTAAAATTGGCTCTGATGGTATGGTGATATTAATAAACGAAAGAGTGAATCGTACTTTTATGCTCTCCATTTGATATATTATTCTGATTTGCTGTTAATGAATTACATTAAAAAAAAGCCAATTCAATAAAACACGGCTGCACAATTCTTTTACATGTTTTATTTTATAGGGAAACAACTAAGGATCACACCTTATATATATTAAATATTGTACAAGAATTTAAGTAAGTAAATATTTTATATACATCTCTCTTTCAATAGAAGCTAATAGCTAGTTAGAAAAGGCAAAAGAAAAGTTTGCTATGCAAATATAATTTCTTTACCCAAAGGAATTTGGGATTTCGGATAGAATTTATCTTACATATTTGCGATTTACAGTAGAAAAAACACTCACTTTTAAAGCAATATATCAGCTGCATCCAGCTCATTTATTCATAATGCTGTCAGCACTTGTATTCTACACAAATTCAGCATTTCTTCTTAAATTAAATCTACATTAAAAAAGTAGGAATATGTACATATATTGACTTGAACAACAAATATTCACATATTTTCCTTAAGTAGATTTATAGCGAATACCGATTATTCGTTCGTCCATGTGAATATATATATATATATATATATATATATATGGGTGCTTTGAATGCGTTGTGAGTGCGCGTAATGTTGAGATTACAATCGAGTTGGCATACATGTACACAATTTTTTGACATGCTTTTTCCTATTCAATATGAATGAGTAAATTTATTATTACATATTTACAGATGAATTCCTTAAATATTAAATTTGAAGATCGAAATTCTCCTAAAACAGAATGTGTTTCTGGAACAAGCTTTTAATTTGTGTGGGTTAAGAACAATTCAAGAAGTTCGGAGAGTAAAAAAAAATAATGCTTTTGAATTCTGACAAATACAGAATCTAAACTTCTTAGCAAACGTAAATATAAATTTCTTGTTTAATTAAATACTAAGACAAAATAATGTTGGGTTATGTTCTACACACTTCATCATAGATCGACTTATCTCAACATGATTTAAGGTGTAAGGTGCATAACTATACGGGAGATTGCCCCTGAATTATTTAATTTTTTACTATCCACTAGTCACACAAGAGTCTTGAAACATATACAAACAGTATTACTGATTTTATAGAAACAATGATTAATAGGTTGACTACTCATTTATAATTTTTTTAATGTGAAACACACATAGCACAGTCAAAGGATGTAATTACACTTATGATATCATTTATACAGCCTTCATGAATATTTTGATATTTTCAAAGATTGTATTCGCTAAAGTCGAGACAAAGGAATTTCAGAAAAAAAATATAAATAAAGAAATTACGTCGTCATGGCAACTTTTCTTGTTCTTCTAGGATACCATACGGGACGACGGAAGGAATCGCAGTTGTTTGTTCTTTGGTGGACACGTCAAATGTGGTTGCCACAAGGACGCGACTTCGAGCAGCAATCACCCGCTTGGCGAGTATCATGGTTTCTTGCGCCAGGGCCTCGAGAAACCCGTCATCTTTGTAGGACATACACTCTTCAACATGTACTTCGGGGGAGAGAAAACGAGAGTTAGGGAAGAACTAGAAGATCGAAACGATTTTAATTCTTGTTATAATGGTTTCTTTGGCAACGGTTTCCGTTTCATACCGGTGACAGACATATGAGAAATCAAATAATTAATGTAATTAAAGATTTCTTACGAAAAGATTTAATGATAGTTTGTGTCCACCCTTGTGATATTACTACATATTACATAAATGCAGTTACTCGTATGTATCTTCGATGTTTTTACTTTTATAATTAAATTGATATCGAATACTTCTGTATCACGATGTTTTTGATTTTCTTTATTCTATTAATGAAAGAAAACATTGTTTTATATAATGCTGCAATCAAGAACTCGGAAATAATAAAACAAATAAGGAGTACATGCTGCCATCAAGTCTGACCTCCTGTTGCACGAATAACCGTTGATAGACGGACTAAAATGTTCATAGATATATATATATATATATATATATATATATATATATATATAAATTTACTATATATTGTATAGGCTCAGACTTACCAAATGAGGGAAAAGGATATTCAGAACTAGCCCTTCTAAATTAGAGTGATCATTTTCCAGGTGTGAATGAGATAGGCAAGTAACAACGTCCTCTGTTGAATATTTACAAATCTACAATGCAATCTATTCTGTGTAACTAACTTTTCCGTCCGCTAGAATAAAGTGCAAATGGAGGTCAGTTCATTTATGAACCTTAATCACGCTTCAACAATTCAATTTCAGCTATGAAATTATGTATAAAATAAAACAACATGCATATAAATACGAACAAAAAAATATCATTTAATTTCGTACCTCTAGGACGAGTCTTCAGGGATAAACATTCACAATAAATTAAAACCTACAAGCGTAATATATATTAAAATAGACGAAAATTCTACGAGAACTTATTAAAGCTACATAAAGCAGTGGAATAACAGTTTGCCTATTCTACTGAGCCTGCTGCAACTGCGAAAGGAACTTTTATTTATAATGATTTTAGGACAGAAGTAAATATACATTTTTACCAAACTAGAGGTGAATTTTAAAAATGGAAAAAAGAGAAACAAAAATGTTATTGTGAAGGAATAAGGCATTCTTAGTTTGGGAGGAGGCAGGAGGAGCACAAATGATGTAATTGGGGAACATCGATAAACGAAGGAGATTAAAACAAACACTATTGAAGAAAGAATTTTGTGAATTTACGAATTTTAATAATTTCACAGGCAAACTTTAAAGTTTTCATACATTGAGAATTAATATTGAATAAAACCGTTGAAGGATTTGAAAATTAACTAGAGGAAAGATCTACACATGGGAGGTTTATATGTGATTCTTTTGAGACAATGGGGAATAAATTAAGCCTTTTACCTGTAAAGAAATTTACAAATGAACTTATAGATCTGCATTTTAGATATCTCAATGTAAAATAACTTTACTCCAATTTACGACTACGCTGGCATTGAAAAAACTAGAGCCTAATGCTTCAAGTAGGATCTTACACTCGAAGCTCCACCTGGATTTGTCTATCGTTAGCCTGCCTTTTGCCGCCTCTAACTCCTTCTTCAGCTCGTCTTGTTTCTCTCGAAGCGCTCTGATCTTCTCCTGCGTCCTCCTACATTTAATAATGTCCTCATCGGTCGTATGGTTCTCGTACCTGGCTACGTCCTCTTCATCGAAGTCTTCCACATGCTGTAGCGCTAATTCGAGGGGGGACACTAGCCGGGTAGGTGGCAGCAGGCTCGGTTTTACCTTCCCTGTCTCACCTGATATGAGGAAGTTGAATGATATTTTATTCTCTGGATTAGATTAATTTCTAAAGGACATTGACATGTGTTTGTTAGAATCATTTTCAAAATAACAATCCAAGGCTCATAAGAAGTCTTTATTAAATGGAAGAAAATGACACATGCCCCTCAGTTATCTAATTTTTTATGTAATTAGAACTGTGGAGATGACCTTAATCCTTAATTATATTATAAATCACGAAGATAAATGAAAATAGAGCCTACCTCTCCCTTCTACCTTTCCTTTTTGCCCATCATCGTCCAATCCTGAGTCCTGAGAGGAACCGAATGAGGAACATTCTGAATCCCGAATAACGGATTCATATCCTGAGCTTTCTCCATGTCGACTCTCCAGTCTTGTTCGCTTACCACGGGGAGTAACCTAGTATAAATCATTAAGAAAATTTAAACACATTGCCACTTAAATAAATACTAATACTACTTATGCTACAAATGATACATTAAAGGCAAATATTTATGTCAATTAATATTCGAGGCGACTTGGATAAAGTGCAAATTTAAATTGCCCATCTCATCTAAGGTAAGTAGTAAGTGGCAGCAAAATACCTTTAAGCCAACTCCTGAATCTGTTCCAGAATCGTATCCATGAATTGATATGGTTTTGGAGGGCTGAGAAGTTTGCAAATGTGAATCCCACTGGAAGTTGCCTTGATACCTTGCTCCCATTAAGCTTTTTGTACTTCCATCGCTATGAAATGGCTGTTGTTGCTGGAGCGACGGTGGCTGACATTTACCTGATGATTCAGTTCGCCGTTGACTTCGGCTGCTGCTACTACTTCCACTTCTACTATCAGAAGACCTTCGAGACGGCGACTTCGTTGATTTAGGGCTACTAACATGACGTTCAGATTCTACTTTTTGAAAATACTTCGAAGTCTTTTCAGATGACTTGGTTAACTCGCTTTCGGAGCTATTTTTAGCATCTTTTTGTTTTTCTTCTTTCAAATTTAAATTTTTGAGTTCTTTGGATTTTTCTTTTTGAAATTTCTTATCACATTTTTCGGAAGACTTTCCAATGAAACACGATTTTGCATTTTGTTTGGAGCTGTTTTTCGATTTCTTCGAACTTTCCTTAGATGGATTCTTCTGTTTTGGACTACCAAAGAAGCGGCTCCAACTAAGTTTAGCAGCTACAGTTCCTTGCTCAGGATCAAGATCTCTTTTAGAAGAGCTTTTGTTGTTCGATTTTGAGAGAAGACTCAGCTTTCTTTTTCGTTTCTCTTTTTTGGCTTTTACTTGCTTAACATTGTTTTCGTCATCCGATAACGAAGCTACAGTAACATGATTACGCTCGTGTATAATTATATCAGCACTTGGCTTCATTTGGTTAATGATCATCATACGACAATCATCTTTAGCATCTTTCGTCATTTCCGGACCACTCTCTTTAGGTTGGGTTTCCACATTGGACTTCAATGCATCTTGATTGGAAAGAAACGAAGGGGATGGAAGTTTGGGGGTTGTAGAGAGATTCGTCAAGTTGACATAATTACTTGGGAGATAAGGCATGATATCGCTTTGGATATCATAAAGAGGATCGTTAGTCTCCTTGGAAACCTCGGACGCAGATTCGTCTTCTTCGTTCTTCACATCACCAAATTCACTTTGGAGATCAAGTTCCTCGGGTAACAAACTCTTCCAGTCGAATCCAAAGTTTCCACTAAATGTCAAACTTGAGAGGGCGCTGTTTTTACCATCCATTGATGATGTGGACACTTTAGATTCAATATCATCGACGCTTTCCGAAACACTACTTGTCTCTTCCTGGGCTGGATCCGTTTCTATGTTTATTTGAGGGGGGAGTATGAGAGGTGAATATAGAGAATTGCGCCCCCGGGGAGCTTGCTTGGCTAGATTTCGATAAATCTCATGAAGGTGCTGAAGCTCTTCCAGCCGTTTGGCAAAATAGTGAGTTTTCGCAGTGAAATTAGGATCTTTGATCATTTTTTCGTAACGGGAGCTACCACGAAAATCACCGTGCTCCTGAAATAGATAGAATTGTATAACCTTTCTTTCTCATCTATGATCTTTAATAAGAATTTGAAATCGAAATGCAATGAGAGGGATAAATTCTTCATACTCACATATAATGTGTTGTTTTTCATTATATTCTTTGTGATAGCATGTGCATGTACGATCTGAAAGGTTAAAATACATATTTTAAAGTAATAAATATGTAAATTGGGATTCGATTCTATAGCAGTAATTAAGAATTTTCCTCTGATCAATCGAATTTCATGATGACAGATAACATCGATTACAAAGGAATTTGAGTGCTTTAATCGTCGATAGAAAACAGCTGTCATCAAAAGAATATACATAACTAACAAGGAAATCAGCCACAGATAATTTCAAAAGGAAGGTTTGAAGGAAAATGATAAAGTTATTCGTGGACGAGGTATTTTGACCGGATAATGAGATTTACAAAAAGATCATAATAATAATCGTGTCAAACTTGTCAGCATCAAGATTGATCCTCGTTGGAGTATAATGGACAGATAGGGAGATAGCACTGTCTTTTGACACCTATTGCAAGCAAAGAATCATTCTCATTTTTATGTGAATTTAATCATCGGGTCGGGAGACCTCGTTCACTATTGAATAGTCACGAGTGGAGCAATTGACACACAAGAAATAGATTTTCAGAAATTATTTAAAAGTCCCCCACTCCCCAAAGCCACAGAAAATTCTTCAGTCACCGTCTTGGAATTTAAATATATTTTCCATCTTTTAAATGGGTACTAAATGAATTTAAAAAAAAGAAAAATGGCCGAAACTCTTTCTTTCACTCCGGATAGAATTCAACCTTCTCACATCAATGTATTCTTTACTTCAGCCTCGTTTCCTTAACCCCATTCATACTACTTTGAGGGGAGAAGTAAGACGGTAAAACAGCTTCAAGAGAGACTGGAAAAAAATCCTTTGCCAGTTTCTTTTAGTTATTTATCATGATTTAACCTCACAGCGTCAAATAGAATGTTCCAGCAGTAGAGGTATCACTTGTAAAGGATTAAAAAAGGCATTGTGTTATTTCCTCTATCTCAACAAGCACAGCAGTAGGCATATAATGCTTCGTCATATACGTTTTCTATGTAGAAGAAGATGAATAAAATCATTAAATTGGATTGGCTCGAACACCACATGTATAGTAATTTGAACCATTTAATTTTCCACTGTCGAGTACAGGCAAAGCTAATAATGTGTGCGGTATGATGCATATGAGAAGAAACTGAGAGCGATGAGATTAGTTATTAGGTCATCTCATAAGCAATGGGACATTTTTCTCATCATCATCACTAACTATAATCTAAGAAGAGGATTTTTGGGAGTATTTGAATAATAATTTAATTTTAGTTTGGTTATGACTTATGTTTTTTATCAAAGTTATTTCTAATAATTCTCTTATAATATCAAAAAACAAAATGGTGAAGTTCAGAAATAAATATAAGTATCGAGATTTTGTGAAGGTTTTAAAACCCAAAGAATTGCAAATGGTGAAGTTCAGAAAATTTATTTTTATATATCTTCTTCTATAGCTATATTTTAGGAAGATGATATTTTAAAAGGGGGGAAATTTAGCTTAGAGTTTCTTTTAAAATTATTATAATTGGCAAAGTTCCGAAAATTTAACAAAATTTAACCACAATTTAACCATGGCTGCCTTTTTAGATTTTAAATTTTAATCTAAGTAGCGAAGCGCAAGGTCCCATCGTAATGGGGAGTGTTTATCATAATTTTATGGGTAGAAATCAAACACCTCTATGAAATTATTTCTTTTAAGTAATATTTATTTATTAATTTAATAATATAATTACTACCAGTTTCTACCAAAATTCACAATCTTTCTATTAACTTTTCAATACCATGTTTGTAAAACTCGTTAAATTTTGATTTAAGAAGTTTCTTTAATGTTGTTTCGACCTCTTCTGTTGTTGACAGCTTCATTCTCGTCAGATAATTCGCTATACTACTAATACGATAATAATCTGATAGGGCTAAGTCTGGTGTGCATGAAAGACGAATCTATAGTTCCATATCGAAATTATTAAGCTTTATTATGTATTTTTTGCAATATGATGTTGCTCATTGCTGTGCTGAAAGAGCAACCATTTTTCTACTGATGAATACTAGCCTTATTATTTAAGTCTTGCATGTAAATGATCCAACTGACAGGGTAAATTTGTTTGATAGTCTGATTTAGGTTAGAAAGTTGAAAATGAATTATGCTATTTGAATTGCACTAACCCTCAAGGGAATTCCGTGGATGAATCTCTTGTTTTAGCTGAGGAATTAGTTTTCTCTAGGATTAACCAAATATCAAGTACTTTCAATAATTTAGAACGTTTTCAAATCAAACTCAACCGGTTGTTACAAAAGATGTTGAAAAGTTATGGAAAGATAGTAACTAGTGGTTGACATTTGTTGAAATTATATTACGAGGGGCGGTCAATAAGTTTTGCGAATTGGTAGGGCAAAACAGAGATGTGGAGATGGCTGTTTGTGGGGGTGTTAGGACAAGTCATGACAAGTCAGGACCTGCAGCCGCACGCTCCTGCCTCGTCTATTTAAGAAGCAGTAGCTGATCGCAGATCTCAGTCACAACAATGGAGAAGGTTGAACACCGCGCATTGATCAAATTTTTGACCAAGAAAGGCAAGAGTGCAAAAGGTATCCATGAAGGCATGGTCGCCGGGTACACCGACACCGCCCCTTCCTATGCAACCATTGTTCGCTGGAATAGGGAGTTCCTCCATGGTCGTGAGTCCCTTGAAGATGAGCCCCGTCCAGGACGCCCATCAGCCGTGACGAACGAGCCCAATGTGGCTCATGTGGAGAGGAGGATCGTCGAAAATCGACAGGTGACGGTCGAAGAAATCGAGCGAGACCTTGGAATATCACATGGAAGTGTTATCAACATCATGCACGACAATTTGTTCTTGATCAAGGTCTCTGCCCGTTGGGTCCCTACAAACCTCACGCCCCATGATTGACTTCAAAGTCGTTAAAGTCCACAAGGCCAGAGTTTCACAAGCTGCCCTGCGCGAATGCGGATTCAAGGAGCTTAACCATCCCCCTACAGTCCAGATCTGGCCCATAGTGACTACTTTTTATTCCGCCAGCTTAAGGCTGCACTACGTGGACGCCGGTTTGGGGACGATCAAGATACCCAGCTCGCCGTCCAGGAGTGGATTGAACAGCAGTCAGGAGATTTCTGGTTGTCGAGAATTCGAATCGTCAGGGACAAGTGGTGCAAGTGCATTGAAAAATAATAAAACACTTTTCCTCATATCTCGTTTCCTTATATCCGAATTGCAAAACTTATTGACCGCCCGTCGCATTATTAAATTAATAAATAAAGAAATATTTATTTAAAATTAAATAACGTCAGAGTCGTTTGAATTTTACCAACACGTAAAAATTCCCCATTACTTATCTAGTGACCTAATAACTCGAGTACAAAGGTGGTCACAGCCTATATGGACGAGCTAATCTTTCGATCAAACCTAATTTTGAAATATGTTCAGTTGTCTAGAGAAAATCGCTTGGATTTATTTGAGGATTTTAGTTGAATGAGTTTTCTGATCATAGATTCAACTTACCATGGAATCGAATTCTTGAGTTTCATCTGGAGGTGTCTCTTGTGGCTCTTCCTCCAGAGTGGGAAGGACGTGTCTGTGGGGCAGGAAGGGGACGAAGCTGATTCCAGCTTCGGCCATAGTTATTTCAAGATCCTCTTCCGTAACCTATACACAAAAGAAAACCCTCTCATGAACGTTACAGAAGTTTACAAAATTTTCCATAATAATAAGAATACGTATAATAATATTAGTACTATTAATAACGATAAATAAGAAATAATTTAAAGAGTAAAATCATGGACTATGAATAATATCTTTGGTATTTAATATCTAGGGAGAAATTCTGATGCATCTTATTAAATGCCTGATATATTTAACAGCCATTTAAATTTTAAAGCTAAATTAATATTTAATAAATTTAAGGCGAGTAAAAGCTGTTATGTTTGCAGATTAATGTCTAAGAGAGACGCATTGACGAGTTTTCATCGGGCCCGTTCAAGGTTCAACACTCCTCTGAAGAGACTTTCATGCATGTTAAATAAGGTTCAAATTCCCTAACATATCCACTTATTTCTAGATTCCGTTCAATATGGCATCATTTTATAACATACCAGACCGGATCATCGTTAGTTTAAAAGTTATGTACTTTTGCCACAAACAACGCCATTTACCTGTGCCCATGAGTCCACCATTTCTACTGGTTCTTCAGGTTCAGTCACTTCAATAAACTCTCGCTCTTCATCTGCCAACCAACGATCTAAGCTTAGATTTAGTTCCTCTTCTGCTTCCTCGTCTAAGCCATCAAGGTCAAATGGCACCTGATCGGATAAATAAAGACAAATACTCTCATCAAATCTTTCCCCCCTATATAGCATTATTTCAGTTAGGTACTAAGATCTACCTTTTGAGTAATATCTAGTATACAGATAAATTATTTGCCTACTACTACCTTAATCTCATGATTTTCTTTTATTAAAATATAATTATCTTTGAAACGTCATTTCTTTTACCAATCTCACATAAAATAAAGGGGCCAACATAACTCAAGGTCACAGCAAAAAACTCTCCCGAATCCCAGCCATTTATGTCATAAAACGGAGAATGATACCCATTTTTTAGCGCATTTTACAATTTGAAGCGAAGAGACGCAATGTACAGCAGGAGTTCATCCATTCAGAATTTATCTGTTGGAAAAAGGCCCTAAAACCATTCCATAAATATTACCGATATTACACAGCTCTGACGCCCTTCTAATCGTTTATCCCTAATTAAACACATATTTAATACACATTTTGTTCAGTTTTCCAACCTTCATTAAAATTTCTATAATATATTCTCTTCACAATTATATCCTCATCAGTTCTTCTTACATTTCTGCATCACATAAATTCATTCTCTGTTAAACAGCATTCAGAACATATATATATATATATATATATATATATATATATATAAATCATACTTTTCTTAATCTATCCCTTCTTTTCACAGTCAATTGTCAATTTCCACCGCTGCAACTCGGAATATTTGCTTCTCCTTCCATCTTCAAGTCCATACAACTCTCCTGCAAGTTTCTTTCTCATTTTACACTAAAACCTTTAAAATCTCTTACGATTAGATCAACTCTAAAGTTTTCCTAAAAGTGAAAACCTTATTATTGCATTCCACTTTTTCCTTGCCGCTATCTCTCACGATACGCTCTAGACACTTTGATTATCGTACTAGGTTAAGTACAGACTATAGATTTTAATACCCCTCCCTCAAGCATTAACACCAAGTCATGCGACACTATAGACACCACTCGTTTCTCAACATATTTTATCAAACTCACATCTTTATCATTAAACCATGTAAATCATTGATACTTCTCTTATCAATATCTTATGCAACCATGAGGAGATCACAGGCCAAAACCTCCCATCTCCAATCATACCAATCCATTCAAGGTCTCCAATTTCAGCTTACCACAAACTTTGCCTGTGACAGAAACATTTCAGATTATCCGTCAGTATACCACCTTCTCACTCATTCATAGAACATGCCTTAGTGGTTTTCTATTGACCAGGTTAGAAGTTTCATTCAGATTCTTACTCCAGGCTTTCTCTGCTAACAGCTTCAACGTAAACATCCGATCAACATAACTCCTAACATCTTGAAAAACTACTTTACTAATTTCTAATCTTTCTTTCACTATTAATAAGAATTTTGGTATTACCTAATTAACCCCCTAATATTTAATGGTTACCATGCTATTTTTGCAATTGCCCTTTTCGGAGTTTTCTTTATACAGTGGTTCTATAACCATATTATTCCATAATTCAGACAATCTTTGACAATTAAGGGAATCATAAAGCAACCATAAGATCCATTCCATTACAAAATCTTTGTTTTCTTTTGTGATAGGTTTGAATATTACTCATTTACGCCATCACCCTTACATCAAATAACTTTCGTTATTTATTTTAATTTAGTAATTTCTAATAAATATCCATTCGTTATCATTATTAATATATAGTAATTCTTCTGTTAATTTTACACATCTCGTACTCCTTCAGAAATATATTCTTTTCTGATTCAAATTAATATTAAAAATTCCCCAAACGCTTCATTTGCTTCTCCCTTGCTCTTTTTACCACTTGCTTCTATGTATCTGTCACACAACTACACTATTTACTGTCGAACTTTTATTATTTACATTCATTTGATAGATTTTTACTTCTGATTCTCTCTTTCTTTGTTGCACACGATGGAAACTTTTCCTACAAACATAATTCAATTTAATATCGTCAGACAGATTTCACAGTAAACACATTACACATCATATTCTCCTTCACTAGAAATATATCAGTCATACCCTTATATTCACTCTCTATTATTTTCTCAGCCAATATGTACGCATATAAATATATTTATGTAGGAGAAGGGGTTGGTTACTGACAGAATTGCCTCGCCTACAGAAAACTAGCCCTCTCCTTCTATTCTCATTCTCGGCAGATATAGGATAAATCTCCTGTCATTCCGTTTCAAACTCAGTTGTCAATTCCTTCGTTACTCGCGCCAAAATATAAAACTAGTATTTGTTTTTAATTTCATACACTCTCTCACAGACTACATTCCACCACTCTTGGGTCTATACACTTCAACCGCGAAACCAAACCAATCTCATCTTCTCAAGATCATTCCAAATCTCACATTTCTTTCTAACTATTGGATCCTCCCACACCTCTGTCGATATTAGACCTATCTTCTATTTTTTCTTGTTATAAAAAGTCTTAACTAAGAATATTCGAATTATTCCTCCACACAAAAATATTTCTACCCCTTCAAGTTCCTTTCTTAAAACGCAATCATCATTTTTACCTCTTTCTCTGAACAAACACACTTCATATTCCATACATAATCTAATTTACACCTTCATTGGATTAAGCAGATTAGTTGAAGGAGGTTCGTAACACGGATGTTTATTAGCCAAATGACCTAGGTCTCTTTTCCTGCTTTTGTGGGAGAAGAGGATTCCTAAACGCCTATTCTAAGACCAGTGCTCCTTATCTAGGGCTATTTGACTGTTACCATACGCGCATGAATACATTATAGAATTTTCCCCACCGCCAAACACAACGATTTGAATTATAATTGACCTCTCGTAATATTATCCTGCGACTCCCTTCGTTCAGAATTTCGTCCTCGAGAATTACTTCATTTCCTTCCTCCGAAGATGTTATTGAAAGGTTCTCCTCAAGTTGCATCTCTATTTCATCTGTGCCTACGTCCTCGAGATTTGAAGTTGCGGAACTTCCATTTTCTGAGCATGAATCTTCTGCTTGTAGAAACTCGTCTGGAGCGTATATGAAATCTTTAATATTAATAACAATATTCTGTTAAGAAAATAATAATAGTACTAACAATGCATTTATTTGGCGCTCTTCAAAACATGGCCTCATATCGCACTTCTCCAGCAAAGAGAGAAGAGTAGGTGAGAGGAATGAGTCCTCACGGCGCTAATAAAGGCATCAAAAAAGTAGGTAGGTACATATATATAGATATTGACCAGGTGTTTATTCCACCTCTTAAAAGAACAGATTGGCAAAGTGATGAGGCCTGTGGCGCACAAAGTATTGCTAGGTACATACGAAAAACGGGTAGACCCAGAACGTTAGGCATTATAATGATTGGTTAAGTGCAGTAAAGAAGATACGTAGGAAAAATGGAGCACTTTTAGAAGCTTTGTAAGTAAGAGGAACCTTGAAGAGGGTGCAAAACCGAATGGCCAGCCAGTTAATTTCTGAACGAAAGGCGTTACACCTGAGAAACTTCATTAGCGGAGAGGAAGGAGTCAGAGATTAAAAGATTTCAGGGTCTAAAAAGATTAAAAATAAATAGAGGAATAGATCTGATTTTTATTATTTATGAATACCTTAAAAAAGAGCAAATTTCAGGGCAGAAAAAGTATAATTGCTTCTTCAATGATTATTTGGTTCGCCACTAAAAAACTACCTTTTTTTCTTTGCCGAACCTAAAGAACAGAACCTCTGGTCGTCAACACATCATTCATTTTTGCAGCAGTTAACTGATCAGCCGTTAGCTCTAGAAACCTTAAGCTTATGATGACGAGGCCTTCACGTTAAAAGTTTTGTTTAATCCAGGTTTGATTATTATTATGATAATTTAGCTTTATTAAACTTAGGGTTTCTGATATTGGAAAATCCGAGTAACTTCTCTTGTGTGATGAAAATCAAGAAAAACTTTATTTTTCCCATATTTGAGTAATTTTGGTGGCATAGTTTTATACAAAAGTTGGTAGTGGAACAAAATCCCTCTTTGTTTTCGTTGTTTTTGGAGAGATAAATTTGTTAGACGCCAAATTGATATCAATCACTTAAATTTGCCTCCCTAGAGATTCAAGTGATCTTGGGTACAAATCCATTTTCCACAAAAACATTTTTTTTCTTTGCGGATAACTTTCCGGTATGCTATATTTTGTTGGGGGTTAAATTTGCCTTAACCCGTTTCTCTAATCAATTCATGGCCTCCGTCTCATTTTTCGAAGTTAAGTGGATTAGGCGTAAGGTTTCCTTTGACTACAGGCATTATTTATTGTATTTCGTATGTCTTAAACTAGAGGGTTAATTCGACAAAGACTTCTCAATATATGCTTTTACCCTGAACTTAGTTTGGTAATTTAGCCCTTCTGTGTATCTCGGACTAAGGGTGCAAAAGCCATAGTCGCTCTCAGATTTTGATATGGCATGAATTTATTGTTCGCAAATTTAATAAGTGTGATTAATCTGGTTGATTTTTATTTAGATCCGTAAAGTGATACGTTTCATTTGTCAGTGATTCGAGGTTTAGATATAGGTTATCTAACTCTTTGTCGGTGTAGGTAAAAGCTCTATCCTGTATATTTTATGCTTGTGGGGTAAATGGGTATTTGGTATGTCTTAATGCATATTTGCTCTGGTAAAAAGGAATTAATTCTGTATGCTTCCTCTTCTTCATTTTTCTTCATACCTTTATTGCTTCCGTTAGGAACCTCGTTGTCATTTATTTGGTCATTTCCTTGGTCATTTTATCATTAAGCACGCTCGTTTATGCTCGTTTGATTTAAGAGAGCTTCTTCGTAGATTCCATTTAAGGAAGCCATTTGCTTTTTAAGAATGCTTGTTTGTCATTGCTTCATTGAAGGACGTTTGTTTGTCCTTGCTTTATTTTAAGAAGCTAAGATCGTTTCCTACTGAATTTGGAAGTTCATTTGTCCTTTTGAAAAGTTTTAACAATTTTCGTTTTTCGGAATGGTCTAGCTTAAAGATCGCTGCGAATTCTGTGCTTAGTTCATGTAGGAAGTTCATTAGTTCAGAATGAATTTGATTCCTTTATATTTTCATTAGTGACCCATTTTCATATATCGACTTTGAAATTATGAAAGAAAACTGATAATAACAGAAATTATACAAAAAAATATCCCTGGTGTGAGGTAGATAAAATTTTAAAGGTGTTTATGTCATATATAAACAAAAATATAGTTAAACGAAAAAATAGAGCGATCTTTCTTTGACTGCAACAAACTTCTCGTTCGGAACAAATGAACGCAACTGAGAAACAGGAAGATTGGTCGTTTATTTAACTTTAAAGTGCAATCATATGGGCCATTGACTTATATAAAAAAATTAATACAAAAATACCCCAAACAGATAATGACTTGACCCCCACCCCTCCAAACCTTTAGTTACCAGGGTAACTCTTGAAGCACTTAGGAGGTATGCGTCATGTTAGTGCTAGGTTAGGAGAGCTAAGGTTTTATGAATATGGGGCAAAGTCGAAAACGAAGAAGAAGAAAAAACAGTAAATTTAAGAAAACAAAGGACAAACAAGCACAAGTCCCAATAAAAATCCGTATAATTTCAAACCCAGTTAATTCTCAAGCTAGGTATAGAGATAAACTAGAACAAAGGACAAAAACATTCATATTTTATGATTGAATATTTGAAAGGTCATAAAAATGAATCGATCTAACTCATCGCTAACCTTTTATTGATTCAAAGTGACAAATTTGCTTAGATAAAACGCTTCTCAATGTCTATGAATGCCTGTGACTTGAACATTTTTAACAATCCGAACATCTGTATGTTTCTTTTCAAATCTGTTATTGGCTAAGCGACTGCTCTTTCTAAACGTCTTAACATCATATTTACGTTCGTAGATACAGCGTTTAAGATTTATAGTTTCATTTATATATGTTTCATGGTAAGTCAAACAGTCTCAAGTCTTAGATTCAGCTGCTATCTTTTCCAAAGGATGCGATATTGGCTATGTAATTTTGCAATTATATTTGGCTAAAGGGCTACGATTAGGGCTTGATCTTAAATCGTATCGGTAAAATAGAATATGCAAATTTTATTAACTATCAACATCACGTTTGTTCTTGTCTTGATTAATGTTATAAAAAATCTCTTACTTTCTTAAACAATTCTTGAAATAGTGTTTGTTCTCCTTAGCCTTATTTAATAAAAACTGGTTAATAATTGGGGGACACATATACGCCGTGCTCTAAGTACTAAGCTAGAAGTGATTCATTGTTTGATTTTTCATAATGAAATAGAAAGGCATGAATGTATGAACTTATTTGCACAGGTTTACTGTAAACTTAAAATTACGCTAGATCATTGGAACTCAGGACAGTATATCTAGAAAGGTGAGTGTAGCAGCTTCCTTCTTTACTATAAAGTTAAAATGATCTCTCTAATTTTCTATTAAAACTTTCCACAACTTGTTTCAAACAACGTTATATCAATAATAGCGAAGATATCATATAAACATCTCAATAGAGCATTTCTTAAAAACAAGTCCTAAGGTAAATCACATGATAGCAAGAGAGATGATAAAAGTAAAAGATTTTCGCTTGAAATATGTATTTGAAATAGAATGTTCACAAAGTTTAATAAACCTGTCAATATAAACAAGTGAATTACTTATTTGCCGAGGCTTCCGAAAGTTACAGTCAAACGAGGGATTAAATTGTAGTAAAAATACCCAGGCGGTCTTGCGGTGCGTTGCGGAGAAGGGGAAATATTTTTTTCTCGTGAGCGCAAAACGCAATGAAGGTAACGGGTTGGGTTCGCCACAGTCTCTTCAAGTCATGCTGGTTAATTCACATCAATATTTCTACCGAATTGTGGGAGGATGTGAAGGATAAATGCGATGAATGAAGGAGGAGAGAGATACTAAATCTGTTTAAATGATGGAGATTTACCGAACTCTCTTTAAGTCATAAATTTACTGACACTATTTAATGTTCATTAGGGAAATTTGATATGCTTGCACTTTTAGGCATTTCTTTTTCTCAGTTCATTATATTATTTTTTTTATAAAAAATTCTTCCTTTTTTGGTGATTAAATTTTGCTTCATAATCTCAAGAGTGTATGTATTCTTTGATGTCCACAGCAGCCGTAAAAATCCTTCATAAAAGTCCTCAATACTTTCGATGATTCTCTAATTGTAATTTTTCTTCCTGTTTAGTTTTATATTATTGTAATACTTATTCTGCATTATTTACGTGGTTTATATATGTTTTTTTAAATGATTTTTTGACTAGATTAGAAATATATGTTAACCGATATTTTATGGCTCTATTCTAATCCATAATTCAGTTCATTCCTTTCTCTTACCGTTTTTTGGACAAAGTCTTCCATTCTAAATCCCTTTTGTTATTTCATTTATTTTAGTAATATAAGTTTAAAAGTCGATTATTTTACAAAAATACAGTCAAAAATAGGTTTTGTTATATTATTATGTTCGTTAAAATCTTCTATCGTGTACTTTAAAAAGTATTTATTTCTTTAAATATATTATTATTGAACATATTGAAGTCTTTTATAGTTAAGAAAGCATGCTATCGTTCAATGAAAAGGTTTTAGAACCAAAAACATAATTTTAAATATTCAGATACAAGTATATGGTTCTCTGAGAGTGCTTAATCGAGTGATGATCGGGTATAAATTAATGTCTAGGTATGTGAAAGTCAATAGTATGTAGATCAAACATCAAGTGTCATGCTATCAAGTGTTATGTATGTAGATCAAACATCAAGTGTCATAAATTTGATGAAAACTGTACACTTTAAGACACAAACAGCAAACAAAATGTATGACTGGAACATACGAGTATAAGCATTTTTTACTAGAGCTCTTTTAAATTCATTCATACTGGCTTCTAAATAACGCTTTAGGCAATTTACAAAAGTTTCCAACAGAGGAATTGTATCTCTGGTTATGCATATTTGAATTGTTGCTGGCTAAGAAATCTAGGCAAAAATAAAAAAAAAATCTAATTGGGAATTAAGTTATAAAAGATGCATACGAACATTTTATACTAGTCTTCTTTGGGTAAATATAAAAGATATGCTTGAGTTTTATGTTTTTAATAACGTGTTTACCTGGAAGAGACATTCGGCTCTCGCTTTTTTCACCAATATCGTTTAGAGTCCTGAAGTTGTTCCGTACACTCTACTTCTAATGCTAATTAAAATGTATCTTCCCAGACTTCTAGTGAATGTCTTATCTGCTTGTTTTTCAATGACCAGGGAGATACCATTCAAACAAGTCTGCTTTTGGCCCAATTTCTCAAATCGCCTAAGTTTAAAAGTTGATTTAAAAATTGATAATTGTGGAACTTTCCTTTTTAATGGAGAGAGGAGATCAGATGTTTTGTACAGTGCAACTTCCGTTAGGTTCACGTCCATTTTCTATTCCGTCTGGAGGGTGCTATTTGCATGTCTTTCTTTGGCAGGCAGCAAATCATCACTTTCCCGATTTAGAGAAGTCCTATGGATACCGCGCGGAGATAAGGCAACATGGAGGTCCTCTATTTTATGATTGCAATGGTAGGCCTCCCAGTTTTTATGTCTTAGATAGTTTTAGATGTCAATTTCGCCACGCTTTGGGATAGCTCTCTCCGGGGTCGAAGGGAAACAGGGAGAAGGATGTCACAAATGAAAGTTTCCTCTGCGTCACCCTCATTGTTTTCACCCTTAGAGGTATCACATCGACGCTGCCTGATGATGTTTCCGATATTTACTTAGACGCCCTTTAAATTTACTCTCACGGATGAGATGTCAAACTTTAAGTGGCGAATTCATCAGGCCCTTAAGGAGTTTTTTACTACTGTGACTAAAATCCCAGGTTTCCGCTTTCTTTGGCTAAAGACAAGTTAGTGCATTTTCATATCTCCTGTGGGCATCACACAGAAATGGGAATGGCCTACATAGAGTTAGTAAAATTGCTCCGATTCTTTTCATTAACGACACTTCACCATGGTGGTGGACCTTTGCACTTTTATGATAAATTGACCATTGCCATTGAAATTCTTCGCTCCCTGGTTTTCACTCTGAAGGAGTGTAGAGTATATAAATTGCTACGACTAGTACCTGATGGAATGGCACTTTCTCTCATCCTGAGTGCCAATAGTATCCACCTTCTTCTTTTCTATATCTACTCCATACCATGTTGGAGGCTTGTGTGCCTGCCCCTAACTTTCCCAATGGAGATCAGCTTGCCAGAGTCTCCGTCGACAAATTTACCAATATTATTAAATGAGGGCCCTAATATCTCAGATGGACCCCGGAAAGAGCCAAAACCTTCTCTATTCTGAGAATAATCAGGATAAGGCTGGACCGTCTAGCTTCGTAGCCCTTACCAAGGGAGGGTCGTTATGCACCCAACCTCGCACCACAAAAGATCGAAGTCAAAAGATCTAAGTCGTTTGCTCTCAATTTTTCTGACTTAGGACTTTATGATCATATGACCTGACGACCTTTCAAAACTTTCAATAATTCTCGGACTAACTTTGGGAGAACTTTGACAATTATATCCTTCAAAAGAGAATGTAAAACAACAT
Source organism: Ceratothoa steindachneri (assembly GCA_963969495.1). Taxonomy (NCBI): domain Eukaryota; kingdom Metazoa; phylum Arthropoda; class Malacostraca; order Isopoda; family Cymothoidae; genus Ceratothoa; species Ceratothoa steindachneri. Next base: position 15,496,577 of record OZ018324.1, on the reverse strand, counting down.
AGGGGTTTAAAATTTTGCTAGAATAGTTACGATGTTATTGCCAAAAGTCTAATTGAAATGTAAAATGGTTACCAACCGACCGAATGACCTACGTACAGACATAGTAACTTATAAGAAGAAAGTTAAGAAAGTACAGCACTTTTAGCCTCTGAACGGTCTCAAGATGGAAGAGTATGACCGAATGCATTAAACCTAGTAAGGTGAGCGGAGCTTCTTGCTCTTTTCAAGCCATTTTTATTTTTTAAAGTCTTATGTACACCATTTTTTTGTGACGTATTCTTTCCTTGTTTATTTTTTTTTTGTTTTATGATAACTTTCAATAAGCCCTAAGCAATTTCGGCTATGCCCTTCACGGCGCTCAAAACCTAAACAATAATCTCCTGTAAGACTTCAAAGACGCAGCGCCAATGTTACTTTTCACCCACAATAAATCCTAGGAGCAATGCATCCACGCCGCGCATTTTGATTCTTTTGATGGTTTTCTCTTCTATGACAACTCTAAAGCTTCTTTCTAGTAAATCTGGATATCATTTTAATTCACTAAAATTTACGTGGACTCCGCACGAAGGGGAGGATTTCCTCTGGTTCGTCTACTCCTTTTCTTCTTTACTCCTTTTTTTCAAAAGGTATAAAGTTTGATTGGAGATTTCAAATCTACCATCGGATTTGGCGCTAGGTGGTGCCATCTAGTGGCAGAAGCCTCATTCAGCCATTCAAATGCACTTTTAAATGATTTGAATCATGAGAAACCATCAATGCAACTACAGCTGGATAGCATTTTCCTTTAGACTATTTGCCGTCAAATCGAAAGTAATTGAGAGCATATGCGGAAGCTCATCTACTCCCGTTCTCCGTTAGGTTCTGCCTTCAGTGGACCATTTGATTTCACCTCTCTATTTTACAACGTCAGGGATGAAACGGTTTAGGGCGATTCCCGACACGAGATTTATCCTGAGAATGCTGCTAGACTATTTACACCCGATTTGATATGTGTTCTCTTTTATTTGTTTAACTTCGCGTGAATTAAGGGTGGTGCCGATACCTTTTCTACTTCTCTGTGACCTTCACGGTAGAAAGCCACTCTGGGAAAACTATAAAGTCAATCCCATTGGCTGGGATCCAGCGGAAGTTGAGTAAGAGCTGGGAATCCGTTTTACATTGTGGAAGAATTCACATATCTATTCGTAGAACTGCTTTATTTTCCCGTCTTAATAATTCACGCTCCTCTCTTGATGCACAGCTAGAATTTTTATGCAAGGTGGTCGATGTTCATCATAAAAGCAATCACTTTGTCCTTCAAAAGTTTTTCGCCAAGCTGTCACCGCTGAAAAAGCTACTTTGCTCGTTCTTGGATTGGAAATTGTTGTTCTCATTCTAAGAACTAACTAGCATTTATATCACAGTCGATGATTTTTTTTCGTTTGAAGTGGTCATTAAGATATTCTTGGGCATCTTTAACGCCATGGGCTGTGTTCTTTTCTTCTAACTAATGACCATTTTACGCGCCCTCCCTTTCTTTGGTAGTCAACCCATTGTGAGACAGCCATCAGAGAGAAGCGATATATATTGGGGTAATGACGCCGTTTCAACGATTTCACCGTTTGAAATTCGCCGGGTGAGAAGCAGATTTCTTTTCATTTCAAAGTCTGCTCGCCATGCTTTATGGTTAAAATGCATGTCTTTAATCCATAGAATGACCGCTCTTGAAGTGGTTTAGAATAGTGTCAAAAGGAATATGAGTTATTTTAGCCAGAACCGTCTTAGATTTCTAATTAGGCGTGGCCAACATCTGTCACCCTATGTCTGTGATGAAATCCTTAGACACCTTTTTTTGCACATTCTACAGTCGGAAGACTGTTCTATCTTTATTCCAATCACGTCGCAAAATTCTTTTAATGCCGCTGCCTGGGAACACTTCGTAGACTTGTTTTCGATGATCTAACCTTGTTCTGTATTCGCTAGTTAAGTGAATATCGCCAAGTTTCCAGAATAAATCTCATATGCTATGCATGTACATATACATGTATATGAGCTTAGTTTGATATTTATCTTAAGTTTTTTTAAACTGGATCTGTATGGTATCTTTCTCGATTCTGGCGATTAGGAATCTTTTGAGAGCTCATTTAACCTGGCTGCTTTTCGTCCGATTTCTCAAATCTTTTGCGCGTATGCAAGGTGTTACATTCTGAAAATAACTCCACTTCAGATATTTTGTTCCTGTTGAGGATATATATATATATATATATATATATATATGATGAAGTTTGATGCGCTATCGCAACGTTGATGAGGAATTAAACCACACTTCCTGAAGACCTATTTATTCCAGAATAATTTTAAGGTATCACACACTCTTGTCAACTGAAAACTGTGTAGAAAATTACAGAGAACTCCATGTATACTTCTGACCTGATAGCCAAAGATCATGTTACCTTACCCACTCCCCTGCCTTAGCTAATCTTAGGGGGAGACATAATTTTTTATTTAAAGACAATTTAATTACTTGAAAATCGATGGAATGATTAAAATCTCTGAAATGACAAAATACTCCACTAATTTCATTACCAACTCTGATCTCCCTCTTATCTTCATACAATCTCATCAGAATTGGCAATGAAAGTAGTGGAGTATTTTGTCATGTCAGAGATTTTAATCATTCTCTTAATTTTCATGGAAGTAATTTGGTCTTTAAATAAAAAATTATGTCAAAACAACTGTAGAATCAAGAGAAAGATTATCTCTTATAAATTTTATGATAATAATATATAGGCTGCATGTCATTAAGTAAGTTAATTAATACAAGGTTAAAATAATACTTTTAATGGTGAGAATTTACTGAAAGATATAACTCTGTAATCTAATCAAATGAGAAGAGTAAATCTTACCTTTAGTTAATCTTTGCTGTATTTTGGTATCGATGTTTCCCTCATCGGTTTGTATGTAAATGATTTGTAGAACATCTTCTTCTTCTTCCATATCTCTCTTTCTTTCCTCTGAGTGGTTTGCAGTTTCTAGACCGGTACTTGTTTTCGAAGGAGATTCTTTGGAAATGTCAATGTCACTTTTACTTATGAAATTAGATTCCTGGTTGTTGGTTTTAATTTTTTGAGACGTTGCTGGTTTTGGAGTTTTCTCCTTGATTGTTTCGTTTACTTTGCCTTGAGAGTGAGAGCTCGCCAACGGAGAACGAGTGTGAGGGTTTGGGATTAATTTCGAAGCAGCATCTGAGCCCATACCTCCTTTAAACGGAGGTTTGTGAGGACAGTGAGATTGGGAATGTTGACGGGTAGGGGTCGTGGCACTGTTGGGGAAACCATTACTCCCGGAAAAATTGTCTTTGTGGTGATGTGAAGATTTTGATGGTGTTGAATTGTTAGAGTGATTCTGAAGCTTTGTTCGATTTATGTCTATTTCTGTATGCGAATTGGATTTATCAGTGTATGATTTTCTTCTCTGAGGAGAATCTTTTTCTTTAATGGTCAAATGATGGGTTTTTGATTCCCTCTTATGATCTCTGCCTTCCCCACTCCTCCGTTTTTCCTTCTGCTTTTCCTTTTGTTTCAGTGAAATATCTTCGTCATCAACCGTTTTAAACTGCGTCAACTCTTTGTAATGTGCGTGTTTTGGATTCTTAGATGGAGTGCTTTCTCCCTTCGCAGGAACGTTGTTATTCTGTGTCTCCACCCATTTTTGGATCATGTTTTTCTTATGGTCATCCATATAGCCATAGGTCGCCTCGGGACCATCAATCCACGTTTCAAGCTCGTAACCTTTAACTTTATGGCCATCAAGAATTTTCGACTTGGACACACGCGGGCCATCGATCCACTGCTCATCGCTGACCTCAGGTACTCCCGAGCCATCTTGTTGGGTCGTACTTTTCGATGGGCTTTTATGGCACTTGTGTCGAGATATATGTGGGCTTTTAGGCGATTTAGGGGATGCACCTGAACATAGCTTAATTACTACAGGAGAATTTATATGCTTAATAGACGTCCTCGTCCCAACCCCTGGGTTCATATTGCCACTGCACTTATTCGATGTTAAGTCATTATGACCACTTAATGCACTTTCTTCTAACCCATCTCTACACTTACCCGAGCACCCCTCCTTAGTTCTTTGGGGAGAAGAAGAAGAAGAACCCTTATGACTAGAATGCTTTGGGGACTTAGATTTTGAGTTAACGGAACTTTTATTAGATTTTTTTGATCTCTGATTCTCTTGGCACTTTGGAGAGGAGGAGTCAAGAGACGACCCTCTTAAGGCTTTCTTCATTGCACAGCGATTATCGCCGGAGTTGAGGGATGGTATATAGACTGGCGGGTGTTCACCATCTGTAGCATCATCTGCGCCTGGCCCGACGTAGATGACAGTATCGCAAGACTATTCCAAAGAAAAATAAAAGGCAATTTCCCTTAAGTTAGAAAAGTTGAAAAGAATTTAATTGAAAGAAGGTTTGCTGACCAAAAAGTTTCGTTCTCTCACTTATTTTGATTTATGACCTTACGATCTTCAAAAGTTTCGATAATTCGTTGACTAACCTTAGGAGGACCTTGGCAATTATATCAGTATAAAGAGAATGTAAAACAACATAAGCTAATTTTGGGAGGACTTTGGAAATTATGACATATGAAATAGAATGTAAGACAACATAAGTGTTTCAAACTTCGTTCGAAGTGGCCTAATAGTTATGATGTTATTGCCAAAACAAAATAATTCCAGGGCTACCCTTGAGAGGACCTTGACAATTATATCCTTCGAAAAAGAATGTAGAACAACATACGTGTTTCAAACTTTGTTAGAATCAGCCGAATAGCTACAATGTTATTACCAAAACAAAAAATGCGACATAATGAGATATAGAGTCGCACGCGACTAGAAAATGAAATTATTTAGTATTTCAGTGAAGTAGGCAGGTTATATAAATAAATTGAAATGTCAGGGGCTGTAAAAATTATGGATGGTAAATAGCTCAAATTAACGCATTTAGTTGCAAGGGATAAAGTAGGAATGCAATTTTCCTAAATCCCCTTAAATTTCACGGTCACTCTATTTATAGGATAGAAATGGATGAAAATTGGTTAGGAAGGTATTTTTGTAACTATTTTTTATGTATATAAGTAAAGCATTTTTTCTTGTAAGAATCACATTAAGTGATGCGAAATTGCCTCGAGGTCAGAAAAAGAAGTATATTGAAGTAATGTGAGGAAATTTTCAGCAAAGAGATATTGTTGTAGTGGTGCCTAAAATGTCAATCAAGGTAGTGAAATTTGGTTTAATATTCAGATCTATGGACCACAAATCAGAAAATCAAAATGATGTGAGTGACTAAAATCTGCAAGATTTAAATTCGGTAGAGGAGATTATAGAGATTGTAGGTTATGTTTCTGGAATCTAGAACTCTTAATGTTTTTGATCAAACGTTTAGTCCAAATCACTCTATATTCATTATTACCTCTATGACTAAAACCAGAGGAGGGATAATGAAAACCGAACAAATTGGTTATGGTTATAGCGTGTGACAGGCATAACTTGAGAAAAGAGTGGTTAAAAAGTTTGACCCTTACCTGCTCTGAGGAGGAAGGATCGACAGAAGACGATCCTGTTTCCGTGATTGTTCCTCGTGATGATCGACCCGATCGGCTTTCTTCCGATGATCCCCCAGATCCCGATCCGCCAACATGTGCCTATAGAAAAGAATAAAATAGATAAATTAAATTGCTCTAGATTTTAATTATCGTACTTAGACATAAGAAAAATTACAAACAAATTATTTCGCCTCATCAAATATCTGCAACGACGCAGAGACTTGAGACTAATTAGGTTTAAAATAAAACATGGAGAAAAAGAGAAATTTACATATATATGTGATCAAATTGCGAGATTATTTCTTTATCATTCATTATTTCACTTTTTAGCGATTCTAAATTTTCTTAAGGTTTGCAGAAGTGTGATATTATTAATATCATTTAAAAAAAAGTGATTTTTATTTTTTACTTCTGGTAATCATTAGAGTGTTAATCCATCTCTTATCTCAATTACATTTTTTCCAGGTTTTTCTCCAACTCCAAGCATTTAATTAAGAATCGATAAAAACTAACACGTTTCAGGATACTTCTCTGCCCTCTAAATTTAATTAGCGATAAAGCCGTCAAGGAATTTTATTACTGCGGAATTTACCCATAATAAATAAGAGTGAACACCCTCATTGAAAGAAAATGGTGTTTTAAGGGCGATATATTTTATCTCATTTTTTGTTTTCTCTTTCATTCTGGTAATGCAGTTTTCTCAGATTTTTTCCTTTCTATTTCCTTTTTGGAAAAATAAGTTGAAAAGTTTGGAAAATTAATTTTTGGGGGTCTTATAGTCTTAGTCGGGCGTATGTCTTCGGCAGACGGCTGGAAATGGGTGGAATTGCTATCGACCGGGGTTGGCCATTAGGGGTGACGGGAAAAGGGAGCAACAGTGCTTCTGGCCCCTTTTAATCACTTTATCTCCTTAGGGATGCTCCCCTTTCGCCTTGGATGCGTAAGGCAGGAAGGTTCGAAGAGGGAGAAAACCTTCGTTTGCTCAATATAGATTCTATAGAAAAGGAAGTCGTTTATTTTGTGGCATGAATTTTCAGGTGAAATGATCATTTCTGCCAAAACAAGGTCATTTGCGATAAAGGACCCAATAAAAACTTAAAATTGGGTAGCTTAATATTTATCTATAGTAGATATTACATTTTTTTTCTTAAATTAGAGATATTTCTGTGTACAGTTTGCCCTGTAAGAAAAAATGGTAAGATTGAGTGATGAAGCCAACAAATTGCGAATGAAGTCCTTAAAAGCCAATTTATTTTGTCATGATTCTTTGCCAGATGGGGAGCAGGGAGGCTTAATCTTGGAAAAATAATGCCCTTCTTAGGATCCTATTTTGAATGTTAAGTATCGTTCATAATTAATGAATGAGACCTTTAAATTGATTATGGGAGTTGGAGAAAAAGGGTCAACGAAGTGTGAATATGAAATTGATTAATTATGTTTATTGTACTATAAATTAACGCTAAATGGAAACTCTCTTTCATATCGAATAAAAGGAAAGTGCAATAACCAAGTAGTTTTCAACATTTCTCATCTCCATAATGAAGCGTTTAGGTTTATTAGTTTTCAAACATTGATTTTACTTGGTTAAAATACTTAATGATGTATATAAAACAATTTGACAACCCTAATTGCAAATAATGATGCATAAAAAGAAACTGGTAATATTGTTTATCACCAATGATTACGTGCGGTTCAATGATTACTTGTTAACATTCTTCTCACCTCGATTCACCGTGTTCGTAGTCGATGTACTCTAAAAGCGTACTGGACCGTAGGAAAAGTTTCTATACTAACATGTTCCCTGATTGCTTTTGAACGTCCTTTTACCTCGATTCTTCGTCGTCGTAGTCAAAGAAATCTAGAACCAAGCTGGACCATGACAAATGTTTATATACAAACTGTTTCAATTGTTGCTTTTAAAAGTCCTTTCACCTTGATTCTTCGTCTTCGTAGTCGATGAACTCTAGAAGCGAGCTGGACCGTAGCAAAGGTTTCTTGAAACTGAGGCGCAGCAGCTGAGACGTGAACCAAGAGGGAGGAAACGCAGCGGACGGATCCAACGCACTCGCGCACCAAACGTGGCAGCCGACTGTCCCTGCATCGCATAAAGAAATAAAAATGGTACAACCGATAGATGAGTAAGGAGGGAAAGATAATTGAAAATGAATGGTAGATTAGGGTAAAAATCTATAGTAAAAAGAATAAGAATATGTTTGGTATCAATCTCTAGAAAAAAAAATTAAAAGACCACGGAAAATCTAAAGTAAAGGTTAAAAGATCTATTAAAGCTTTGAAACGAGAGACCATTCACTAACTATCTATATCAAATGAATAATCGGTTTTGGGGCGCAAGGAGTTGCCATTCTAGCTGATCCTTGAGGACAGTAAAAGTTAATACAATTTGGAGAGAGGATATGAAAAAAATATATAGGTAATTGTCAATTTTCTCTAGTACTAATCCAAATGAAAACTATTTATAAATTTGTAGCTCGGTCATTGCATCTAATATTTGTTTCCTCTCAGCAATCATTCGATTTTTAAAAGGTATGAAGAAGAATAGAAAATAATTTTTTCTGGTGTTAATTAACAAGTAAAAAAACAGTTAAGATAATTAATTAAGATTATTTTATATAATATTTTTAGATAATTGAAAAAGATTTAGTCTTTATGAAATATAAACTTATATTTTAGATGGATAACTCAGGCATCTTGTTGAAGATATGATAAAATTAGTTTTTACCTAACAAATGGCAATTTCAAGCCCCAAAATAAATCTGATAATGAGCGAATGTATGTATGTATATATATATATATATATATATATATATATATAGTATGGAAAAGATTAAGGAAGAAATAAGAATTGGTCGAGTGAAAGGACAAAAGTTTTTAATGATTTATTAGGTTTAAAATATTATTCAGAGAAAGTTTCTAACTTCTCCCTAATAAGTATATTTTATTTTTCATGTATTCATCACTTAATCATACCTACTCCTTCGTGAAGTTCATCTCTCCCAATAACTAAATGCTTCATTTCGGTATTAATTTTGTGCCAAGGTTGGCAGTTTGTGCAGTCTCAGGATTAAGAGTGCTTCCTGGTTTTTAAGTTTATTTCAATATTTATCCATATATATATATATACAGAGTGGGCCATAAGTCCCAGGACACTACAGTTAAATAAATAAATGACATCTTTATTCCGTTAATAACATATTTACACAAAAGGTATGTGGTATGTCCTGGGACTTATGGACCACTCTGTATATATATATATATATATATATATATATATATATATATATATATATATATATATATATATATATATTCTGCTAGTTTAATTCTTCTTCTTAGGCGCGTTCCTTTCCTTTCTTCTATGTAAATATATTTGTCTTCTCTTGTTCATTTTATTCCTTGATAAAGATTAGGAATAAGGTAAAAATTTACTCGGGATATTCTGTTTTTTTATTTTTTGTGAGTTTTCCCACACTCACACATACATATGTACATAATATATCTCAAAGGAATATCGACTGCTCATAGCCAAGATATTGTTTGAGAAATTGTCAATGTAAGGTTTCATAATCCAAGTGCACAAAGTTTTCTTGCTCATTCTTTCCATATAAACTCTATCAACTACTCCAAATAACTCTTCTGGGGGAACTTGCCTAATTATGCGCGTCAACTATGCTTCCTTGTTTTATATAAACATGCCCTAGTTTTATCTAAATAAATCCTCTATTTTGAAAAAGGGAGTTTGTTAATCGTTTGATTTGTTCGTATATGCGGCCACATTTCTGAAACGATTAAGCTCAAACTTGAGTTTTACAACTCTGTAAGGAGATGTTTATAAGGTCTCTTAGTTTTCCTCGCCACACTTACATTTTCACCAACAGGAGGGTGAAAACATGTCATAGGGATGATCACTCTTAGAAGGAGCGCCAATTTTAGGTTTCTTAAGAAGTCCAAGGTTGTATAGCACCCCTGAAAATATGGGATCGGACCAAATCAAATCTGACCTTAGAAGCCATCTTACGCCACTAGAATTTAACCGTTGAATGAAGCCGTACCTTAAGGATACAATTTGTAAAAAGTACGAGACTTTCACCTCGACAATAATTGTCGATACATTCCAATCAATTATTCTTCGGTTCCCGGGGTGAAGTCACTGCCAGCAAACAATTCCAACACGTAGCTTAGTTAAAGTCTAAATGCAAATAACTTGTTTACCTTACGAACTATGAAACTTTCAATAGTTACCGTACTAATCTTGAGAGGACATTGGTTAATATATCTTTAGAAAGATAACGTAAAAGAACATAAGTCTTTTAAATTTCAATATAATCTGCCGGATAGTTAGGATGGCATTGTCAAAAAAACTAATTGAAAACTAAAATCGTTACCATCCGACCGACTACCTACAAACCGACATAGTAACTTATAGTGTCATGTGAAACTAACAAAATATGCATCCAAACTAGAGGTTGATAATTTATTATTTTTAGTTTACAAGTAAAATATTACCAGCTCAAACTGGTAATTATTTGATTATTTTCAAAACACAATGTAAAACTTCGTAAGTCTTAAAATAAGTCGAGAGAAAAAATTATAGGCTTTAAGATGATGTAAATAATATTGGATTGTATGTCCTTTTTCCTCCTTGACACGAGGAAGTCTAATTACACCTTAATTTTAAATAATATTTTATTCAATTATAGACGACTATGAATTTATACTTGTTTTTTCATGCTCTTTCTTCAAATAAACATTACATTCATTATGAACTTTTTCCCAATTGCTCTATAGAGTGAAACCCAGAAAATTTAAGTCAAAGTACAGATGAATTTTATGTGCAATATCTAATAAATTAAACGAATAATTCCAAAAAGGAAAGATTTGTTTTTTGTTTTCTAGTATTTATTCAATGCTCTATACGTCTCTTTCTTACCATATGAGTGTTTGAATTAAGTGGCTGAGTTTATAAAATCTAAGCTGGAATAAAAGAAAAGGATCTTTAATTTATATATCATGCTGCCTCTTAAGATAGAGCTAACCTTACTACTGAAAACAGTTTACTGAATACATTATCTAAGTCTTTATATATCTTTGTTTTCTATAGTGCTGCTCGAATTGAATAGAAGGTTTGTCATATTCAAATAATGCAGTATACTAAAATCCTAGAAGTAATCTATATTCATTAACTCTATGCAGATAATCAAGTGCATAATGCTTCTTTCTCAACCCAGGCTGCATCTCAGGAGAAAGATTACACATACCATTTTCTGGAATTCCGTTGCTTATGCTTTTTCTATTTATTTTTATTCTATGAGCCTACTCGACCTATATTTTTTAATATATATGTACTAATCCAGTTAGAAAAGAACTCTCATTTAAACTTTTGACTAAGTGGAATAAAGTTTATCATAGATGTTATCAGAGGAGAATATAAACGTGTTTTCGGAATGCGTTAAATTCGGAGCCGATTCAGTTGACTCAAAAAAATAAGGCTTAGGACGGGAACCCTCCTTCGTAACAAAGCTTTTTCTACAGGATATCGCTCCCAAATTTCTAAATCTAACTTGCCTTTGCATTCAAAATATTCTAATCCTACTTTCCAACCAGTTTTCCTATGAATTTATTATTTTATTTCCATACATCATTTTGGCTGGACTTAATTCTGACACCTTCTTCCAACCCAACAATACCGTCATGAAAATATTCAAACAACAACCCAGCATATTATACCTTTAGCGTTATTCATTGTTTCGTCTATTTACTTCGCTCCATCTTAGTAGGTAGAAATGTTTTACAAAAAATTATTTCCCCCATAACTTCCAAGTGAAATATTTTAATACCATTTATTTCAGTGCTGATTAGGGGCTGTTTTAATTTAAATAAACATATTTTACATTAATTATTTAGGGCCTTATTACTTTGTTATATATTCTTAATTGTAAATTAATGAGTTATTAGTTCCAAAGAATTAATAATTGTGTATAGGTTTGGTCCCGTTATGAAGTTATACTCATAAATTTGCCATTATAATGATGGTAGGATAATTTACATATTGCTGTCTAATCTACGCTGCATAAACAAGAGAATAAATAAGAGAATGTTAAATACACCTTTTCTGAAAAAATTATGACGTCACTCAAATGAACGAACGAAGAAACACATTAGATTATAAAAAGTAGCACATATATAAGCACAAACAAAAGCATAAAAAGTAATTCGATGGATAAACTTCAAAAATAGTGTCAACTTTATTAATTATGAAATAAATTTTCACCTAAATTAAAATTAGTTATTTGTGGGAATCTTATGATGTGATGCTAATTCCATTCTCTTGGTATCTAGGTGGTTGATAGATTTTACTTCGGTTTGCTCTACTAGAGTCTAGCTTCTTGAATATATTAGATCTCTCTTTGCTTTGCAGAGATTTTTCATTAAATACTATTATCTCAATTTAAATGTTTCCAAATGAAGCGATAATAAGTTAATTAACAGGTTTATGAAGGAAAGTATAAAATTTATACTTACTTGTAAGGAAGATGCTTCTGGCCATTAAAAATGGCTAGCAAGACATTACCAAGGGCTGAAACGGAGAGGCGCGCTGATCCTTTCCCTCGATCCATCGCCCCAAAGTCTAAGAAATGAAGACGACTTCTTCCACCAGCCACTGAAAGGAGGATCGCAAACAGTGGGTAAAATACCCTGATAGAAGCAGAAAGAAGAAGTAAAGATAATATATTTGGATGTATATAACATAATATACAAAATATTTTTAATTGGAAATATTATTTTCTTACTTCTATTCTGTTTTGATGAACAAAAGTATGTATGTATTATTCTTTACGGAAACCTATCTGTTCTTACAAAAACTTCTAATATCCAATTTTAGCTGTCATTGTGGACAGGTATGGATACCTGGCAGGAACAGAAATAACCATTTTGGAAGATGGTATGTCAATCTGGCTTTCTAAACGCATTAAATATGTTTTAAGTTCGTGTAAAGTGTTTTAGAACTAAGGTGTGAACTTGAATTTTTTCTTAGTGACTCTCTAGATATTTCTTATATCTTCTAAAAAATCGGAAAAAATAAATTTTTTGTAAGAATATTGTGAGATTGATTGTCTATATAATTATAACTGTAAAATTACAGATATAAATTGCACATGAATTAGTCATTTTAATTACAAATTTTCAGGAAGTATCTAAAAATGTCCTATCATTTTAATGACTTGAAATTGCCAAGGTGATTGATGTATTTATCTATAATATTTAACAGAAATGATGGTTCTGTATATATTTCTCTCAGTTTAATACTTCATTGTTTTCCAAAGAGATATATACTTCATTTGTCAACAAATAACATAACAGTAATAAAAGGGAAGTTAAGTGATAGATAAACGAAACGTGAAATCAATTATCCGCAGAGTTATTACTAAGATTGTTCTCAATTATTTATTAAAAGAACAATTTTTTTCATTCTTTGCTAAAACGTTCGCATTCAAAAGCAAAGCATTGATTAATTTAATGCTATAATAATATAAGCCAATATTTTTCAATTACAAATCTATACAATCATTTAAGTATAAATTTGTCTGCATTTATTTACTCGAAAATCAGTTAATCCCTAGGTAATCCTCTTTTAACAGATTTTACTTCCCAAAATTAATTAATTATTGTAATATTCCCTATTTCAAAAGAAAAAGCGTGATGGCTTACATCTATTGTCATGAAAAACAGTGGTAATACGAACGAGTTTTCGACACTGCCATTTAAAAAGAGAAAATTTAATAAAATATATACCTCAGGCATCATTCCTACCTCCGCCCTTCGAAGATGTATCGACGGAGTACTGGTAGATATTAAAGGTGAAAACAAAATGGGCTGCTCTCCCATGACTGTCGACGTGTCGGTTTGCGAGTGCAGAGTCAAGAAGATGGGCAGCCCTCTCTGCGTTCGGGGCTCGCACCTCACAGGCCTTGGGTAAAATAGCAGCAGTGCCTACATCTTGCTCCATCAAGAACACTCCTGGCGACTGATCATCTGTGTAAATATGGCAAAATATAGATATTATTCTACAAATAAAATGGATATGTTGCTATTATAAAAGATAATAGAAACAACCATAGCCAAGGTGTATGCAATTTTGCATTTAGTTTTCCCATGAAAATCCGAAGAGAAGTATTTTAGTACAAAGTATTCGGGAAATCTTATATATATATATATATATATATATATATATATATATATATATATATATATATATATATATATATATATATATATAAATGAATTATGCGATTCAGGATTCTAAAAATGATCAGCGACGCAATTTCATGCCGCTGTCTATTTGCAATACAACGTAGTCACAGCAATGCACTCTTTAATATATTAAAGCAATGAGTGAATACATATTTTTCATTTCTCATCTTTAATAGGTTTAATCATTAAACAACTTGAAAGTTTACTACTACTTATTTGATGCATATTGATGTATTATTCAGCATGGTATCGATGACAGATTAGGTAAAGTTTTCTAAGATTGCGTCAAATGTTATAATTTTAATAAAATTGCACTAGGACCAATTCAAGTCCTATATTACAAGAGAAAGTAAAGGATAGAGAAAGTACTGTTATATGAAATAAGGAATTCAAGTAAATAGAATATTTATATATATTTTTCTTGTTATATTATTGAATGCTTTTCTCATTTCTAGCCTAAGTTATGAAAATTTATCCATAATTTCTATTAAATATATATACTATTAGAATTATTTACAAAAAAATTATTTACGACACATATATCAACCTTTTTTCCATTATAAAAATTAACATGTAGTAAGCCTACATATAGTCAATAACTTTAGACATTGGAATCCTAGTACCCGAAGGAGGGAAGTAATCTATGTACATAAGGCAAGGAATACAATTTCTGAATATAAGGCAATGAATCTAATCCTTGAGTATAGAACAAGGAATTTAATCTGTAAATATAGTGCAATGAATATAATCTCTGAAAAAAGAGCAAGAATGCATTCTCAAATATAGGTCATGGAATGTAATCTGTGAATAAAGGACAAGGAATATAATTTGCAAATAAAGGGCAAATTTGGAATTAGGAAAAGACAGTGATGTGTAAATATACCGCAGGGAATGAAATCTGTGAATATATAGGGAGGATTTTAATCTGTAAATATAGGGCGAATACTGTAATCTTTGAATATAGGCCAAGGAGTGTAATCTGTGAATACAGGTTGAAGAAAGTTAGCTGTATAAAAAGGCTCAAGGACTGCAATCTGTGAATAAAAGACAATGAATGTAATCTGTGTATATAGGGCGAGGAATATAATCTGTGAATATATGGTGAGGAATGTAATCTGTGAATATATGGTGAGGAATGTAATCTGTGAATATACGGCGAGGGATGTAATCTTTAAATTAATGGCAAGGAATGTAATATTTAAAACAATAAAAATATTAAGAAGGCAAGAATCACATGGCAAAAAATATCATTAAAGTTAAATGGTTGGTGTAGTGTACAACTTATATTGACATTAGAGATATAAAACTATGTATACCGAAGTAGTTGTACATAAAATGATGAAAGAATGAGTTTTGGAAAAATGAATTTACAAATTTACATTTAATTCACAATCTCAATATTCTTCTTACTGCCTTTGTTTTTAATATCATCCCTCCTAACCCACAGGTTGTTTTGACGTCTACTATATTTGCAAATTGCATAATGAAATTATCATTATTCGAGATGCAACGAAGTTAGGTGAATTCAATTATGGGCAATTGGGTTACGCTAAATACAGGGAAAGACAGTTTCATGATAATCATAAATCCCCCACCCTTAAGAATGGTATCAGAATATATGATATATTCCTTAGAGTGAATTAAGCTCATGAATTACTAAAGACGCGAAAGTAAAAAGATGTCTACAGAAATTTAGCCCAATCAGCTTCTCAAGTTTGCATCGCGGTAGAAAAAAAAAAGAAAAACGTGGCAGAAGGTCTTCCCCAATTCATGAATACTTATAAGAAATATCAAATGCTAATAGATTATGGAGACCCTTGTGTCTATAAAAGGATTATATGTATAAAATATTATATATTCACTGTCAGCCCAAATGGAGCAGCGAGAATTTCGCGCCACCACACGATCCGTTCGGGTTTCATTTCTTCTCCGTCTCATCGCCTGATCAGGGCCAGAACTACGGCGTCGGGGACCTTCGCGCGAAGCTGTGATGCCGGCCCGCCAAGTCTAATTAGATCTTGTCCCCCTTTTTGGGGCCTCCGGCTACCCGACTCCTCGAGGGAGTATAAATACTTTGCGAAAAGCTTTGAGAGATTAGGACCTTACAGCCCCGTCTTGGTTAACAGCCACGTACAGTCTCGTCCGACCTGCCCCGCCTCCAATGGCTTCCAGCTACGAACGCGACGAGTCACATCTCTACCTGGCCTCGCTCGTACTTAAGGCCAGAGTTCCCGCCCGACAGACGATAGACACGGACAGGCATCTATCATGTGGGTATCGACTTCGTTCTTGTCTGGAGTACTCACTCATTCATTCCTCAGCAAGGTTAAAGAAGAAAGAATTCTTCAACTGGAACTTTGCACTGACATGCTTACTCGTCGTATCCAAAGCCTCCAGGAAATTAGGTTTTAAGTGAGTCTCCCCGTCAGTTGCACTATCTCTCTTTCCCTGGAAGCAATCACTGCAAATCCTATCTGGGACTCTCGTCCCTGTTGAGTCATTTGTACCGCCCCTTTCTGTTTGGTACCACGGATCTCATCTTATTTATTGTCATTTATTTACTTTTTCTAATAGTTTCTTTGTATATAGTAAAGTTATTTTTCGACGATCAGTTTCTCTAAACACAGAACCTCAAAGTATTGATTATTTAGGCCAACCGCACTCGATTTTGATTATTTAACCCTCGTGCTGGGCCCTATATCCCAATTTCTGGCGTGCTTCCTTCGCACGTTAACGAAGAGTCAATCCTCGGCTATCATCGAGGTTCGACTCGCTACAATATATTCTGGTGCCAAGTGTTTAAGGTCACCCTACGACATCTATATTTTATTCTGGTGCCAAGCCTTTAGGATCATTTTCAGAATCTGATCCCCTTTCTTTTAGAAATATAACAAGTTCTAAAGGATGTTATTCTTGTATATTAAAGTTTCTGGTTTCGCATTTTCCCCTTTTGTGTGCGTATTTTGTATTGAATTTTTTTGACCGTGTGAAACTTTAACTCTTTCTGGACCTTATAAAACGTCTCCCGTATTGTAAAGGACTTGATCTTCTTTTCTTTTTTGTATTGTGTTTATCGTTTTAATCGTTGCTTATTGGGCAACACAGCATCTCGCATTATTCAGTGAATATTTCGAGTATAATTGAGAATTCGCGCCGTACCGAATAATTATCGCTGTGTTTGTCTGTTTTTTAAGTGAAGAATCGTAGGACCGCCAAATCATACTAGCACTTCCGCTGTGCGTCTAAATAATCTCCCCCTTTTTTGCGGTGCTTTTCTTGAAAGTTGGTCGAACGCGATTAAATGTCCTCATTATTTAACACGTTTAAGTTGTAAGGAGAGTCTCTTGGACTCAGCGGCCAGGACCTGTTACTCTATATCTAAGAGGAGGAAAGCAACGAAAGAGAATAGAGAAGACAAAGAGAAAGAGAAGAGAAGAAATGAGAAGAAAGTGAAAGAGACGGCCTTCATGAACTTGAAAAGAGCACGACCAGGAACGCGACGCTGTCCATCAGCTCGAGGTCCGAAGCTCCCCCTACGGCGTCTGTTAAGCTGTCAGGTTTTCAAGAAAGGCGAGGATTTCGTAGGCGGCTTAATCCACTTAGAGAAAATCTTCAAAATCCCATGGATGTTCTCAGTAGTAATTTCCCATTAATTAATTGTAACGTTAAATGGATTTCTTTTCTATAGATTCCTAAATAATTCTTGTAGTTGTGTGTAATGCCTTATAAGAATATGTGCCATTAATTTTTTTTATTATTGTGTATATATTTTTGATGTCATGCTGTTCGTATGTACATTTTCTTTAGTATTGTGAGATGTTTTTTTAAAATCCTTGTATGTAAGCCCCTAGTTATCGAGACTATGTTGACCACGGCTATTAATAAGTATTCTTATCTGTCTTATTGTATGATTACTATTATTATTTTTTTTACATGATGTTGTTCGGTAATAGGAATACTGAGGATTTCCCCTAGTTACCTTTATTTGACTTATTTTTGTGCAGAGTACCCGGTACAATCCCTTTTTGTTTTTGTGTCTCTATTGGAAATTTAACTTTGTGATTACCTCATATTATTCTGATGTCACTTCCTTCGGAAGCTCCATCTTAGGAGGGAAGGAAATGTCAGAGACAAAAGGTTCCCTTCCCTTCCCCCTAGAACCCAACGTTTATCCGTGGTGCCTTTAGAAAGATGCACCTGCACGGCCAGACCAGCCCAAGGAAGCAGCAAAAATTTCGCGCGACCGCGTGATCTGTTTAGGTTCCATTTTTTCCCGTCTCATCACCTGATCGTCGCCAGACCTACGGCGCCGGGGACCTTCGCACAAGGCTGTGATGCCTATCCAGAATATCCTACCCAACCCACCGGCACGCCAAGTCTAATGAGATCTACGTCCCCGTTTGGGGGCATCCGGCGACCCACTTAAGCTGAGGCAGTAAACATAAATACTTCGAGAAAAGCTTTGAGAATTTGGTACCATACAGCCTTGTCTTGGTCAGCAGCGACGTACAGTCTCGTACGCCCTGCCCGCCTCCCGACGGCTTCCAGCTATGAACGCGACATGTCACCTCTCTATCCGGCCTTGCTCGTACTTAAGGCCAGAGTTTTCTCCCAACAGACGATGAACATGGACAGGCATCTATGACTCGGGTATCGACTTCGTTCTCGTCTCGAGTACTCTCTCATTTATTTCTCAGCGAGGTTAAAAAAGAAGGAATTCTGCAAGTGAAACTTTGAGGTGCCCCGCTTACTCGTCGTATCCAAAGCCTCCAATCAATTAAGCTTTACGTGAGACTCCTCATCATTTGCTCTCTCCCCTATTTCCCTGGAAACAATCACCATTCATCCTCTCTAGGACGTTCTTTTCCGCCCAGTCATTTGTATCCCCTCCCCCCCCCCTCCGCGTTTGTTATCCCGGGTCTCATCTTTTTTATTGTCATTTATTTACTTTTGCTAATATTTGCTTTGCATATAGTAAAGTTCTTCTTCTACGATCAGCATCTCTAAACACAGAACCTCTAAGAATTGATTATTTAGACCAACCTCACTCGATTTTGATTATTTAACCTTCGCACTGCGATCTATATCCTTTTCCCTGGCGTGCTCCCTTCGCACATTAACGCAGAGTCAATCCTCGGCTAGCATCGACGTTCGACTCTATGACATTATCGAACCATTCCATTTAGTAATCGGCAAATGGCGCCACTAAACATTAGTGGTAAAGCCAAAGTGCACAATAGAAAATATTTAGTGAGAGAAGAATTTGAATTTTAGAATTAGTGCCTCTTCACTTTTATTTTTATTGAAAATAAAATTAGTGAAAAACTAAAATAAGTTCATTACGTCGTAGTCTTATATTAATTATAGAAAGGAAGGGAAACGAAAATTCATTATAAATTAAAAATAATGATAATTGTTAACATTCATATCCGACCTTTTAAGTCAAACAAGCATCCTACAAATTCATTGTTTTATCTTCATCTTCCTTCAGTGTTTGATTGACCTACATATGTACCAATATTATTCGAGCTGGTTTTTGGATAACTACAAGCAAATGGATGGATGAATGGTGTAGTGTGGGAAAAACTCTGCTACACTTGAAATTCGAAGGAATGACAAGCCCTTCCCAACCCGCTGTGGACGATGCAAGTGCGTGTTAGATGTAGCATTGATCAATGTGCCGCAGCTGTCATCTGGATGAGTATATACACCCTAGGTCTCAAAACCCAATCTTGTACCCTTCCAGCCTCAATCCTGAAAGAGGGTCTGAGGTTATTCATCTTCAACACATTTTCACCTCTCCCCTTTTCTCCACTTTCTTTACCGATCTCTCGTTACATATTTTATGAGTAGGACGTCACCGATTGTTTTCGCTTTAAATTAAATTTATAAAATTTTTCACTTCTACTAAAACTAATTTATTTTTAATGATTCTAAAAAAACAAACACCGACAAGGGTATCCGCGCCAGAGTTATTAGCAAATGCCCTAATACCTTATATGGCCTAAGGGAAAGTGAAAGTACATAGAAGGTAGGTCTGCCGAATCCAACAAGATGAAACTACTTTGAGCACCAGGGTCTAGAATTTTCCGCTCAACGTCACCAGAGAACGGCATGCGACCTTGCGTGACCTGATCGATCGATCAACTGAATGCAAAGTCCTGCGCGATACCTGTGTATTAGATAAATGGTGAAATGTACACAGGAAAACACACACAGACTCACATTCCCACGCACTGACACAGAAAAACATACGCGCATTGATAGACAAATCCACTAATTGCACCTTTTATGGCCAATTAATCTCAGTTATACCCTCAACCGCTGCTTCTAAACATTCATGACATCACCTTAATATTCCTATTAAAATGTTAAATTGCAATTCACCATAGAGATGATTTTGGTCAGTAGAGATCGTATTGAATCCAAAGCCAGTTATGTTATTGAATCTCAAAGTTAAATGGGATTCCCAACGAAGAAGGGCATGAGGATGCGTTAAATGCAAAAATACCCCGAGGAAAGATGAAAAGCGAATGCAAGTAATTTAAAGTTTATTCAATTCGTTATTTGAGAATTACCTAATTACATTACGAATGTAGTTGAAATCTTTTATGATTCTTTTGAGATATATTTGTTTTTTAAATGCTGTTCAAATATTCATTCTATTATTGATTTTACTTAATCCTTTTTCAATCTTAACTTCTATTTCGAACATAATTTGCGTTAACTAAATTTGATTTTTATACGAAAATTTAAAAACTTTCAGAAGAGCTATTTCTGCATCTTTCATATCTCGGAAAAATAACTTCAACTGCAAAATTTCTCAGCAAGTATTTTTCAAACACGTCTATAATTCGTATAGGAAAAGAACATATATGTTAATTAACCTTAAGTTTCTTCAACATACGTATTATAATAATCCTATCATATTTCTTTCTGATTTTATATGAAATATGAACGAACAGGCACAGTTGTTATTTGCAGTCTAAAATGTAACATATGCTACTTAATATCTATCTTGGGTCCCCCAATTATAGCTAGAAGTGACTCAGTTAAGGGCTTTGAAAAAATGTAGTGAGGCTTCTTGAACAAAAATGTGAATTTATTTTAATATATTTATCTTAATAATCAGATATTTTGATTTAAAATAAATATTGTTCTGTTCTTTTTATACTTTGATTCCTCAATAAATTGAGAAAAAATTGTTAATATAAGTTTGAGAAATTAAAGTAAATATCTCACTTATTTAGATTTCATCTTAAAAAATATAAAGAAAAAGGTTGGTCCGCAATAATATTAATAACTTAAATTGTTTATTAAGTTCACTAGCGTTTTTGAGACATGACTCGTTTCTTATTAAGGTAAATTAATTTGGGATCACAGTATTTTTAGGTATAACACCTAGAATTTAGATTGGAGTGGCATATCGCATAAGTATTGTAGTTTGCAGAGTTTTCCTCATTTCTGTAACATGTGTTTGGTAACGAAAGGAAAATGGCGTCCCTCTAAATAAATAGTACCAAACGGAGATAATAAAAAATATCCCTGGTCTCAGTTTGAATATTTTGGTGGTTTCCATAATCATCAGTGAAATTGATGTAAACACCTAAAGGAGAAAGCAGAGGAGAAGAGGAAGTTATGAGAAACAGTGAAGGGAAAAGGAAAAAAATGGATCTTAGGTACTAAGAAGAATATGTATTGCGTACTGCCATTTATCTCTATTTAATTATCATTATTGCCACAATAGCCTCTTAGCCATATCTGTAGAATAGACTGAAATTTTATTTTATTTTTCTTTTTCTTCTCTTTGGAAGATGTTAGGTTTCTTAGCAGCAGGCCTTTCCTACATATTCCTGGTGAGGCAGGAACGAAAGGGACCTTCTGTCGACCACTTGAGGCTTCTCGATGCCCTCCTCCCGTCAGTCTCACCACGTTCGATTGGCCCAGAGGGAGAAGGAACGGTGGGGGCCGTGGAAGGCGAAGATTGAAAAAGGTGAAAAGGAAAGTTTAGCAAGAGAGGAGAAGTTGATTTCACCTGATCTATTAATGATAGATGGGGAAAGAAGGATAGAATGAAAATCTGAACCACGAACTTATTTTCCTTTTCTATTCCATCCTGTACTTGTTGCTCTACTGGTAAGCAATTGCACCTTCAGTATATTTTGTCGCTTGAATCAACCACTCTCTTTTTGCTTTTCTTTTATTCATTCTTTAATTCTTGTATGTATTGTAGCATTCATGCCCTTATGCGTACGTATTGTTTTCTACTTTGTTAGATGTATCTTCTTCTGGGTTTTTTTTTCCAAGTTTTACACTTGAACACTTCTTTTTTTATTCTTCTCTCTTTCTTCATATTTACTTTATTCTCTGACTTCCCTATAGTTGAGCACTTTTTGTCTTAATTGACTGTAAATAAACAAATTTAATATAATTTATTAAACTGTAAATGTCCGTTCATTTACTAATCTATAAATAAAGGAATGTATATTGAAGAGGTTCATTGTGAAAGAACGTGTTACAAATGAAAGGTCCGGGAGACAATGTTTCATGTTGGGGCTGAAGATATTACAGGGTTTTATTTGGAAAGGAAGTTACTTTAGCATTTGTTTTACACCATTATGTTCTTGGTCCTAGATTATGTGTTATGAGGTCTAGCTACAAAATAAAATGCATAAATTATACTCAAAGATTTATTAAATATCTCATTTAAATACACGCAACCTTAGGCAAAATCGATATTTTTGTCGCTTTTTTGCTACTACACTATTCACTCTCTTTCCCTTTATTTCTCTGGCGTATTCACTTGTAAGCACAGCTATTTATTAATTACTAGTAATTTTCGCTGATTAAGAACAAATTATTAAAGAGCCAACCTCAGGTCAGCTTTAAAGAAAACGTCTTGTTCACAAGAATTGCTTGGTGCGGACAAAAAATGAT
Organism: Ceratothoa steindachneri; assembly: GCA_963969495.1. Lineage (NCBI taxonomy): Eukaryota > Metazoa > Arthropoda > Malacostraca > Isopoda > Cymothoidae > Ceratothoa > Ceratothoa steindachneri. The sequence goes on along the minus strand of OZ018324.1, from coordinate 15,473,781 downwards.
CTCCTTTTTGCTTCTTTGCTAATCTTTTATTGATTATTTTAAAAAGCTTATAATTGTAGAGTAGTTAAAAAGAAGACTCAATAACTGTCTTCGTCTAAGAAGTGAAAACCTCTGATATATGGTTTAGCGTAAAGTCTGGACGTGAAAAGATGATTTCAGGAATGTAATGAAGCACAAATTTGCGAGTATGAAGATTCAAAACTTACGGTCAGAGACAATATAAAGTTTTTATTTTGAATAAATTATTGAGATTTATTTACGATAAAAATATCATTACATATTAAAAGCATCACTGTAAGTCTTTTTTTCTAAATTGACGCGTATGTAACTGAAACATTAGTAAACAGTTTTGTCACTACCTCTTATATAGATGGTATTTTGTTTTATTTTTTGAAGCTTGAGAAGGTTGAGATTTTATCATTTGTAAATGTTTTATTCTGAATTATGATTTCTCGCAGCATTTTAAAGGAAAAAGAAAGATTAAATGTACTCAAAACAGTAAATATACAATAAAAATAAGCCTACATCATTTGATATTATAAAATCGACAAATCTACCTAGATATAAGAAGATTCAAAACAAAAAGAATCTCTTGCTACCTTAAAACATGTAGAAATATTTTAGGATACTTTAAAAATCTGTATTAAAAATTGCCTGGGAATAGAACGACCAATATAAGGTTAATATTTCCCTCGAATTTGAAGGACACGGCCAAAAAAGGGTGTTACACTGAGAGTTTACAGAATTAAAAATTACAAACTAACACAGTCTACTTGACGCTAGTTCAACATAGGATGGAAATCAGAGGTGAAGACCATGTAAAGAGAATAGAGTATATGTATAAAGAAATAGTTTAACAAATATTCTTTCTATTACGTTATATTGTATTCTGAAACTCATTTAATATATTGATTTCCACGAAATTTGTGATATCGCACTGTTAAATCATTTTTTTACTAGCTTGAAATGGTTATTTCTAATTGAGATGATGTCTCATTATTTATATTCATAACCTTATAAACTATTTTAAACAATTTAGAAATCTGGCAGCGCATATACTGATCTTCCAATAAAAGTTAATTGTGGTGGTTCAAATGGTCCTCGTACGATATATCTAAATTCAGGAGTAAATTTTATCTCTCTTGCTGATGCACCACAATAATGAAAAGTTTTGCAAATGTGGAAAACAAAATTTCAGCGTATACTCCAAATGAGGTCTTACTAGGCATAGCAAATAAAACCAATCTTAAGTCTCCCTTGTCAAACTCAATATTTCCCAACATAAAAAAGGCCTTCTCAATGATTTTCATACCACATCTTCGAACAACTCAAATTTTAAAGGTTAGATTTTATTCGCGGCGCATTGTAGCTTAATTTTAGAGTAACTGACTATCAATTGCGTGACTTGAATTTAAATCCAGACCAGGATCTTGGCGTTAGTCCTGGCTTCTCCGTACTGATTAAGTTCAATGAGTTACCGTTTGCTCTCTCCCCGATCAAATGTTTCAATGTTACTTTCTCCTGCATTTTTTGTTCTCTCTCTCTCTCTCTGTCTGTCTATCTCTGATTCTCTTTCTTTATCGTTCCATCTCTGTATTTATTTCATCTCTTTCTATATTGCTTCCTCTCTTTTTATATATACATATATATATATATATATCATTACAAAGAAGCAATATCCTAATATACTCTATTTTTTTAGAATATGTTTAACCTCCCAAGATGTGATAGAATATTAACTAATACCTAATTATTTCTCAATTATATTTTTTATACTGGGTTAAGGTATGGCGAAGAATTCCATGGCTTATAACGGCGGACAAAGTTCACTGTGTTGAGCTTCGGTACCGAAATGAAACTATGAGACTTGAGATTTGGTACTATTTAGATTCTAAACCATTGTAATAAAATCTGAACCCGAGCATTTCTACAACGCGTGCTAATGGCATGATTATTCTTTCTTGCAATGGCGTTTTAGGTCAAAACATTGAAATATTTTTCTCAAACTACAATTAATTAAAAGAAATATGACAATAGCCACATTTTCGCCAATTTATTTTATTTGTCTTTCTTTCCTCGAAATCCTAAACACGTATGACACAGAATTATCAAGTTTAATAAGAGTCCATGTGGTCACACGTAAAGTTGGCTGTCCTTACTTGAAATACTTTCTTCACTTAAATTTCTCATCGCGAAAGCTTTTTCTTCAATTTAATTTAGGACAAGAGCGAAAAGCGAAGTGGTTTTAGAATTGAGGCCAGACATAGATAAAGAGTCTGAGTTGACGATAAAGCTGAAACTAAAGAAGTACAGCAATGATACAAGAAGTTGCTCACAACAACTTAAGTTAAGGGCATTAACTTCTATATCTTTGCCGAACAATTAAAATTATTTAAATGCGAATTGAAAATTTCTCAAACTTTACCAAGAAATAGTCCCTGGATGTCCGGTGAGAGATAACATAGCTTGACATTTAAGGACTCAAATCATATCCCAATTGTTGAACTGTAAAAAAACATTGTTTACTATGTTATAATATAATTCAGTTAGAATTTCTTTTTTAAATAATGTGTATAACTTTTAATAAACTTCCGTCTCTCTTGTTTTTATATCTCAATCGTTTCTCCTATCTAAATACTCTTCCTTTCTACTACACTTCTGAATGTTGCATACATCCTTTTCTTTAATTCTTTTGCCCTTGAATTCTTAACTCCTGCCATTAAATTTCATGTTCAATCAAGATTCTTTTCTTTTATTCGCCACGTGGAATTAAAAAAAAAACTCTCTGTTCGTTTCTTTTTTATCTACAGTAAATTGGGTTTCTTCTAAAACTCACCTTCGTTTAATTTGTAATGAGGTGAATCTTTATATCATATAATCAATAATTAAATGTCCCATGTGCCCAGAATATAGACACCTGATTTTTCTTTCCGGTGAATGGGAACGGGGTAATGAAACCTGTTAATTTGGCACTAAAGTGCTATTTACGCCAAATATTCCCAGGCAATGCGATACATTCACTTTTAAATGGGTTAAGTTTCAGGCTAAAGAGATTCATTTATTATAGCCCATTACTTAAGTGTAAAACGTATATGCGCCTTCCCTTTTCCTTCCTACAATTGAAATAATTATGTGGGCAGTAATGAATTGATAGGTATCGTCATTACTGGCATACTGCGGGTTCTATTCTTGTTGTCTTTGTCTCTTTTTGAAGATTCGAACAAGAAAACTTTAGTTTATAAAAACGACTTACTAAGGTTTCTAAATATTTATACATGCCATCTAGTGGAAAGAGAACTTTATTAATATTACAGATTTGTTACCTCTACTATTGTTCAAACAAACTGACAGTTATTTAAATAGAAAAATCAAATAGTTTCTTTAATTTCATCATTTTGTACTGCTTTGATCTATGTTGGTGAGTTATGGGATATTCATATATGTGTATGTGAGTTTATATATACATATAAGAATATTAATAGGCATGGCATTATTCACTGAATATGATCAACAATTTGACTATTATTAAAGTATTTTTTATGACTATGGTTTTATAAGTGCGTAATTAGTTAACAAGCATTATTTACCTAATATGATTTATTCAACTTTTATGAAAGATATTTCATTCATTTAGTGGCCGAATTTAAGTCAATAATCTATTATTTTCAAATAAAATATTTCTCATGAAAGATATTTGGTCTTCAAGTTCGTTGGTAGCATTTTTAAGCATATAGGCTGAATTTATCCCTGCAGACACGATATGCAGTACATTTGCTTGAAGACGTGTGCTAACTGGACAAGACGCAATAACGCATAGCCTTCCATCGCTCTGATTGGCCAATTCGGCGTGGGGAAAAAGTGTTGGGTATATTGTGTCGATACGATATAAAGGGGTGTTGGTTATGTCTTTTCTGGCATGGAAAGCCAAAACTACACTTGTGTGAAAGAGGTTGATGATGTTTATGCAATTACTGGGACTTGAATAGACTCGTTTAAATTTCCTGTTAGGAATCATTTAACCAGTTAGCTATTTTTTATTTTTTTGTAGATAATGGATTGTTCTCGTAGTCTTATTATGTTGATCTTGTCTAGTTTTTAGGTTAGTTTTCAAGATATCATGAAGTTCTCAGGGTTCGTCTCTGACTTATAAATGAACTGACTTTGCGCCCAAAGGAACAATCTCCAAATATATTTGAAATTTAACGTGAATTGTAACTATCTCTAATTGCCAATAAACCCCTACGGAAAACTTCCTAATTGTAGCTATGAGCGAATCAGAAGAACAAAGATATTAAAAGAAATCTAGTAACAGAACTATATACAGTTAATTTTATAAAGAGATATTATAACAGTGGCCGTATAATCAATGAAACCGCCAAGTTCTTAAAGCTTTTCAGAACGTTTACTGCCTCATCTTTTGCTTTTAAGTTCGCTTCTCTATTTAATTCGAAAGACGAAGATGATTTAAAGCGATAAAAGAAGTATATTTGTCTATTTCCTCTTCCCACTAAATACAAAATGGTTCCATATGACGAGAACTCGGCACGAGAAATTTGTATGGTTTCAGAACGAGAATAAGTGAGGCAAATTGAATGCAACCTCTTTTTTTACGTTCCATTATTCTCATCTTAAGGTAATCTGAAGCAAAACTATATTCTCACAGATATTTCCCTCTTCCTTAATACACTATTTTACTACTAAAAAAAACACCACCTTCTAAGAGGATCTCTTTCGCTTTTCTTTTCTTTATAGGCATTAAGCGTCATTGAATGGCCTAAAAGGTGTATTGCAATCTTTGGGAGAGAATAAGTATCGTTGTTTGAGAAACGATTGTACATTTGTTGGTAACCGAATAATCTGTTATTACCGAATTTTCCTTAAGCATCTTTTCGGAATTTATTGCTCATGATTGCACATACCGAATGGCCTGTTATCTGCCTGGAGACCAAAATCATCAATGGAAATCCCCTCTGCCAAGAGAGGTTACGCAGCATCAACAATATTAATTCACTCACACTCTGTCGAGTATTATCACAATCGCAGCACAACTCTTCCTAATTAACGAGCCTAGTCGTTTCGTTTACCATATCTCTATATCGTTTCTCTTCTTCCTTAAACCATTGCTCAAGTTATAACCTTCTTCCATTTAATTCAATCCGCTTCTAAATATTCATTTCTGCATTATAACCCCTTTCAAATATTATATATTTATGGTCGAAATGGGAAGAAATATGCAGATAAAGGATCTTTTTTCCAAATTATTAGATTATCAAGATATTATAGTTTTTAAAAGACGTATGAGTGCTTGTTATAGTCATTTCGAGTTGGTCTCAAAAGCGGTAAATTGTATAAATATAATTTTGTAAAGCTTAGCTCCTTTTTAGAATGTGATATTACTTAAAACCTTTTAAGCTAGCAAGGTCTGGGCCTATTTTAATCTAAATTTTGGTCAATCTCGACAAAAAATGGTTAATTTCTATTGATCTAAATTTGAATTACCCCTTTGGTGGAAGAAGTGTCGCAAAAGATTAAGACTGTTCTTTATTGAAATATTAAATGCCAAAAGCAAAAACATATTCCTAGACGATGACTCAAAACGAAAAAGGCTATGATTTGTACATAGTTGGCAATGAAAGGCTTTATCCTTTATGAGTTCGTCAATAATAAGTAAGCATTTACTTCAGACTTATATGTTCAACAAATGCCACGATATAATTAAACACTTGTACAAAACCATCATTCACTGGTCAACCAAATGTATTTCCTGCTCCTTACTGAGAATATACACCCATACCTGGCATTTTTTGCTCTCCCCAAAATTAAGGCTTTAGGCGGAAATATATCCATTACTTAGGTAAACTATGGCGAGCGATGTCAATAATGATAGAAAATACTTTGTAAAATATGTGTCCTTTGTATATTGCAAATGTTTTTTTGCTTTCATAAAAGTGACAGTAATTTCCTGGCAAACGAACAGTCCTAATAGTGAAAGCAAGCATATTATCAAGCGATTTTAAGAAATATACTAACTAAAGTATCCTTGCGAATCATCGATAAACCATAAAATCAAGGGTGACGCAATTCTTTTATATCATTTCGTATATAAAAGAATAGTTACAGAGCTGGTTTCAATATACTAGAGCAATTCAATATTATTGACGATTTAAAGGTTTATACACATTTATTATGAGAGATAGAAAACATGATGTTCAAATAAGTGGGAAACACCAATTGCTAACTAAAGGATTCTCCGTCAATGGCTATTCTGGGTATACATTTACAATTTTCCATATCTTTTCCACATTTTATCTTCTCAACTTTGGCTGTTTTCTTATAAACCTTTCTGAACAAAGGTAAGTGAAAGTACCCCACCATACTTTTGGCTAATGAAAATATCTTACTCATATTTATCGGAACTTAGAATACTTATAAATCAGGAAATGTTTAGCGCAGTATAAATTTATTTAAAGAACGTCACTTTAAATTTATATATGCTAAAGAGTAAGAGTTGGCTTTGCTGTAATTAATACTAATACGGGAATCAAATATTTGGAAGGTGGCATCATAATTATTAGAGCATCTCAACATAGTAACTAAGACAAAATAAATAAAAAGGAAACAGACAAGGACGGAGTCACTAATGTAAATTAATAATGGCAAGACAATTATAAGACATATTTCTATTACCTTAAACCTATAATCTATAAGCCTTTATTAAAATAATGTTTGGTGTTGTATCGCTGATCAAAAATAGGCATTCCGGTCTGAAAACATTGATCGATATTGTTGTTCAATGAACAAATATTTAGATATAGTACCATCGAATGAAATTGAAAGCGAACTTGATCACTTTTTAAATGATTAAGGGAAAGCCTTTCGTATTTAAGCAGACTAAAGCTCAGGGTTGCAGGGACTAAAGCTCTTTCATTGCAACAAACAAAAATAATTAATCCATTGAAGAATAATGGATCTAAATTAATTGCAATTGCATTATAATAAGTTAAATGAATTGCTGTTGGTCACGATTTCCCATAGTATTTAAAGAAATGTGAATTTAAATGAACAAGATATTCCTACTTTAGATTAATAGATATCCAATAAATTTACAGTAATTTACGTCAATTTGTGACTGATTAAAGACGGACGGCAAAATATTAAAGACAATAATGGTTGGGAAGTACGTCATAACAAGAAGTCAATTTTATGTAATAGCAAAGTTGTCAGATAAAAATGAGAAGCGAATATATGTTGGTGTGTTTAAATTCGAATTGAGTTGGAGGATGTAGTTAAGCTCATATTCATTGACAGACTATTAATCTACACGGGAACGACCATTCATTTCGTTTGAATCTTGCTCTTTGATCATTGGCCTTATATTAATGCAAATAATTAAATGAGCAAAATACGTTGTATAAGAGGTGGCGCTAGACGGTGCCGTCGCTTCACCGCTTTATTTAATAAAAGAATATCCTGCGTTAATTCCATAATAATAAGAAGAAAGTTTGGGGAAACCATTCGTAAAATTGCTTTATTTTTGCTCTCTTCCAATTCACTCAAATTAGGCAGGTGATAGAAAACCGCATTACCCAAAGTCTGTTCTTTCGTATGATTTTTTTATACTTTTGAAAAGAATAAATAATCCAATTAACGGATAAAGGGAATTTTCTTACAGCCTAGAAAGAATAAGAGCAAACGCAGGCAAATATATGCATAAAACCGACAAAATAATGGGTAAGAATGCACTAGCAAAGAACGTCAATTATAAATACTGAGCTGAAATAGTGTAATACACTCTTTCATGATCAGGCAAAATATCTCAATCAAAAGTACATAATTTACCCACAGAAAACATAATAGTTAATTGAGGAATTAAACCAAGTACACAAAGCAACATGTATTTATATGTACAAACCTAAACTAGCTCTTTTACTTGCGTAAATATAAGAAGATACGCATGCACATATATAAGCATAAGTGAACACAAACTCTTAATTTTCTGTTAAAACCTGGTATCTTAGAAGTGTCCAGCACATTAAAAAGTGATCTTGCTCTCACAATTCCAAAGCATCGAGACTTTTTAAATTAACGCCAAGTTAAAAAAACTTTAAATAATGCAAAAGAATAATCAAATATTTGTTTAATAATCCTGCAAATTTAATTTCTGAAATATCGGGTATTCTCCGGATTTAGCAAAGTCCTCTTTAGTCCAGTCCCCTTGAGATTATAATTCGAGCAATTGTTCTGTGTCCAAAACTATTCCCAAGTCCATCCATCCATACATTAAATATATCATATATCCTTAAATTATATCGACCAGATTCCCCCCAAAATATATCATTTCATAATTTCTAATTCAAATTTATATAAATATTTACTCTAAACCTACATTTATATGCGATCAAATTCATTATTCTCATTCTGTGGTATATATAGAAATAAATATAGAAATATACCACTCTTAGTTTCTCTGGAAATTGGCGGTTGCCTATTCTTATTTTTACTCTATTAGAATCTAACACGTGACTCCTCTATTATCATTCATATAAAGCATTCTTATAAAGAATTCCCGTCAACCAGAGTACTCGTATATATATATATATATGATGAAAATTAATGCAATATCACAAGAAAAGATGAGGAATTAAACCACATTCTCCGAAGACAGTTTAATTCAGAACAGTTTCGGCGTATCTCACACCCTTTTTCAACTGACACTGGATAGAAAATATAAGAAAAGTGCATACAAACATAATAACACAGAGTCAGGTCGTGAAAGATCCCCTCTTTTTCCCCCAATCCCCTACTTGTGGCTAATCTGGGGGGGGTTAGGCCTAAACATATTGAAGAGCTGACATTTTACTATTTCGTTTATTTGCTTTCTTATTACAGGATTAAAAGAAAATTGACCCTCAGATAGATTTAAATTAGGAACTGACGATATCAGCTGGATTCTACGATTCTTCTCTTAACATAGTTACCTGATTTAAATACCATTTTACTTCCATTGAAATCGATCGAATGATTCAAGTCTCTAACATGGCAGAATATTCCACTGCTTTCGCTGCCCACTCTAATATCTCTTTTGTGTTCATACAATCTCTTGTCTAGATTTCTCCCCGTTTCCCCTATATTAACCTCATGGCAATCGTTGCATGGTACTGCATATACTCCTATGTTATGATGTTCTTTGGGTTTCCTGGCAATCATCAATTGGTTTAAGGAATTGTTATATTTAAAGAGGGGATCTTCCACGACCTGACCCTGTGTTATTATGTTTGTATGCACTTTTCTTATATTTTCTATCCAGTGTCAGTTGAAAAAGGGTGTGAGATACACCGAAACTGTTCTGAATTAAATTGTCTTCAGAGAATGTGGTTTAATTCCTCAAAAAATATATATATATATATATATATATCACCCATCTCTCCATATATACATACCGCTTTAGTCTTAAAATGTGATAAAGTTTTTATCAAAGCTTTAGGTGCTTTTAAGCTGACGAAAATAAAGCCTTTGAAAAAACCAGTGACGGGATTTTCCATTTTGGCCAAAGAAAGAACTATTGGACCGGGAATATTTAATCCAAAGCGGAAGGAAATTCTTGGTTTCTCTATATGTTTAAACTCATTTTTAAAACAGACTACACTTATTATATATATATATATATATATATATATATATATATATATATTATTTTAAAATAGCGAAGCATCATAACTTTTAAATATGGAAAGAACCTATAATTTATCCCAAGATTTATAAGCCGGTCAGTACAGCAAAAGTTATACTACAGGATAAACAACGGAGTGGAAGCCCCAGATAAAATTCAAAATCACAGGATAAGTTAATTACTCTAATATATCTCTCAGAAAACACACCATAACTTCTGGTAGCTTCGAAGTAAACATCTTTTCCACTAGAGTGAGGGAAAGGGTATGAGTAGATTAGGGGCGGTCAATAAGTTTTGCGAATCAGTAGGGCAAAACAGAGGAAGGGAGATGGATGTTTTTGGGTGTGTTAGGACAAGTTATGATAATTTAGGATCTGCAACCGCACGCTCCTGCCTCGTCTATTTAAGAAGCAGTAGCTGTCGTAGATCGTCCGTCACAAATTTTTCAACAATGGAGAAAGTTTAGCACCGCTCAGTGATCAAATTTTTGACCAAGGAAGGCAAGAATGCAAAAGAGATTCATGAATGCATGGTTGCAGTATATACCGACACCGCCCCTTCCTATGCAACCAGTGTTTGCTGGAATAGGGAGTTCCGCCATCGTCGTGAGTCCCTTGAAGATGACCCTCGTCCAGTACGCCCGTCAGACCTGACCAACGAGGAAAATGTGGCCCGTGTGGAGAGGATGATCCTCTAAAATTGACGGGTGAAGGTCGAAGAAATCGAGTGAGAATTTAGAATATCACATGGAAGTGTTTTCAACATCATCAACGACAATTTGGCCATGACCAAGTTCTCTGTTCGTTGGGTTCCTAGAAACCTCACGCACCATGATCGACTTAAACGTCGTCAAAGTCCACAAGGTTAGAGTTGCACAAGCTGCCCTTGGCGAGTGCGGATTCGAGGAGCTCAACCACATCCCCTACAATCCAGATCTGGCCCATAGAGACTACTTTTTATCCCGCAAGCTCAATGCTGCACTGCGTGGACGCTGCTTTGGGGACGATCAAGATGTCCAGCTTGCCGTCCAGGCGTGGATTGAACAGCAGTCGGGAATTTGAATCGTCAGGAACAAGTGGCGCAAGTGCATTGAAGTCGATGGTAGTTATATTGAAAAATAATAAAACACTTTGGCTCATATCTCGTTTCCCTATATCCGAATTGCAAAACTTATTGACCGCCCCTCGTAGATATTTTCAATTTTGCAGTGATATGCTTTCCAATATAGAAGTAAGTTTCTCACTTAAAGTTTTATTTTTCAGAAGGACAATAATCTAAACATAGGTCTCGCCTGGGTTGAGATATGCGGATTGACTTCCCTAGGTTTCTGATTCCAGTCCCATCGAAGTTTTCTATAAATATCTGGATAGAAGAATGACAGAAAAGTAACTAAAAAAATTAGAAATGCTCAGCAATTATCAAAGTTATGTCTAAAATCAGATTGGGTTAACCTGTAACCAGCCACGAATCTCACTGGGGGTATCTTCTCCATATTTAAAGCCACGACACGAAGCATCATCACAGAGGCTAAATCTTTGGTTGGGGATACGTAGCAGACCTCAGAGACGTCTTGACCGAAGCTTACGATGTGGTCGTTCTGCTTCTTGATGATAGTATCGAACGTGATCGTTTTTCCATCATTAAAAATGAAAATTTTATTCACATGACAATTCAAGTCATTCAGAAGGCGAAGACAGCGCTCCCGACGTTGTTCTCGCATACCATCGGAGCAAAAAGTCCGTTTCACGCACTACAAGCACATACCACTTTACTACTTGACAGCCTTTTACACCATAACTACCGATATAGGCTTCTTCGCGAGGGCAGTCATCTTTAGCTTCGATAAACTTTTGAAGGTCTTTCTCATAGCCAAATGGTTGACAACTAGAAGTCTGCCTAAACGAGGTTGATCTTTGGGATTTATCCAAATCTTAAGCCTCTCCGCGACTCAGTGGACGGTCATCTGGCTGTGGATGAGCGGCTGGTAATATAACTCTGGTGCTCCGCACGCAGGAGAACAGATATCTCGATTCTTTTCAATTCGATCTCGACAGAATTGCACACAATGGAAAAGACGTTTTAATGCAATGAAGAGGAATTTATATTTCTTTTACTTTAGGAGCCCATCTGATAGCTGCCTTGTAAAGGAAAAGTAAAACTTTAATATTATTTAACGAAAATTTTCTATCACACAAGTAAACCTCCCGAAAGATATATATATATCCGAGAGAAAGAATTATATATATATATATATATATATATATATATATATATATATATATATATATATATATAATATCAAAGATGAGTGAAATAGAGATAAGAGATAGAGAGAGAGACAGGTATTGCGGAAAGAACCAGCGATCAGCTTCGTTTTGAGGTAACTTCCGTTTAATAAGACGCCATATAGCAAGCCTAGTTGTAAAAACGAGAGGTTCCACGAGATGGCGTGAAGGTCTAAATTAACTCCCAGCACCGCTATATAGATAAAGTAAAATTCACTTCCGACGGGCACGTATAAATCGTTAAGCGTTGGCCTAGGTAAGATTAGTACTTTTCCAAAGAGGACGCGAAACAGAAGAATTCTTCCTCTCGGCCTCCGTAATTCCAAGAGCTTGAAGACAAGAAAATTAAATAAGAAGAAATAAGAATTAGGAACGAGGAGAGTTCCACACTGCTGTATTCAAGTCAACTTCTCCGCGGCAAAATACTCCCTTGACCCCTCCTTTCGAGGGTAGCATTGGTTGTTAGAAGCAGGTTTCATTTTCATTCATAACTTTAGGCAGGCCGTTAAAAAGCAATCGAGCTCGGTGCTCGTACCCCGCTAATCCCCAAGCCTTTTCTCGAGGACAAAAATCCTTGGGTGGCAGATCAACCCGGAATGGTAGTTTCCCCTTTGTCAGTCGTGTACTTTAGGTGTACATGTTCACGGTTCCAACCTCTAGCTGGCGTTTGTAAACCTTGTGCCCATTTAGTTCATTTGTATTTCTATGTTGTATCTATTATTATATTTTTGTTTGTACAGAGATAAAGATTATTTTGTTTCAACCAGTTTGATATCCAGAACCTCCTAGTTAGTTTATTTAATTTGGCCAAGTAAAATAGTCACTCTTACTCAATTTAGTGCAACCTACGTTTAGAGTGCATTATTCAGGGCAAGGATAATCGCAGAGTGTCATGCGGGCTTTCCCTTGCAGATCAAAGGAAGCAAGCGGAGGTGAGGAAATCTAAACTGACCTACAACATAGAACAATATATATATATATATATATATATATATATATATATATATATATATATATATTTATATATATATATATACATATATATATATATATATATATATATATATATATATATATATATATATTTATATATATATATACATATATATATATATATATATATATATACACATATATATATATATATATATATATATATATATATATATATATATATATATATATATATATATATATTGAATTTTATATTTTTATGACTGTGCTTCACTAATTCTCCCAAGCGGAATTTCTGTTTCGTTCCAAGCCTCATATACTCTGCCATATTTGAAAGATTTAGTAGGAATTGCTTTTTTTTGGTATTTAGTGTACTTGAGGGATAGACGCCGAGGCAATCTCAATCACAGTAGGGGATTTTACTAAAATCTCCACTCCAGAAATTATTGAGAGTGAGATCAAATTCGAAATGTTCGAAATGATTAAGATTAAATCGGCTTCGCCACCCCACTAAGTTATTCTGTTGTGTTTCACTTAATTTTGCGTAAAAGTTTGGAAAACACGACAGCATGCCGTATTTGAAAGTTTTCAAAGCACAATTTGAGTCTCTAGGACTAAATAGGAAGGATCGAATGGCGTACATCCAAGAGGAAGAAATAGCAGTAAGAGCGAAGGGAAGAGAAAGCGAAGATACAGATCGTTAAGAAAAAAGAGAAGAGAAAGCATGAAGAAAAAATAAGATAAAGAATAGGAAGAAAAAAGAGAAGAGAATGAAAGAGAAGAAACATAGAAAATTCGTTTGCATGAACTGGAAATGACACGCGCTAGAAACGAAACGATTTTAATTAATTCGACGACCGGAGGGCAACAAACCGCGTCCCTAGAATTTCCTGTTTTCAAGAAATGGGAAGATTTATGGTCATACCTCGCTCACTTCGAGAAAATCTTTGAGGTGAATTGCCGAATTGCTTGCTGCCTATAACATGACTCCTTACTTTTACTGTGCAAAGTTCCGGCACTGTTGGAGCTAGCCTACTCAAACATTCCGTCAATTTGGATATTCCCTGCAGCGTAATTTTAATTTCTGGCTAAACGCGTCCAAAGTTCCTTAGAAATAAGATTCTTTGGTTGACTTCGTTATCAAAAACGAACCCTAAAGACCGTAAGTGTCTAACATTTAAATAGTGCATCTAAGAAGAGGATGTATATGTGGCTAGTCATAAATGCTATATAAATGAAGGGAAGAAAACGAAACCACATTCTCCCAAAGAAAAGGCTCATATAATCAAATTCGTTCTCCACAACAGGGATAAGTTCATCAAGATGACTGGTCAGTCTAAGCCTAAACTATTCTCCCAGCCAGACAAACGTGAGATCAAACCCTTCTCCTCTAATTCCCCTGCTTCGTCGTTCCCCAGGAGAACTATCGCCTTTTACTCCTGTGGAGGAGAGGGTCATGCCATCAGAATTCTCAATTTAGATGCGGCAACCCACACCAGGTACACATTATAAGTGCCACCCTGCTCAACCGCACTCGCAACCAGAATCACCTCTCCTTTCAAGCGAACCTAGTCCCGCCGGCCACCAGGTGAAGTTTCTGTTTGATGAAAGCACTCCTGGAAATCTCCAATTCGAAACTGGAGCAGTGAACGGTTTCCTGGATCTCAACTCTTGTGCGCGCCACAGAGTGCACGCGCATCGTGATATCTGACAGATTACTTTCACCTGTAGCACAGGATCACCAAGTGCACGATTTCCTGGGGTGCGCTATCAGATTCCACATTGTGAGATGCCCCATCGAGTACGCCTAATTCACTGGCTGGGCCTAGGTCATCGCAGCGCCCACCAAGTTTCAAGTTTTGTGCTAAGATAGAGTCCGCAGGTATCATCGCCCCCCCCCGTCCGCATCGTTCGTATCTCAACTCGTGACCACCCGATCTCAAGTGGTTAAAGAATCGGAAGCGCCCGCACCTCTGGAACCCCCGGCGCTTCAGATTGCACAAATATCCTGAACAAAGACTTGATGAAAAATCAGAAAGAGTGCAAATCTCTTCGCCACACATATATAAAGGCAAAAAAACAAGATGAGTTAGTCTATTGGGGCAACAAGATAATCTGTTCATTGTTAAGGATGACCTCCTTTACTGCATGTGGTTAGCAGACAATAACACAGAGCCACAAGTATTGTGTCCCCTGCTCGCATGTCAAACTCACCCTTCGAACCACCCACGATAGTCTGTTCTCGGGTCATTTTAGCCACTCTAAGACGGCACAGTGGTTTTTTAAATATTGCTATAGGCCAGGTGCATCAAACGAAATCCTGCGTTACTGTCGTTCGTGCGACATCTGCTAGAAGACCGCGATTAGAGGGCGAGTCAAGCGTGCACCCTTACAGAAGGGCCCAATAATCTCCGATCCCTTCTCTCGAGTGGTGATTGACTTGATCGGGCTGATTCCGCCACCTTCAAGTGAAAACCATAGTTATATTTTAACTCTAGTCAATTTTGCCACCAGATTTCCAGAGGCTGTGCCATTTAAAAAAGATTGACAGCATCTCTTGTGCCGAACACTCATCACGGTTTTCATCCCGTGTTGGGCTTCCAAAAGAGATATTGTCGGATCGTGGCCGCCAATTTACGTCCTAATTGATGGAATATGTAGGTAAATTACTCACGATAAAACCCTTGTTTACGACTCCGTTCCACCCAGACGGAAATGGAATGTGCGAAAGGGTAAATAGCAGTCTCAAAGGCATTCTGAATAAATTATGTGCCGAGCAGCCAAGGGAATGGCACAGATATCTTCCGGTAGCTCTCTTTGCGTATTGAGAAATTCCCCATCGCATGGGTTTCGCTCCGTTTAAATTACTATATGAAAGAAATGTATGAGGCCCTTTGAGCATTTTGAAGGAACTATTTACAAATCAACAACTGGATTAGGAAATCCAATCTTCTTACTCGTATCTACTCGAATTACGACACAGGTTGAAGAAATGCGCCAAAATTGTGTATCAAATGCAGATGTTAACCTGGATAAATATAAAACTTACTGCTACTACTATATCTGAAGATAGAAAATTGAAGCAAGGTGAGGAAGTTTTGTGGTTGCTCCAAACTGAAAACAACAAATTACTGAGCCAATGGAAGGGCCCCTATCAAGTGATCGAGAAATACGGCCCGATCGATTATTTGATTGAAACGTCAACAAGAAAGAAGCTTTTCCATGTAAATATTCTCAAGATGTATCACCGAGGCGCATGAGCTAACCAGATTGTGGCTATATATGAGGAATCGCCTATGGAGGCTAATTATCCCATGC
Source organism: Ceratothoa steindachneri (assembly GCA_963969495.1). Lineage (NCBI taxonomy): Eukaryota > Metazoa > Arthropoda > Malacostraca > Isopoda > Cymothoidae > Ceratothoa > Ceratothoa steindachneri. Next base: position 15,457,554 of record OZ018324.1, on the reverse strand, counting down.
AACTTTTAAGTTTAATTCAAGTTGCCCGCATAGAGCAAGACAGCGAATACCCCCTTTCCCGTCTTGCCAAACGCAACTGAATCCTCGTCGGCTGAACTAAAGGTGAGCGATCCGCTGTCGCCTCTTCATAAAACCCATATAATAGCACTCCTGAAGCCGTTCAAGGACGTCATCTCGGAAATTCCCGGTTGTGCAGCTTAATTTGAACACAACATCCAACTGACCACCAAAGAACCCGCCCAATCTAAGCCATATCCGCTGCCCATATATTTGAGAGAAGCATTTCATGCTGAAGTTGACAAGCTGTTAAATTGGAAAATAATAGAACCGCCAAAATCAGATTATTGCTCTCCGGTTGTTATGGTTAAGGCACCAGATGGACCATACTGGATGCGCATCGATTTTAGGAAATTAAATTTAGTTACCGTATTCGATGCAGAACCAATTCCCCTTATTGACCAGGATCTTCATCTGTTTGAGAAAGCCAAATTCCAAACCGAGCTAGATTTGTGCAAGGCTTATAATCAAATTCGGTCACGAGAAGAGGTAAAGAAATACACGGCTTTCCCAACTGAAGAGGGGCTGATGCAATTTCAATGACTCCCCTTTGGGCTTGTCACTGCATGCAGTAATTATAATCGGATGATCAGAAGGATATTAGATGGATAACCAAATGTATCATTCTATTTTGATGATATATATGTGGCTACGAAAGAATGAAATCAGCACCCGACTGCTCTACATGCACTTTTACTAAGACTTTGGAAAGATAATCTAACTATTGGGCCCAGTAAATGTCGTTTCGTCTACAGTAAAATTAACTATTTAGGCTTCCGTATTGGAAATAACCGGCTAGCTTCCATAGATGAGTACGGGAAAAATGATAAGAGCTTTCCCATCGCATATAATAAACTGCTTGTGCTAACTTTATATTGCTAGCAACCTGAGACAGGTGAGCTTCCTTCTTAAAGGTATTTGTTGATAATTGTGCTTTTTATCAATTATTTTTTGTGGGGGACAATGATAATCCTTATACATATGTACTCCACAGTTCCTCAATGTGGATTCTTTTTTTTTTGGTTTTGGGGTTTTCTTTTAATTTTGTTGCATGTACTCTAATTTTTTTCTGTTTTGTTGTTTCGAAATAACGATGTATATCCCCTTTTGTTATTATTAGATATCACTTCTTTCCGGATGTTCCATTTTGATGGGGAAGGAGATGTCAAAGATGAGAAAAATGGAGATAAAAGAGAGAGAGAGAGAGAGAGAGAGAGAGAGAGAGAGAGAGAGAGAGAGACGGGTAGGACGGAATAAACCCGCGATCGGCTTCTTTTTGAGGTAAATACCATCTGATAAGACGCCGTATAGCGAGCCTAATTGTAACAAAGAGAGGTTATGTGAGATGGCCTAAAGGTCTAAATTCACTCACGGCACCGCTGTATAGAAAAAGTAAAATATATTTCCGGCGGGCTCGTATAAATAGTTAAACGTTGACCTGGGTAAGATTAGTATTGTGCCATAGAAGACACGACACAGAAGAATTCTTTGTCTCGGCCCCCCTTACCCCAAGAGCCCGAAGACAAGAAACTTAAATAAGAAGAAATAAGAACTAAGAACTAGAAGACAGGGTGTATTCTCCTTCATAAATTTAAGCAGGCCGAGTAATTATCGGCCAAGTGCCAACATAACAGTACCGTCGAAAAGCAATCGAGCTCGACGCTCGTAACCTTGCCCCCTACAAGCCATTTTCTTGGGTACAAAAATCCTCGTGCAGCAGATACACCCGAAATGATAGTTTCCTTTTTGTCGGTCTTGTACGTTTTGTGTGTACGTGCTCACGGCTCCCGGCTGGAGCTGACGTGTGTAAACCTTTGACCCATTTAGTATTTTGTATATTTATGTTGTATCCATTATTTTATTTTTGTTTGTAGAGTAGTACATATTATTTTGTTTCATCTAGTATGATATCCAGAACCTCCTGTTAGTTTAGTTAATTCGGCTAAGTAAAATAGTCACTCTTACTTGATTTAGTGCAACCCACGTTTAAAGTGCATTATTCAGGGCAAGGCTAATCGCAAAGTATCCTGCGGGCTTGCCACATCCCCTTCCAAGTCAAAGAGAGAGAAGGAAAGAAAACAGAGCAAAGGCAGTTTCTGCAATTAGTAACAACTACTACACGGCTTTCATTATATTTAATTTCTTCCTTTGATAAACCTTTTGAATTAAAAAAAAGATGAAGAACCTATTAAGTACTGTGTATATAACCTCATAGTACAAGTAAATGATAAATTGGACGTTAATGAGCACATGAGACAAGAAAGAAAAGTTTTATAGGCAATCCATTCTGAAAAGAAAGAAATAACACCATGGTAAAATATTTTAATTATCTTGGCCGGGAATCAAATTCGGGTCTCTTAAATGTTGGTCAGATGCTCTAAAAAAACCGTTACCCAAAGCGCCATCCTATCAAGTCTATTATCTCTTCGGGATAGAAGTAACTTCCAAGAGATTTTTACACAATATCTTCAATCTGCTGAAGATTTAAATGCTCCTGATAAACTATTAACCTGAAACAAATGCCGCATCACCTCTAAGATAGCCAAGTACCCCCAGGGGAACATTTGACCATCTTAGGGGGTACATGGAAGCCTATATGTTAACAATAAAAAATTAGTAGAATAATATTGTTACTATGAAGAAAATAATTATGAAAGCCCCGAGTAAGGATAGTCTTGAAGAAGACATCGCGAGAAAAGGTGTGTTGTGTCGATTGCGTTTGATCAATTATAAGCTTTTTGTCTCATTTTCCGTACCATCACTTTTTCATATAAATGTCTGAACTGGAAAACTGTTGTTTTTGTACTGAATGTGTCCAATTTAAAATTTCGTAACGAGAAGTAAATACATAAATAGTACTGAAGAACAGTTGCAACAAAATATTCTGTTTTATCTATTGTGATTTGTACCTGAGATAATTATAGCCGAATTTAGAGAAATGAATATTTGCAATACTAATAAAGTTTTATATATATTTCAGATATTATTCAGTAACTAATTTAGTTTTTATTGTAACCATTTTTTTTAAACCTCAATATGAGTAAAAATAGTAAGAAACGTAAATATGCAGACCTGCATTTGCAGTTAGGCTTTACAACCATACTAAGCAACGGTATTTAAGTTCCATAGTGTGTTCTTTGTCAGGAAACATTGAACAACAAATTTATGAAGCCAAGCCTTCTACATAGACATTTTTTAGAGAAATCACCAGACTTTCCCAAATAAAATATCTTTCTTTTTTCAAGCATATAGAAGCAGATCTTAAGAGACAACGACTTGATCACAGTGGTGGCATTTATCAGCGAACTAACGGGATCGTGAAAGGATCTTATAAAGTGTCTCTTATGATTGCCAAAGAGAAAAAGGCGCATACCATTGGAGAAAATTTTATACTTTCAGCAGCAATTAAAATGGTAAGGCATATTATTGGTGAAGAAGCGGCAAATAAATTCAAATTTGTGTCTTTATCAAGTAATACAATTAAAAGACGAATTGTAGAAATGTTATAAGACATTTTGCGTCAAATAATTAGCGGAATTTAAAGGTCTAAAAGGAGATTTGCAATTCAACCAGATAAGACAACTGATGTTTTCAACTGTGCGCAATTACTTGTCTTCGCTCGTTATGCAGATGAGGAGGATATTAAAGAAGAACTTCTTATGAATGTACCACTCGAAGTAACAACCGAAGGTGAAGATATTTTTGAGATGGGTGAATAATTTAAAAAAAACAAACAAGAATTAACATAGAAAGATATGAAAGGCTGCACAATGGATGAAGTGATGTTGGGGAGAGATTCTGGTTTTAGATGACACGTTTTGGAAGTAGCCTTACGCGTGAAATTTATACATTGCATCATACATCTGTTTGCATTGGTTTGCAAGGTATCACCCAATGATTTGTCCAATGTCTTATCACAGGTAATAAAAATTGTTAATAATGTCAATGGGAGTGCTCTTAACATTCGAGTTTTTAAATTGTTTCGTGAAAATTTTGAGGCGGCACATTGTGCACTTATTTTCCACACTCATGTACGTTGGTTCCCTCCAGGAAATGTTACAAAACATGTATAAAAGTTGCAAATTGAACTGTTGCATTTTTTCCAAATTTTCAGTAGTAACTGTTGCAAGGATTTTATAATGTCATTAATAAATGATCACATCCTCATAAAATTAGCATATCTAGTTGACATTTTCGATACTTTAAATAGGCTTAATCAAAGTCTGCAAGTGCCAGATGCATTAGTATGCGACGTCGTGTCAAAGATTAAAGGGTTCTAGCCAAAAGTAGCGTTTGGAAACAGAATACTTTGGTTATGTTTGAAACAGTGACTGAATTCATCAACGAAAATGAATTTGTGGAGACTGATGAATTAAGTGGACTGATTTTTGATCACCTTGGAGCGTTAGAAAATGAAATAAAAAATTACTTTCCTTCACTTGGTAACGAGGAGCTTGTTTATCTTCGAAATCCTTTTACAGCAGATCCATGTGTCTTGCAACCAGAAACTGGCTACAAAAGGAGTTAAGAGAACTGAAACATGATGTAATGGTTCATGAATTTAATTTAAAGTTATTTTGGCTTCAGATGCAAAACTTATATCCTTTGCTTGCTGAACCTGCAATTCAAGCACCGTTGCTATTTCCATCGAGGTGGCTTTGCGAATCAACCTTTTCAATACTGTTATGAATAAAAACAAAGCATTGGTCCGGTTCGAAAACTACTGAACATCATGTTCGTTACGAAAATACTAAATTATCACCCAATATTAATGAACCCACAAATAAAATGCAGGCGTAACAATTTCCCTTAATTTCTAAAATAAATAGACATCGCACTCAGTACTAGTTAGTTGCTTTATGTTATCTTTTCCAGGGATAGGAAATGTTGGTATTATAATGAACCATTGTTTGGTTGTTATTACTTTTAGAATTCATAATATTAATTCCAATTCATTTGTTTCATGTTATATTTTCTAGTCAAGAACATGATATTTTTTAAGCTTCCTAGTATTAGTTACCAGTCATTTGCTTCATATTAGTTTTCTAGTCAAGGAGAATATTATCATTAACCACTGTTGGCTTGTTTTTACCATTATTATTTCTTTGTTTCCTATTATTAGTTATAAGTCATTTGTAAGGATAACATTATTTGAAATAAATATATATATATATATATATATATATATATATATATATATATATATATATATATATATATTCGAGAAAGAGCATTTCGAAGCGATTTTAGGTGTTTTTCTCCATCATTTTCCTTAAGAGAAAACTCCGTGCTTTTCTCTTGTGTGTGTTTTATTGGCCTTCCATTATTGATGTATACGTTATCCATCTTGGGAGTTTTGTTTCTGTTATTCCGATATTAGAGTAGAGTAGGAGCTCACAGTCTCCTAAATTGTATGTGGACACATATAACGGTGGGTCGGTTGTTTTGGTTCAGGTATTGGTCTTGGGTTGTTTTTCATAATGGTAATTGAGTTCCTCCTAGTTTGCTAAAATATAATTAAAGTGAGCTTTTGTTCGGTATTTGTTCGCCCTATTCCTCGGTTAATAATTTACTTTATTATTTTTTCGTCTGTTCGGTATAATGTTGTCATGGTGTTCTTGTAAAAGAGATTGCTAATGTCTTTTTTATATATTTCGACTGCTATGAGGATTTGTACAGTACCATGCCTCCCTTTCTTAGTAGGTTTGTTAGTACACTTATAACCACCTATTTTAATAGATAAACCTATTTTTGACGTCATATATTTCCTTTTTTTCTCAAGATGATAGGAGTTGTATCGAAACGCGCCAGTCAAATAAAATAAAACGTCTCGGTGTATGATGCTCCTTCGTGAACAAAGGGTGCTTAAAATCCCCGGATTTGTAGAATTGGCTTAAACAAATATTTGACTATCTAGTTGCAAAGTTTGAACCTATAATGACCCTATTCTTTATCAACTGGGAGACAAGAGAATGAGATAGAACATAAATATTTCCAATAAAGTAAGTAAAATAGGAATAGGCCCACATTTGTCATAGAGGATAAATTATACACTCTTATATAGCACTTTTTATATCTGTTACAACGAACGACCACCTAAATGATCGGCGAAGACTGGGGATCACTATAGCCGTATGAATTTCGCCATTAACTGTGGAAATGCTAATGCCAGATCGCGCACATCACTTGATTTAACCAGTTTAGCTGGAATAATCGAAACACCTGCCTCCGTATCAATAAATAACTCACATTTAGTGTTATATAGTATGCACTCTTAGTTCTTCGCCGGTGCTGGGGAAGATGGCCTGGATGACGGATGCATTTGCATAGGTCCTTCTGCTTTTCTCCTTTCGGCCGCCTAAACCAGGGTTTGCATAATTTAGCCTTTTCGCCAAATATATATGTGCGAGCGACAAACTACATGCTTTTAGGCTTTATGAAAGGGTCGCAATCCCCCAGATAGATTATGCACACTGTAATTACTTTCAGCCACTGATCCCGCATTTCTTGCTGAATTATCTCTAAAGTTAGCACTCGTATTATTATGGGGCATAAACGCGTTCGAAATGGTACTGTGTCCTCTCGACTCACTATATGTATTAACATTATGGCACTGCGCTCGGTTGAATGTTACAAGTTCATCCGCGAGTTTTGCTAATTCTTTCTGAGTGGTGATTATCAGCACGATATTGGGCGGCAATGATAGGATGAAATTGTGATGCACAAGCTCTTCACCCACTCCTACCTGAATGGCTGTCTTCTGTTACATTTCTAAGTTAGTTGAGGGTCGGTCTTTGAGAGGAGAGGATTTGATAAGTTTCTCAAAAAGCTCGGGCTTGGTCCTATTGAATAAGCCAATTACTTCCTCTTATAAACACTGGTAGTTAATGCCTGCTATTATCAGTCTCGGGAGGTAATTAGGCAAAACTATGAAAAACCAAGTCTCCTCCTTGTTAATCCCGGAGATGCAAAAGTGGGCCTCCACAATTTGAAGCCAACTTGAGACTGCTGTTTCATTGAAGATGGGTGGCTTGACGCTGAGATTGTTCACGAAATATCCTTCACCTTGTCCTGTCTGGCAATTGCTTGACAAGTCCATTTTTTATTTTATACCTTCTCGATCTGGTCGAACGACGGGTCACCAGTTATAGGGGGTCGCCAGTTATGGGAAGTGAGGTAAATGGTATTGTAGATGACAAGGTTACCAGTTATATAGGTCCTGACGACGGTGAATCAATGGTATGTGAATGAAATATGTTTCCGTAAGCCATCACCTTATGAGGGTGCGACTAGTTCCAGTTTATAGGTGAAGGATGGCCTTGCGGCGAATAATTTATCTAAATCCAAAGATAAATGATCTTACGGTGTTCTTTTAATTAGCTGGGCTTATCGAAGGTTCAAGGCAAAGATGGACATACGAAAATAAACTCATTATTCTAATAACGGAATATTATGATGCATGGGGCTCGACACTAGGCGTACTAGGCTGGAGACTAATAGTCTATATATTATCAACGCGAGTACGAGTTAAGGGCCAGACAAGACTTAGTGAATTTAGGCAGGAGGGCGAACGCGAATGAATTTGTTACTATTTTCTGTCCTCCTCTTTCTTTTTTTATTTATATGTGCACTACTACTACAGAAGGCGTGGCCTGAAGACGACTGTGGGAGGACCTACCTCAGTTATAGGTGCATTTCCCCACCCTCTGAGCATAGATAGTAAGCCTGTGCACGGCGTGTACATTTACATGGTATACTCTTATTTGTATAATTTGATACGATTTTCCTTGCGCAATCTCTTACGGTCAACAGCTGTGTTTACTCGGGCACTGCCTTAAATATCCGTCTTTGATAATTCTATCTCGAAACACAACCTGGGCAGCTTTATCAAGAGCAGGTGTTCAACCCTTTTTCCTTTGCTTCTCTCTGTGTCTCAAGTTTGCTTGCTTACATATATGTACATTTACAAATGCCATCCTATCTCTGATGCAATATTCAATCTTTATATTATATATTTTCAATAAGGTATTCTTGGATTTAATACGACCAATTCGCGTCCATTTGAGATTTAATCCAACAACAATGAGTCAGAAAAGGAAATTTTAGTAAATTAAAGTCACTAAACTGATATGAGTTCACTTGACAACATCGATCTTTTGCAAGAATATATGAACGAAGTGAAAAAGATTTAACAAATTGTAACAAAATAAATAGTTAAGTAAATTTAATATGACAAGTGAATTTAATTTTTTTAATCTACTCAAAAAAAAAGCACAAAAACGACTATTACACCAAGCCTTACCTACTATTAAAGCAAGTAGTGTGGAATCAGAGCGTGCCTTTCCAGCTGCAGACTTAATTTAAACTAAGATAAGGGCAAAATTGTCGGCTGAAAGCCTAAATGCTTTATGTTTTGTAAGATCTTATTTTCTGAATAAAAAAATTAAGAAGTTTCAATTAGGTAATTTAATTTCGTTAAAGGGTATTATTTTTTTATTTAATAGGATAAAAATGTATTGCAAAACCACTTTTCTTTTTCAAAAAACATTTCAAATATTTAAAAAATATGGTTTTCTTTCATTTTTAAATAAATTAGAAATTTTAGCATAATATGTAAATAAAATAGTTAATTTAATTTCAAACCCGGCTCTATCTGGTTTGGAATGAGGAATGTGATTTCAAAACCGGGTCTCGGGGTTCCGGTTTTTTCTCACCCTTAGTTCTAACCTAAGGGCGTGAAACGTGCACCCTGAGCCCATCAAAACACTCTAACTCTGAGTGAGAACTCGAAGAAACAACAAAGTTAATGTTAGGATTAACCCAAGGACCATTTACCATATATTTAATGTTTAATATACTAAAGCAATAAAAGTTGCAGTGCAAGAAGAAATGATAGAGTGAGATGAATACAATCAAAATCTTGTCACTTTCTTCCATGAAGAGATCTAGTAGATAACCTCAAGAGAGTAAAATGAGGTAAAAGTTTCTCAATTGCAAGTGTATTAGGCCAAACTATGAAGGTGATAAGAAGTTGATGGGCTTATATGAAGGTAATAAGTATCAGATGGGCTTCTATGTGAGCAATATCTCGTAGGGACTGTATAAAAAAATATTTGGATAACCCCCAAAAATACAATTACTAAAGTTAAAATTGGAAGACCAGTTGCTATAACAAGCGACGAACCTAAATGATGGTCAGAGTAATATTCAATCATATGCTTATATAAGGCGGCGTTCCTACTCATTTCTCGCTAACTTGCTAGTCATCTCTTACTCGATAAACCTGGAAAATAAAAGGGCAAGCTAGCCGAAAAACTTGGAGATTTTCTTTACTCTCCCTACAGGGATTTTTGAGAAAGATTTTACAAGCTGTCCTAAGTGACTTTATGTCGGCCTATACATCCCCCCTCCATTGACGGAGTAACAAAGCAGAAATGAACTGGTCTACCTATCATCTGGCCTCGTCCTAATTATGACGTTCTTTGTTATATACATATTTTGGGGGGTCCAAGAAAAGCTGGTTTGAGAAGTAGCCCACGGTGGAACTCGGCGTCAGGGGCACCCGGACTTGAAGAACGACTGCAAATTCCAGGGAAGATGCGGTCCGGCCACACCTCTCCACCACGGAAGTCCAGCCAGGAGCATAGAAGGAGATAACACCCGTCTCTATGTATGCCCGCTGCAATTCTGATACCGAAGCTCGCCATATAATCACACCTCGTGATCTCTCCACCCGGTTCACTGATCATCCTTCATCCACCCGATTTAGCAGTCCACGTTCATGGATGCTGAGTTATGGAGAAGAGGGAGTCACCACAAACAAGCATAAGTAACCATCGCAAGAAGAAAGGGAGTACGAACCATTTCCTCCTGGTCCAAGATACCACAACCAGCGATTAGAGAGCACAAGAAGAATGTAGCCCCGAGTAGCCACTCTCTCGAAGGGATGGGGCAGGATAACACGACCAGAATCCCATTGTGTGGAATCGACGGACAACCCAAGCCCAGCAGAGAAAAAGTACTTGAGATCGTTTATGGTAAACTAAGTATTGCCATGGTAAGACTGCTGGAGGTAGCCTCGGGATATGTTGCTATCTATGAAAAGGAAAATAACATTCATGGCATCATCAAAGAAGAGGCGGTTGAGGTCCTTCATACCACCTCAGATGCTGGCCCAGGTGAGCGTGATATGCCGGCGACTCGACCCATGGATCGGGCAACACTCGAAAGAGGAAATCAAGGAAGGGATCAAGCTTTAACAAACCTGGGCCACTGTAGTTAAGGTTATCAAGTTTAAGAACAGAATGGACAACAGCGACTACACGCAAGTTTTTAAAGTAGTCTCCGATAAGACCTCAATGGCCCAAAAGGCAAAAGAACATGGTCTGCTCATGTATAATTCTAAAGTCAGCAGAGATCAAATTGAAAAAGGGGAATTTATTCTACTTCAATTCTGCTTTAGGTGCTACAAAATAGAGCAGCACGCAACAAAAGATTGTAAGGAGAAACAAGAGCCATGCGCCAAATGCAGCGAAAAGGGCCACCATTGAATGAGGTGCAAAAACAACTTTGGAAAGTGCGTACACTGCGAGCAGGGACACATATCAATGGCCAAGGCCTGCCCTGTCTAAAAAGAAGTAATCAAAAAGGAGCCAGAGTTAAAGAAACAAGAAGAAACGTGTAGATCCGATACAACCTACGCTCAAGCAGCAAAGGCGGCTCTATCAGAAATAGATACAAAGAATACCTACCTAAAACTACAGAACGAAACTTGACCAAGATTCTGACGCGCACACTTCACGCGCACGTCATTAATCTTGCGCAACCAGGAACATTCGCTAAAGAGCCAAATCAAATGCCCTCAAAAAACGGAACTGACCAAATGTTGTTCCAGGAAAACCCCCCTCAGGGATGTCCTGCAATTACAGCGGTTCCAAACCAAAAGACAGAGGTACAAGAGAACCCCAAAATTGCAAATAAAACCAAGAAAGAGAAAACAAAAGAAGCAGATGAAGTGAAAAATCCTGCCTCTAAACAAACACAAGTAGACAACGAAAAGAAAGAAAATGCTGAGTCAGCTACTACTGATTCCTCGGAGTCCTCAGACTCATCGGACTCAGAAGCCCCACCTCAAACAAAGAAAAACAAGGAAAGGAAAGGAAAGAAGAAAAGGTTGCTTGCAGATAACATCAATGTCACAATATACGCATTCGAACACTTTCCCTTCCCCAAAGAAATGGATCCCAGAAAAATATTCCATTGCATTAAATAATAGATCTTTAAATGGGAATACGATGCTGAAATCGACCCGTAAACAGTAGAAAAAGCTTTGCTCCGCCAAAACATAGTCTACCTCATAACAGTTGCGAGAAAATTTCTAATGCCGAGTTGCTTACATCCAAATAATAGGGCGGGATTTTCAGACCTATATCACTCCCACATCATCCACCAAAATTGACATCTTCTTAACAAGGAAAGGCTTCCCTTCAACTATCCTAACGAGCCGACCAACAGTCCCCAGTGATAACATAGCGATCCTCACCACAATATCGCTCACGCCGATCCAGCTTCAAGTCTCTCCGCAAAAACTACGCCTAGGCCATCTGGGAACGTTACAAGAGACAACTCAGTCAATACGCCCAAGCTGACTTAAACGACGCAACCTTGGAGGAAATAGACAAAGAATAAGAGAGGATAAATACGTCTATTCTAGAAGCAGACCAGGAGTGCGTACCCAAGACTGTTCACAAACCCCTCCTCAGCCGAGGTGAATAGATGAGATGAGGGAGATCACTCGTGTTCACAGGGAAGTGTATGAAGAGATTAGATGGGAAGGTCCTAACCGGGAAAGAAGCTCGCTTCTTCGGTGCCTAAGCACCGAGCTAAAAGAGGCTATCAATATCTAACAAGAGGAAATTTAGAACAACCTAATAGCCTACAGCTAAATTCTGGCTCAAATCAAGATACTAAAAGGACTAACCGGAAAACAAAGGCTCGAATAAAAGAGAACGGGAATTATATAGAGGACCCCGCTGTTCTAGAAGAAAGATTTATGAATATTGGAAAAAACGTCTTCAGTATCACTTCAGAAGAAAATGAAGAGTTTGAACAGGAATTCGAAGGCCAACTGATCGAAGATCTGAATCAGATTATACACCGCACGCACCCACAACATCAAGTGGACGAAGGCAGGGAGATGGTGGGCTATGGCCGACGCATAACACCCGAAGAGATCATGGTCAGTGTAAAATCCTTTAAATAAAGGGCACCAGGCTGGACGGGCATCACCAAAATCAACTTGATAAATACCCCACAGTAGATCATTCAGGGAATTAAAACATCTATAATGCTTCCCTGAACCCGGGTTACTTTCCTGATGGTTTAAAGATTGCTAAAATAAACTTCATATCTAAGGGAAGAAAAGTCCTTTTCAACTTGTCAATTACAGGCCAATTTCCCTGCTGGAATTCGTTGCGAACGCCTACGAGAAGCTCATGGCTGACAGGCTTCAAGAACACCTAGCCAAGCAAGGAGCTTACAACCCTCAGTAGCACGGGTTCCGTAAGAGACGAGGAACGGAGACCGCCTTCTCGCCATTCTAACGGATAAACTCGCATGCAGCAAAGCTGAGCGAAAATACGCAGACATGGTGCTGCAGGATGTAAAAAAGGCTTTTTGATAAGGTTTGCGTGAGAAGGCTACAATTCAAGATACTCAACCTCCAGCTAAACCTAATGCTGGAAAGGCTCCTTTTTGAATATGTCATGGAGAAGAGAGCCCAAATCGCGATCGAGGGCTACAAAGGACTTGAATTTAAACTCAAGGCGGGAGTTTCACAAGGCAGCTGTCTGATTCCGTTAGAATTTAAGTGAAAATAAAATAAAAAAGAATAAATAAACAACAAAGTTAAAAAGTTCAAATAAAATAGGCAAAATGCCCCTATAAAACTACAAACCAACCAGTTAGCAAAAGTACTACTTGAAAGGCTTGATAGCCACGACGGAGGAACCTACAAAAGGAATAACTAAAGTTATAAAGCAATGGAAGAACCTGACTGTCATAGATGGTCAGCAAGATTATTGACGGAGGATACAAAAACTAAACAAACAATAAAAAGATAGTATGCTAGTGATGCCCTCAACACCACGGCAACCTAGAAAACTACTTCACACCTATTAAACCTACCACACATTTCATCACTTTCATTAAAGTTTTCTTGTCATTGTTGCTTGCTACTCTGAGGAAGCTCCCGAAGAGCAAAACGTCAGTGGTAAAGAACTTCATGGTACTCCTGGTTTCTCTTATTCTCCATCTCCATTAGAGAAATGTATGGTTGCCTAGTCGAATATGTAACGCTCCTAATTAGGTTTCAAGAACTCGAGGAAACTTTTATAGCAGATTAAAGAATTCTTATTATTATCTTTACCTAACCCCATTGACTAGAGCGTTATTGTTCATATATCCCCAAAATTAGAAAGAGCGAAGATCCGCTAGGAAAATGACATTCTCCGTTTTCTGTTAAAGTTAAAGGTTAGCTTATACAAAAAGGCTTCTTGAAATTTCTCTTTTTCGAAAAAAGGAATAGTTGCAGGGTCGGATATTTAACGCTCCTTAAAAGGGTTGAGGAACTCCAGGAGACTTTTATAGCAGATTGAGTAATTCTTATTATTACCCCTACCTAACCCCATTGATTAGAACGTTATTTTTCATTGCTACAAAAGATAAGAGGGCGAAGATCCGGGTTAAAATTCACATTTCCCGTTTTCTGTTAAAGTTTAACGTTAGCTTATACAAAAAGGCTTCTTGAAATTTCTTATTTTCTACGAATGAATGGTTGCCTCCTCGTATATGTAACGCTCCTGGAGAGGGTTGACGAACTCCATGAGACTATTTTGCGAATTAAGGAATTCTCATTATTAACCTTAACTAACTGTATTGATTAGAACGTTATAGTTCATTTATGAATAAAAGTAGAAATGGCTAAGTTACAGATGGAAATTCACACTCCCATTTTTCTGTTAAAGATGGATGGTTGCCTAGTCGTATATGTAATTCTCCTGAAATGGGCTGAGGAACTCCAGGAGACTTTTCTAGCGGATTAAGGAATTCCCTGTGCCACGCTATTAGCTTGGAGTCGTTGGTAATGATAAAACATTAATTATCGGTAGAAAAGAGCTTATACTTCTATGGTATCTTTGAATTAATGAGTGCGACCGTGTCCTACATTTTCAGCACATTTTGTAATGTGACTTTCACTTCAGCAATGTTTAAAAATCTTAACCACTTTTCAATCGTGACACGATATTTGCTTATTATAGAAAAACAAAATGTCGACCAAAATTTAGCATCGTAAGAGGTTTATAATAATAGAATATGGTTATACAATGCTTATTTATGCAAAAAGAAGTGATATCACAAAATCAAAACCTTAAATAAATACCTTAAACTTTACATAAGATCCTTTCTTCTGTAAAACACTTACAATTCTCTTTTTAACAGATTCGGCTTTTTTTTATTTCAGAGCGAGAAATTGTGCGTGCAGATGTCTCAATTGCTTTCCACAAATCTCCTTTCGAAGTGTACTGCTTCACATCCTTGTAAATAGCCTGCTTCAGGATCCTTCATAAGTTGTCAATAGGGCTCAAATCGGGAGCGCATGGCGGCCATAGCGTTAAACGGTTACCTTTAAGTCCCATTGATGACAAGCATGCTTGTGTTGCATTTGCAGAGTGAGACGGGGCATTGTCGTGCTGAAATATTAATCTCCAATGCCTCGGCAGTGGTATGTCTTGCAGCCATAGAAGCGAAGTTGACTAAAGAAGTTGGCAATAGGACGCAGAAGCTATTTTTACTCCATCATTCACTCAGACAGGACCAATAAGTTCATTTCCAACTATTCCTGACCATATTATTACACTTCCTCCGCCCTGTTGGCCACGAAAACGGATGTCACGCTGTTGGCCTTTTCCAACTCAACCTTCTTTACATCTATCAGGTCAGTCCAGAGTTGCTCTGCTTTTATATGTGAATATTACCATTTTCCTGTATGTCATCATGTGCTTTTGCACCCATTCGATCAGCACTTCCTTGTGTCTGGGCGTCAGAGGAGGTCGTTTTTCAGGCGTGATGCTCTTCGCTATGTCTTTCAGCAACCGGCATCTCGCTGATTTTGACACTTCTGGCAGATTTGCTTCAGCGAAGATTGTTTTCGAAGGGTGTGGTGGTTTCTTCGACAGTTGCCTCTTCACATTACGAAGGTTTCGGGTAGATACAGTCTTCATGACGCCAGAGTCCGACCGCGTCTTACTTGGCGATGGGTCAGCTAAAAAACGATTCACGGTATCAACAAGGCGGCTGATAGAGTTACCTATAACTTTAGGATGAGTTCCTTTAGCCATTTCTTTTACTATCGTAGGTTTTTCAGCCTCGGTGAGACCCTTAGCCTTTCCCATTCTCAAGAAATCGTCCAGCTATTGGATTCTTACTCCGAATATATATATATATATATATATATATATATATATATATATATATATATATATGTGTGTGTGTAAATGAAACAAAATAATATAGAGATTAGATTCCTTTCAACACTAGAAAAGGAGAATTCGAATAGTTCTGAATCACCTGGAGAATTTTCGCCTGGACCCATTAAAGAACAGAAAAAACGTCGATGATTTAATTTTGAGTTGCTCTCATGCTTAATATTTCTGCCCTTTTTCCTCTTCTCTTTCATTTTATGATATACACTGCGATTTTCCCATGGCTTCTTCTACTTAACACAGGTTTTAAGAGTCATACTGCCTCACCTTCTTTAGCTTCATCATTTCTCTTTATATTGTTTTTTTCTCCTCGTTATTAATTCAGCTTGATTGGCTTTTAATTTTCATTATCCTTTAAATGCTTTTATTAAAAATTGAAAGCATGAGCTTATACGGATAATAGTAATACAGAAAGATACCTCAAAGAATCATTCGAAATATGTTTTAGTATTGAATCATTAAAAATATGCAAAACTCTCCTCAAACATAATATTCGTCACTGAAGGAAAAGAGTTCATCAGCTAAACATATCTAAATGCCACAATAAATATATCTGAAAAGATTCCTACTCATAAATACAGGGTGACCCTCAAAAAACGGGCCTGCACACACTTTTTGTGATATATCCTTCGTTCATTCACTAATCACGCTTACTTTGCAGGACATGACAGAAGTAACGCCTGTAAAGACAACTAGATCTCAATGGGAACTCCAGCAAAGAACATACTGCGTCAAACAATACTACAAGATAGAATCGTTCAAGAAAGTGCAGGACACATTTGTGCATCAGTTGAATGTGAAAAAGCCCCCTCCAAGTGCAGAATTCAGGACAAGGTGGACCACTTCGAGAACTATGGCACAGTTGAGAATTTCAATGCAAGCAGTGACAACCGTCCAAGCCATTCAGGATGCCCCAGGAAGCGTACAGCTGAGTTGGTCGAGACCGTAAAAGAGTCAGTTCAGCAGAGTCCAAAACGTTCTGTGCGCAAACGAAGTTAGTCCCTTGGTATATCCCGTGAGACTTTCAAGAGACCCCTAGTAATAGAGGTAAAGGCCTACCCATACAGAATACAGACGAAGCAGACCCTTACAGTCTCAGACAAGGAGCAGAGAAAGGCTATGGTAGTAAAGATACTGGAGAAGATTCAGGAGACCCCAACTTTACTTAACCTCCTTTGGACCTCAGATGAAGCTCACTTCCATCTTGAAGAAAAGGTAAACTCGAAGACAAATGTCTTCTGGGGGACCTCTAGACCAAATGAGGTAGCTACCAAGCCCTTACACTCCCCTAAGTGCAAGATATGGACTGAAATCTCAGCCATAGACATCATCGGACCATTCTTCTTCGAGGAATCTGGCGCGACAGTGACAGTCACCAAGGAGCGGTATGTTGAGGTACTCTAAACCTTCAAGAGGGAGTTGCAAACCCTGTTCCCATCGCTCATGGGAAAGTGCTGGTTCCAGCAAAATGGAGCAAGCTCTCACACCTCAAATCTGTCTCGTAATTGGCTAAAAGAGAATTTTGGTGGCCGTGTGATCAGTCTCAATACTGATTCTGAGTGGGCACCTCACAGCCCAGACCTTAGCCCCCCCAAATTCTTTATCTGGGGATATCTTAATGATAGAGTGAACGCAGAGAGACCCAGGGTCATCCCGCAACTCAAGAAAGCTATTTGGGAGGAGATCAAAGCCTTTAGTCGGTCAGTTTGTGAGGACGTCATGGACAACTTTGTGCTGCGCCTCAAGAAATGCACAGAGCTAAATGGAGGTCATCTCGAACACTTGCTCTAGAATAAAAAAGAAAAGTCTAAAGACTCATATGTTTTGATGTGATGTTTTAAAACACAATAAACTAGTTATCACCAAAGTTTCATTCAATCTTTGCAGAAAATTAAGAAATGAGGCCTATCGAAATTTGGGGCTTGTTTTGAGGGGTTATCATGTATATACGAGTACATAGGGCTTCATTAAAATACAAAAGATAAGTAATATTGTAATGATATTAATTTTTCGTAGTTTCCCTCCCCTTACAGTATTGCTCAAATGCTACATAAATCAAAACTTGGGCCCTAATATCCTTTATTTTCGTTGAACTTTAGCAAATGATGCGACCTCTCGTAATGACATTTCGTTGCCTGATTGAAAATGCACGTCCCACGAGCTCATGATATAGAAAATAGAAAATCAAGACAGTTTGGGACAGAAAAAATCTTCTACATTTCAGGAACATCAGAAATAGAAATAGAAGCGAAGTGATAAATAGATAGATGGAGAAGATTGTAAAGAAATAAGAAAATTGGAATTATAAGTATTATGTTGAAGGCATTTTGGAATGTGGCTGATATTGTTGGATGATAAGAATAAGTGCCTTTGTATAAATCTTTACTTGAAGTCGGACCTTTATGGGCTATGGTATTGAATGGCTTCAAACTCCTAGTTTGTGCTCTAGCTAAGGGGAGTTGAATATCAAATATTCATGGGTTTGAGATGTCTGTATAAATATGTTCTATGAACGTTCTCATTCTGGATCCTTTTATCTTTCAAACCAGTGATATTCTTTCTTTATTATTTCTTTTTGCTTGTTTTCCCCTTTCAAAATTTCACAGCGAAATGAGGCTGCCAATATTAAATTAACAATTCATTTTCCTTCCGATATTTAAGAATGAACATTGCCTTAGTGCACTGGCGCTTGATTATAGTAATTATGGTTTGTGTGACACTCCTTGCAATCGCGAAAATTTTAAGTATTTTATAAATAAGTTTTCTTTTCAATCTTCAATTTATTTGGTCTATATTTCCATTTCCTTTACCTATTTTGATTATCTAAAAAGACCTTGAGATTGATTATTTGGCCGGCCACTAAGGTTATGTATATATCTCAAATTCTCGCTTCAAATAAATTCACCTTCCCTACGAAGTATTTTTTGAAACTCTTTGACGAGAGTAGACCCAAGTAGATAAATAAATAAAAAAAAAAAATTTCTCTTCAAAATTTTGCGTACTAGAGAGGTCTCAGAAAGAATGTCTACACCTTTTACTGTTAATTACAGGACAACCACAGGCAAAGGATCTTAGATACAGATTCGTTTATTGCTTTTTTTTATTTATCTGTAATTTATCACTCACTTTTCTTTCACTTCCCATTTTTCTCGTTCCCATGGCATTGCCTGAATGCAAATTACTTCATGTATGTTTTGGGGAAAATCTCCTAAATTTGTTCTCTCCGGCCTCTACTTTTGCTGCTCCCAACATTATTTTGGATTTGAAGAAAATATATTCCAAGTTTTAAATTTAGCGCTAGAGATAAGAGCAGGTACAGAATTAGTTTTTAACTCTCTTCTATTCTTGCTGAATATTAAGTGTATGTAGAGTTCATGTTTATTAGGTTTCTCTAGGTAGTTTTCTCGGGTCTAATCTATTTTGAAAAACGCTACAAAAAGTTTCTCCTGATAGAGAAGCAAAAATGAAAGTTTTTTGTTTTATCTTTATTTGCATTCAGAGCATTTCTCATTAAGATTCATTCTGCGTGCATGAGTGTTTGTTCGAGCGCATAACTTTTTACAGGCCATGCTTCTTCACTTGCAAGATTTTTTATCTTATTTCACTTGCTTTTTATATGATCTAAGTTACCTTCTACACAAGGATGAATTAAATTTCTTCGAATACTTTCGAGAATAGCAAAGAATTTCCAGCACAGGCTAACCCCAATCATGTAAAATGATTCAACCTAATTAGGTTGCTACTGCATTAAAAGTTCTGTCCAGTCCTATTTATATACCAGTAGTAACTGCCAAAGATCTCAGTAAAGAAAAAGGCTTTGAAACAACCATGTCTCGCTGGATAGGAATAAAGACTAAGTTCTTAACCTATAATATTCAACTTCTCTCCATATCCAAAGTACGGTTGATGACAGTGGTCAGGATTGGTTCTTGGTAATATAAGGAATAAGTGATTAAGTTGATAAGGAAAGATTAATCGTAGTAGAGGCAGGACTCTCACTGTATCCTCGTGAATTCAAAGAAGACATCTAGACTTGAATGCCAAATCACCAGTGGTTGGGGTTAACCAGTTGGATGTTGTTTCGTGTTCCATTCTATGGTAGATTTTATCCTTTATCCATTGTGTATCGTTGAATCTTCATATTTCCTTAGAATGAGGTTTTTTTTATTCATAATATATCTAGGAAACATTTAAATGTATTATTCAGTAATAAAAAAAATAGCGGACCCAAAAGATTCATCGCACATGCTAAGTTCACATTTTAGCATTCATTCAGTAAAGATTTAGTTTTAAAATCTAAAATCTGGCCTCTTTTAGGGTTGAAAAACTTAAATTATTGTCTGTTCTTTCTTTTTTTATTTATCTAACATTTTATTTTAATTCTATGTTCTCTTTTTCTTCATTGTCTAATGAATGATTAAATCCTTAGTTGTTACAGAAGATTCATTTGATTTGTAATTGAGTCATAATTACCTCGTTCATGGAACAACTTATGTAATTTACTTATTGCGAGAAATACTATGACCCTCACCCTAAGGAATCAGTCATATAGTGTAATTAGACATTGTAGTAAATTAATTCAATATATATATATATATATATATATATATATATATATATATATATATATATATATATATATATATATATATATATGTATATATATATATATATATATATATATATATATATATATTTACAGACCTAATTCCTCGTGGGATGGATTTTATCAATTTTCAAAATTTCTACGCTATCTTTATCCTTTTAGCTTGTATTTTTTTTTCAGTTGTTTTATTTGTATTTGTAATACTTTATTTTCCTTGCAATTCTCAAAAGTGTTCTAATGGATTTAATTTGGGGCTCTGTGGTGGCATTTCTTCAAATAAATTATATATTGATGCGATCAGATTTATGGAATAAGGCATTGTCCTGCAAAAAATAACTTAATTTTTTAGTGTTGTGGAATAAAATTTCGGGGAAGATGTTTATAAAACCTGTGAAAACATCGTAAGTTAAGTTTTGGAGTTAATTCTTCCCTGGCATAAAAACAGATTCCCTGGCCTTGATGAAAACATGCAGCTAAACAACATGATTGAATCACCTCACTGCTTACCACCTGCCCCCCCTCCCCAAATGGCAAAAATCCATCTCTGACTCTTCGTCTCACAAAGGTAGCCCCAGAAGTGTTGAACATCTGCAATTTTTTACAAAATTTTAAATTTAAAAACCTTCTTTAAAGAAATATTGAAATGAAGTTACTCTTATAGAAACCTGGCTCGAGTCTGATTCTGGTTCATGCACTGCCCTTGCAGCCCCGGGTCATTCTTTCCTGCATGTTCTTCGGAACAACCGTGTAGGGAGAGTTGCAATGATTTCCAAATCATCATTCTCCCTGAATCTTCTACCCTCCCCCACTCTTTCCTTATTTGAGGCTCTTATTGCTGTCTCACGTGCTGTGCCCGCTCTGACTATTGTGGTCCTTTACCGCCCTTTCAGCTCGTCTCCGGCCTTAATTCTCGAGGAGTTCAGTAACCTACTCTCTGACCTATCCGTTACTGGTTTTCTTCTTATTCTTTGTGACTTCAATCTTCCTAGCTCCAATGAGACTTTTCGCGCATTACTTGACATCATCGACCTCTTCTCTCTTACATAACGTGTGTCCTCCCCAACACATATACATGAAAATATCCTTGATTTAGTCATCTCGAACTTCCATATATCTAAGCTAACAGTAACTGACCTTTCTAGTACGATTTCTGACGACTTCTTGGTCAATTTTAAATTCTATATTCCCATCCACCTCCCTACTTCCTCGTCCCGAGATCCTACTTTTTTCTGGTGGCTATCGTCAATTGATACTACTTCTCTCTTTAACGAAGTTGTTTCTGCCCTACTTCCTATTGATACTACTGCTTTACCTGACCAAACCTTAAACTCACTGCACCAATGATTACTTGCCTGCCTTGACGTGCACGCCCCACTCCTCACTCCCTCTTCAAACCGCTATCACCACGCCTCTTGGTTCACCATGGAACTCCTTTGTTTAAGGAGGTCCTTACGTTGCCATGAACGTGCCCTTCGTAAAGCACGCTCCCGTAGGCAGGACACGACCTTCCTCTCACTTCCATATCGCCTTGCTACTTCGACTTATTCTTCCATATTAAAATCAGCGCGTGAGGCTCACTCACGCAAACCTTTGTCTGAAAGCAATAATGACCCGCGGACTATCTTTCGTCTCCTCTCTCGTCTTTCCTCGCCTAGCCCCACTTCCCCAAACTTCCTTCCCATCAACCCCTCTACTCTTTCTAAATTTTTATCTGATAAAATTATTAACCTTCGCGCCAAACTACCCCAGTCTTCTGAACAAGCCCATGCTGTTCTCCCCGACCATAATCCATTGCCGCTTGATGTCCTCACTCGGGCGTCCTCTGAAGAAGTAACTACCCTGATCTCACGCTCTAACAAATTTGGATCCCCTAAGGACGTCTTTCCACCCAAATACTCACTGTTGTCCCCCTACTGATTCTTCATCTCTTTAAAACTTCTCTTGCCACAGGGGTGGTTCCCTCTTCCTGGAAACATGACTCAATTCGTCCTATCCTTAAAAAAACACACCTTAACCCCTCTGAACCATCTAGCTATCGTTCTATCTCACAGCTTCCATTCCTCTCTAAGATAATCGAGAGAGTGGTTTTCTCTCGCCTTAATGACCCTATTTTTAACTGCAATATCGATGAAACGTACCAATCGGGGCTCAAAGCAAAGCACTCTGCTAAAGCCTCTCTTCTTAATGTTTCAGACGGTTTACGTAGAGCTGCCGATAGGGGCTTTACATCCATTCTAGTCCTCCTAGACCTCTCATCTGCTTTCGAAACCATCGATCACACTGTCCTCCTTGATCGTCTTCAAACTTTCCTTGGTCTGTCGGGCACTGCACTTGATTGGTCCCGCTCATACCTCTCCTCCCGCACTAAGTCGGTCGCGCTCGATCACCTCTCCTCCGAGCCCGCTCTCATTAATTTTGGTGCGCCTCAGGGCTCAGTCCTTGTTCCCCTCCTCTTTTCCATCTACTTACTTCCTTTTGGCTCCCTTCTTCGTGATTTGGCCCTGTCCTTCCACCTCTATGCTGATGACACTCAGATATACCTTTCCTCATCCCGTGTCCTTCCTTCAATCATATACCAAGCTCTTTTCAGCCCACACCTCCATAAACGAATGGCTGTCTGCCAACTCTCTCAAACATAACCACGATATAACTGAAGTTCTCCTTGTTGGTACTGCTTCGATGGTGGAGAAATCTAAAGCTCTTCCCCTCCCTTAACTTTGGGGAAAGCAATGTCGCCTTCTCTGTTATCGTCAGTAATCTTGGTGTTATTTTCGACGAGCAACTTTCGTTTAAACCGCACATCTATCGTATCTGTAAGTCTTTCCTCTGTTTTCTCCACAACTTTTCAAGTGTTCGATCCCATTTTTATCAACAAAGCCTTGAGAATGCTATTCATGCCTTCGTCACCTCAGCCTTAGACTACTGCAATTCTATTCTAGTGAATCTCCATCCTTCGTCACTTCGCCCCCTAAAACTAGTTCAAAACTATGCTGCTCGGATCCTCCTTCGCCGCCCCAGTTTCTCTCCTTCGATGCCTCTGTTAGATGATCTACACTGGTTACTTATTCGCTTCCGAACCCACTATAAAATTATTCTCATCACCTACAAGGCCCTAAACCTCGAGGTTCCACCTTATTTCACGTTTGCCCTCTCCCGTTGTCAAACTCCTCGGGCACTCCAGTCTAACCTCGCTCTAATCTTGAACACTCCTCGTTCTGTCCTCTGCTCTATGGGTGACCGTTCCTTCTCAGTTTGTGTTCCTAGACTCTAAAATGCTCTTCCTGCCGAAATCCTCTCCCTCCCTTGCTACTTTTAAACTTCTCCTGAAGACTCGTCTCTTCAGAATTGCCTTCTCTTCCCTGTATTGTCAGGCCCCATCTCGAATACGCTGTAAAGTTCTGGGCCCTTTACTTAATAAAAGACATAGATAAATTAGAAGATGTACAACACAGAGCGACAAAACTTATCCCGTCAGTACGTAACAAACCTTACCACAAGAGACTAAAAAAACTCAATCTCTTTTCCGTCAGAAAACGAAAACTAAGGGGGCAGCTTATAGAGTGCTTCAAAATACTTAAAGAATTTAACAACGTTAATGCCAATAACTTGTTCACACTGACAGGGGAGTGTCCCACCCGTGGACATGATTCAAAACTTCAGGGTAAAAGAGCCACTATGGATGTAATAAAAAACTTCTTCACTTACTCGATTATTAATGATTGGAATAATTTGACAAACGAGGTAGTGGACAGCAGAACTATAGACTCATTTAAAATGAGATTAGAAAAACACTTAACAAATATTGGAATTGTTTAGCATAAGCTACAAAATAAAATAATATTACAAAAAATATAACTCTTTCAGGTGTATGTAAGTGGTTTTCATATTCATTTCATTTAATTACTATTCAATGCAAATTTCCTTCAGGTACTGTCTTCTTACACCTGCAAGGTACTTTGAGCCAAATTATTTCATGTACGGCTTTGCCGGAGGGAGTGAAGGGTGGGGAGAGCCTAAAACTTTTCTATCCTTTACTTCTACTATTTTATGTGTAAGTGGCAGTAGATTTAAGGTCAGATCACCTTAGTCTGGGCCGTAAGGCCCGTGTGATCTGTGTATCTATGTAACTCTATGTAACTATGTACACAACCTTCGCTCTGTGAGGACGCATTATAAATACTTATTATTATTATATTATTATTTTATAAATTGCATGAAAAACAACAATACACTAGTCTTTCTTACATACTTAATAATTACTTTCATCAGACTAGATAACTTTAGACCATTTTTTATATCTGCAACCTTTTGTTATTTTGGCAGACTGAAGATGTTCTTTCTGTTGAGCTCGTATATACATCACTTTTTTTACACATTGCATTCTTTTAGCACTTGACTTCATGTCTCATTCAACTGTTCAGGATATTATTTTGTATCTTGAATATTCATGATCACCTTAGCAAGCTCAGAAGATGTTTTTCTGTTTTCTTGTAATAAATTCCGAATAATAAATATTGTATCTAGGTGTTTTATAACGTTTATTGCCATTCCTCTTCCGTAATACCAGATTCGTGGTCTGTTGATATCGTTATGGAGTTCTTTGGACAGCATTTTTTGAACATGTTTTTTATCAATATTTGCTTGTGATAACCGTTGGCTATAGAAAAGTTGAACTTGTACTCTCTATGTTTCTGTAAGTTCTCTTGTTTTAATCATATTACTTGTTTAAAAACTCAGGCAATGCATGGTTAGTAAATATTGGCACTATCTAGAGTTGGTAATTATTCTTAATTTTTCCTAATAAATGGTAATATTTTTTTAGTTTTTCACCATTAAATTAAAATTTAGTTCCCTCAGGATGAAAGGATAAGTGGGTACATAGCAAAAAAGTATAAATGAATAAAATATGAGATAAATGGATGAAAGATGAGATTGAAAAGTGTTACCGAATCAAATATAAGCAAAACTTAATTTGTTGATGGTTCCTGTAAAATGGTCTTTAGTCCATAGAGGAAAGAATCAAAGGAAGAACTGGAATCTCAAGATTTTATAAACTCTGAAAGGCGTGGGTACAGTACGATAGAAAACGGCCAGTCCAAACAAACCTAAAAGACTAGACAACAACTATTTAAACTATTTTTCTTCGAGAGATTTCGACTCTTATCACAACTGTGTCTTTTACATCATTGCACAGGCCTGACCATAGCATACACTATTCATGAGTAACATGTCTCTGTGGAAAAGATTGAAAAGATGACTTCTAGAATTTACCTAAGCAGTTTCTTTAGAAGCTCATGTCGTTTACAGAGAACTTTCTTCGGCGTTTCGTCTCATATCCAAACGTTTTTTGCTTCTTAAATAGTCAAGCGTTTCTGGCTAGCAGTACACATTCTGATAACGTCAATTATTTAATATTTACTGAACTAAATTCAACGGCATTCCCTTTAAAGGGGAATGCCGTTGGGTATACAAGCTTCTCTGCTCTACAAAAATGTCAATAGCCACATGTTAGTCTTTGGCATGATTTGACATTCATTTTCTCCTCACATATCTGTAGTAAAAGAGTAAGGTAATTTTCTCTCATGGTGGACTCTACTTATAGATCGTGATTTAAAGGATCATTAAAGAATTGAATCATTTTCCATTTTTAGTATACAAATGGTCAAGTGACTGAAGATTGTCCTTTGCTTATTTTCATTATTCACGCATTATTATTTGCAATGGACGTAGTTCTTCAAATTTAGATATCTGTAGAATATATGTACTTCCTTCAATTAAATTCGATAAAACAGA
Source organism: Ceratothoa steindachneri (assembly GCA_963969495.1). Classification (NCBI taxonomy): domain Eukaryota; kingdom Metazoa; phylum Arthropoda; class Malacostraca; order Isopoda; family Cymothoidae; genus Ceratothoa; species Ceratothoa steindachneri. The sequence continues at coordinate 15,431,556 of OZ018324.1, read as the reverse complement.
TATGATGGCTTTATCGAATGACCAATGTTACGATTCGGAGTTATATCCAGCCATGAAGACATTGATTTTAAGAACTTATCAGTCGTGCTTTTTTGGAAATAGGAAAACATAGTGAATAAGATATATACACGTTATTGGGATAGATAGCACTGTTAAAAATAAATTGATATTACTTGAACCGCAATTGATTATTTTAGAACTTCCTAAACCACTAGGCACAAAATTTGCAATAATCCAACTACAATAAGGATTTCAAAGAACTGCAGCTGAGTGACAAAAGTCCTACCAAATTATTTCCTTTCTTTATCGTTTGCTGCACCTCGATAAAACTTGGGCTTTTACGTTTAGCCCAAGTAAAGAGAAACAATGTATCTTCTTTCAAACTCGTTAGTTACACTCATATCTAGAGTTAATTGCAAGAAATAATCGAGTATACTGACTTATTCAATCTATCAATTTAATTTTATGCGGACATTTTAAAAGATCCTCTTGACACACAATACAGATTTATATATTTTTTTATTTTTATTTGAGGGAGGAGGACGTCGTTATCAAGATTAGATAAAGCAAAGAGCGACGAAAAGAGTCAAAATAATAGAACACATCCTTTGCCTTTCGTCAGTTCCCTCATTTAATGATGGAAATTGAAGCTAAAGTTTAATATTGAGGGGTGGTTTGGGTGCCCAACATCTCGGATCCACTTGAGAGGTTGAGTGAAAGCCAATCTTGACTCTGTTGCCCTCAGTCCCAAATGAGGCCTCGATGAAATTCCAATAATCTGAAAGTTGATCCTTTCTTTCCCTTTTCTCCGCCGCTCACGGATCCTACATGGACGTGTGCACAAAGACGTGGCTGTTTGTGCGCTGCCTCTTCAACTCCAATCGACAACTTCCGTCAACAAAGATTCGTTGACATCCTCTCAACAGAGGCGGAAAGGAAGGCTTCTTTTTATCTTGCGCTCTTCTCCTCTCAACAGTACGATCCAACCTTCACTATGTTTTTAGCGTCTATGTATGTAGTCTGTTAGTTTTATACATCTATGTTGACTATCACGCTGCTATGTGAATTTAATTATGAGAATGACCGCAACCAAGAGCTCAAAAGCTGCCAGGAATGAGAGAGGAGAGAGTTAATTCAAAATACTGGGAAAAAAAACCATTAATTGAATTTTTAATTCAAATTTAATTCCTCTGTCCATGTTCGTCCGTTAATCCACGTCCGGATTTTGCCAATTCATTACACCCAAAGTCTATTAAAATTCATATTTGAGCTTAATTTATGTTTGACATATACCAGCCATGAAGAGTTTTATCACCCTTGGCTACGCGTATTCGTATTTTTACAATGATAACCACTCCCTACGAAATGTAAAAGAGTAGACAAAATAACATTAAATGAACAAGTCGAAAGTACGCTTAAAGAAATAATGTAACACAGGGTAAGTAAAAGTGTATAAAAACATTAATAACCACTACTGATACAAGGGTAATGTATTGTGTCACTGAATGACCGACCTTATACACAAAAACACATAATAGAGCACTCATTTGACCATCAAAAAAAAAATTCTAATTTTCTGAATTCTCAACAAGAATTTGGCCGATATGTAAGAAATGACTACAACCAACTCAAGTTGGGCGATAGAGTCTTTATAAAACTTAAATCCACTTATAAGAGCATTTTTATTTGCACCCCTCCCCTATCAGCTTAACCGTGAAGAAATTCATCAATGAGAGATATTAATAGGCCATCCTTATGTTAGATTATTAAGTACAAAAGCGTTTGATTTACGATTTATATAGTCCATCTGGTGTCGTTTATGTTCTTTGCAGTTTTTCTAACATGTATCGTTTTATGTTTCTATATATTTTGCCCAAATTCTGTATGCCTTTACTGTTTCGTGTGATTTTCCTTCGCCTAACTCATAATTGGTGGGATGAATTAGTTGCATTCCTTACATTTTAGGAATAAGGAGTGTCACTTCGATGATGAAGCTAACGTGCCATGCGGCATAGCCAGACCAATTTTATTTCCCTGGATTCCATTTTCATGTTATCATTATGATTCTCAAAATGATCGAAGTAGATGCTATCTAATACCAAAATTTGTTCGTCACTGTTAAAGTTCTCTCATGTAATAGTATCGTTCATTAAACTTGAGTCAAATTGTGAGAATTTCTTGCAATAATGTTTTTTTTAATAATGAACTGAGGGAAATAATAAAATATCTTCGCTAAAGGAAAGTGGGTTTTAATATCCACCATACATAATAGAGAACAAGAAGGAATGCTAGTATAGTATGAGAATTCATCAAACTCCCTACATGGAGCCTTTATCGGTCAGTTCATCACCTCCAAAAGAACTGATATTCTATAACACGAACTTGACCACTGAGCCCATCTCGAGGATTCATTTTTGTGAACTACTCTAACTTGGAATGCGCCATCCCTATCCAACGAATAGGGAGAAAAAAAAGACATCTGTGTTTTAACTTGTTTAATTATAACAAAAAATACCCGTTAAAAACCACTTGAGTTCAATTTCCGCAAGAACTATCATATAGTGTTTGGAGGCGCTGTGGTTTCCAAGTAGGACCCTTCTTATTTTTGTATTTTATTGCTTTGCACACCTTAAGTGACAATATTGTTGGGGAGTATCTGAATTAGGCAATTTATAATGTCTTTATTTATTGCTCGTAAAAGGGAATTGATATTTATTGAAGCGAGGGATTTTTCATAGCAAATACCAAGTAGAAGTGGATTCAGGTAAATCGATACACATTAAACACGATAAAAGAACAGTTGCATACCAAGCGAAACAATATATTTGCATGATAATTTGTATACAAATAGAACGATATATATATATATATATATATATATATATATATACATAGTTTCGAAATAAACATCATCTTCATTTAGTTATCTTATTTAGGGCGAAACTGAAATAGATGCATGACTGGTTAGGGAATATTTTTCCAATGCATTACATTACCTTCATAATGGCGGCCCTCAAAAATCATAAAGTGTTGTGAGCAGTCGTGTTCACATTCTTCTCAAAACACCTTACATGAAATAATATATGTGGTTGCAGTTTGCGAAGCTTGGTTACTATAAATATGGGAAGCAGCGTTGCGAGACGATGTTGAACACCCACGACTGTCTTCCGTGCCTTGGGTGCTGGAGTCAGATCCTGTTGGAAAATGTAAGACCTTCTCGTGGCTATTTGGTGAATCCAAGGCTTAACCCTAGTCTTCAGCACCTGAGTGAAGATGAGAGGAAGCATAACGTGGCACTCGCTACCGACTATGCCCAGAAGCATCAAAGAGGTGGGAAATTTCCTGCTCATGACCATTGGCACTTTGTTCTTATTCTCTGTTTTTCATAGTGCCATTTCACTTTGTAAGCGTAGTTCTACTCGTGTTTAAACAAATTGACAAACTATTTCACGCTTATCGAGGCGAAAAGGGCCACGAATATATGTAGGATACCGTTTGTTTTTATTTCAACTGGCATTCTAAGGAGAAATCACCTACGTTTTTAACTGCATGAAGCTAAACTCTTACTTATGTAGCGTGTCTAAGGTCAAATAACTTAGATTAGGGCAATTATTAGCCCTTAGGTACGCTTTTTTACTTTGTATTGGTTTACCTGTAACGAAATAAAGAAAAGTATTGCGCATTCAATAATTGCTGAGCATTTGGCAGATGATTATATTTAAAATAGCTAATTTTGAAACCTGCGTACTTGTTTCTTTATTTGCCCGCTATAGGTGGCGACATTTTATACGTGTTGCACTGAAAGTTTGGCAAAAAAATACATCTTTGTTAAGAGTAAGTTACATTCTGTGTTAGGGTCTTCCCCATAGGGTGCTGAAATCATCCCAAGGATCTGAAAATTAATACTGGCATGATTTCAAATTACTTTAATAGGTCTAAAGTTCTAGAACACCGAATAAAAAGTAGAACGGGAATAGGCGCAACAAGGCTTCTATATTTTCATTATCTTAGCTTTCGAATTTAAGATATAACCGTCCTACAGACCAAAGCTTGTGAATTCTTGGTTAATAATTGCCACGTTTTCTCTCTTGCTGCCTTCTTATAGAAGAATTGGCTTAGTGAGCGGGCATACCAGGAGGACATTGGAAATCTATTGAACTATGGTGTCACACGAGTACTGAGAATTACTCGTGTAAAGAATTACCAGCTAAAGTGGAAAGCGCAGTGGCTGACCACAGATGTTCAATATAACAACTAGCAGCAGATGGCTATTATTCATGGTAACAGATATGTAAGACTGGATCAAATCGCATCCACATTAAATGTAGGAGGAACACACGTATATTTATCAGATCAAACAGGCTGCACTTAGTCCCGTAACCTCGTTAATCAGGCCCTGTAGGGCTCGCAACGTGTAACGTTATCCAATGAGTCACGGTTTGAATTGTTTGTAGTGATAATGAGGGTTGGAGTTTGGATCGAACCAATAAGTTCATATACTTCATGTATCAACAGGGCATTTTTAAGGAAGGTCGTGGCTTGATACTTGTTTGGTTTGCGTTTACGTGCCTTGAGTTGGATCTACGGCTTTGTCTAAACACATTATTGACCACCGACGGCTACATAGCACTTTTTAGTATCCATTTGCATCTATTTATAGACATCATTTATGTACAAGACAAGGCCGAGATATTCCAGCGCAAACTTGCTCAGTTTTATTGGGCCCAAGTTTTCCACAATTGTTTCGATGAGCATTGTAGTGAGTTCGAAAAAAAGGTGTGGCCACCTAGTTAACCCTACATAAATCATGAGCCTGATGGAGTATTTATTGCAAGTAGAGACCAGATCAATACCCACTCAATTTCTTACAAGATACTAGGTTCCTGTCGCATGACGATCACTTTTGAAAACTGCAAAGCAGAATATAGGAGTCATAATATTTTTTTTTAAACAAATTTCTAAAACTACCTAAATATATTCGCTTGAACTTTGAATAAAAGTTTAAGCTTTTTCACTATTAAATATGGAGGAGATTAAAGCTCTTTCAAATAAAAATATATACATATTCACATATTTAAAAGCTTTTAAAACAACAAAAACAGAACGAAAAAGAGCATACATTTAACCAGGACAAATTGGTTTATTTAAATCAAGCATATACCAGAAAATTTAGATCTTTTATCGATTGTCGGTTAAGTTGAAATATACACAGTGATGATATGCGATTGTAATATACCAATGATTTTATACATTCACACTGCAGCGATCACTGCAGTAGAATTACCTCATTCACAGCCCCACAACTCTATACCCCATTTACAAACCGATAATTCCAATCTCTCTATATTTACTTATCTCTCATGTCACACTAGTCCCATTCTAAGAGATGGCCAATTAGATAGTACAGATTTACTTGGCCCATACCAATTCTCCTTCTGACCTCATTCTACGAAAATCTCTGAGAAAGGAATTGCCTTAACTTGGAAATGTTTCGTCTATCTTACCATTAATTTCCCTAAACTACAAGGTGTAAACACATGGTATCGAGTGATATTTTTTATTTAATTATTTCCAGAATCCAATGCAATATGCGACAATATGATGTAACTAATATTCAATGTCACCACTTTTTGCGTCGATGACACGACGAAGATTAAGGTATGATCTGAACGGGAGTTGCACGAAGGCTTTCCGCTTGAAATTTCATTCCAGCATTTTTCTAATTATCCCTTCAGATATTCGACACTTTGAATGAATTTAGTACAAGATTTTTGCTCAAGCATCGACCTTACTCAAAGTCCTATTGAATTCAAATCTAGAGAAATAGGAGGTGTAAGTTCCTTTAAACAAAACTCCTTATAATTTGCACGGTACGAGTCTTAAACTTTTTTTATGCTGCGTGTGACTTTGCTCCTTCTTGTTTAAAGGTTACACCAGCACTTCCTATGGTGTCATCCACCCTCTAAAATCTCCCAATAAATATGTTCATTGATCTTTACCCCATCGTTATGGAAGATGAGAGGGGTATTTTTAGCCGTTTATGTCACGCGGGCCCACACCATCATCGAAATTGGTTTCTGTCTCCAAACTGATGTCCGCTGTTTAACAAGAATCTCATTTTTATATTTTGCCCAAACAGGATCAGTTTTGTGTTGTGGGTGGCCTGGACCAGGGTTTCCTAACCGGGGGCCACAGGAAAAGAAAATTTTAAGCTTTAGAGGGGACATAGATCCATGAAGGGGGCCACAGGAAGCAACCTATTGAAACCTGAATTATAGTTAGGGCAGTACCTAATTTTAATTTATGCAGTTGAATTACATTTTAAAAATATTAATAAATATATTTTTCCTTTTTAAAAATATTTTATAGCATAATAGGATTTACATTAATCCGTAAACAAATATTTTGCATCTTACAAGCTTATTCTGCGGCGCACTCCATTGTGCGCTTGATCGTTATGCGCCTGGGACCGTTATTGGCTTGATGAAAATACTTCAGGTAGAACTTTAAATCCTTACAGTCTGTTTATCAAGTGGTTCGGCGTTATAGTATGTAAGTAGCTTTTATTTGTTTACCCTAATACTGCGAAGTTGTAATAATTTTACTAGTATTTAAAATTATGATAGATTGCCACAAGCACAATAATATAAGACTTTTATAAGTAAATAACTGAGCATTTTTGTTTGTAAGTAAAGTGTGCCATTACTAGGCCTACACCAAATCATTTTTTTTTCACTTCGTTTTCACTTAGGGCTTATTTACGAGATTAGCATTTAATCTTAGATTCTGATGATTGTACTTATCGTTTTGTATCTGCATTAATTTTAGTAATTTATATGTATATATAATATATTACTAAAATTAATGCAGATCTACCCCCCTGATGGAGTACATTTCTGCTGTTTTGAATATAAGTACAAGTACAGAGTATCAGGATGTAAAATAAACAACGAAAATTTCGGACATGTCTAATTAATAGAAACGCTCATAAAAATAGTTGCATTGTTTTGCGGTTCTTTTTTTGGTGTCAAATATTTACCATCAAGGGCAAGTATTTAGCACAAACAAAAGAAAACAAAATTTACAATGCAGCTATTTTTATGAGCGTTTCAATTTATTGGACATGTCTGAAATTTTCGTGGCCGACTATAATAAGAGTTGGTGTTGGGCACAGACTCGGTGCTCTGCACAGGAAATGGAGGTTGTTTCTGGGTCAGTTCTCAGAAATACTCTTCCTTTTTCACCGCTGAGATAAGCGCCTTTCATTCTGTTGCGGTGAGTTTCGGCTCTAAAATGTAATATATATATTATAAATATATTAAATTTCTTCTGCACAGATTACCCATGGCTACGGCGACGAGGAAAAAATGTCGATAATACTCCAGTGAGAATTTAGCTTATGGTTTTATACATTCACCAGACAATATGACACAGCCATTGTTTCTTTTATGTATGGCTACACTTTGTAATGATAGTATGCGAACAAGTAAGCTTAAAATACATTTGGAGAATAAGCACAAAGACAAAACATTAAATTACTTTAAAAAGCTGCGGGATGATTTCCAAGCAAATGGCAATATTAAAGATATATTTAGCAAAACAGCGGCAAAACTAGACAAAGGTTTAATTGCATCTTATGAGATTTCCAAGCTAATAGCGAAATCGGGAAAACCTCATAATATTGGCGAAGAATTTAATTTGCCTTCAGTATCTGGGATTATTTCAACTGTCATGCAGCAAAATCCCCCCCAAAATCACTGAATTCATTCCGCTGAGCAACAATACAGAATCAAGACGTATTGACGAAATAGCAAAAGACGTAAAGGAAAACCTCGTTAAATATTTACAAGTAAAGACTTTTGCTTCAAAAATTGATGAACCGTTATTACATGATAACGAAGCCCTTCTCATGGCGTATTTTAGGTTTTTGGATAAAGTTCAACTCAGAGAAGAAATGCTTTTTTCCCACAGCCTTGTGACAGATACTAAAGGTGAAACAATTTTCAAAGAAGTAGTGACCTATTTCAAAGAAAATGATATTCCACTTAGGAATATTATGGCTTGTGAAACTGATTGCGCCACTGCTATGGTAGGTAGATATAGGGAATTTATTGCACATTTAAAAGAGACTATACCTAAAGTTTTTGCATACACTGTGAGGTCCACCGTTAACATCTGATTGCAAAAAACCTAGGAGGACGTCTGAAAGATTCACTTGATAGGGTAATCAAGACAGTCAACCTTATCAAGTCAAATCCACTTCAAGAGCGTCTTTTCCGACAACTCTACCAATGAAGAAGGGTTTGAGCGCCTACTTTTGCATACAGAGGTACGATGGCTTTCTAAGGGCAATGGTCTGAATCGCTTCATTGCACTTTGGAATAGTGTTGGTATTTCTGGATGTAAAGCAGCTCGGAGTAAGAATCATTGCTGCCAAATGTGACATATTCTACCTTTCAGATATATTTGAAAAGCTAAATATCTTGAACAAACAGCTACAAGGTAAAAATGCAAATATTTTAACTTGCAAAGAATCTATTTGTGCATTTATGGGAAAAATTAAGCTGTTCAAGACAAATATGGGGCAAAAGAGTTGATACAGTTTCCAACCCTCTGCACTATTGAGAGTGAGCTGAAAGAAGATGATATTTTAGTATACATTGATCATTTGGAGAAATTGTAAAAGTGATATGGAAGTTAGGTTCAGAGATCTTCTACAGCTGGACATTCCAGGTTGGATGGTAGACACATTTGGAATTAATGCAGCTGATGTTGATATCAGATTAAATAAAGCCTCATTGAGTTACAGAGTGATCGAACCTCTCTAGCTAGATTTAAGCATGGTGTCAGGAACTTATGGACAAGTCATAAACTTGCTATGAAATACCATTTGCTTTGAGACGAAATAAAATTATATTTTATTGCTTTTCCTACTTCTTATGTGGTTGAGTCGGGTTTTAGTAAAGTGTCACACCTCCTATCAAAAGCTCGCAGCCGCTTAGAAATAGTAAGAAGAGGTGATCTTCGTCTGTCTCTAACAACTATAGACCCTGATTGTCGTAGAATTCCCCCCCTTTTGTTCTATTCTAAGAGTGCTAAGAGTGTCTAATATATATTTGTGATAGAACGGGTTGAGGCCGCGTTAATTTCAACCCCTATCCCATGTTATTTAAAAACCAAGATGCTCCCACGTGCATCTTCGCTTTGAAGCTTAGCGCCTTATCGCAGCCACCTGAGTCAATGTTTAATTCAGGAGGTTTATCATTTCCCCGTTTGCCCCTATACGCCGACCTCGCTAGATTGAGTTAGGCTTATGGGCAGATGAGGCATTGTTCCCAGGCTCGGCTGTGCATTCCAAGGAAGCTCCCACTCCCTTGTCCCCCACGCCAAGGGAGTGTCTCGACTATTTAGATGGCAACTTTACCCCTAAGATCAGATTGGAGATCCAGATTTTCGTCGCAAAACATCCCCACGACCCTCTCTCACTTTGTGCGCCAAGGGACCTACACCTCGGGATTCACCATCACTTGTCCAGAAGAAGGACAATATCCCTTGAGTGCCAAGGTTCGAGCCTTTCGTGACGCCAAGTCCACAAGGCTTCCCCCTTGTTGTTCAGAAAGAGAACAACGTTAGAACACCCATTGTTCGTTCGAGCCCGTTGACAAGAAACGGTTCTCACCCCTTCCCCTGTTGTTCAGAAGAGAACAACGTAGAACAGCCATTGTTCTTTTGAACCCGTTCGCCAAGAAACGGTTCTCACCCTTCCCCCTTGTTGTTCAGAAGAGAACAACATTAGAACAGCCATTGTTCTTGAGCCCGTAGACAAGAGACGGTTCTCCCCTGCCCTGTTGTTCAGAATAGAACAACGTAGAACAGCCATTGTTCTTCAAACCGTTCGTCGAGAAACGGTTCTCATTTCCAAGACGCCACGTCAGGATCATTTTATCCCCCCCGCCCTTCGGCTGGAACTCGCCAGCGGACCGAAAATTCCTTAACGTCGACTTCCTCTGCACCACTAGTATAAAATTACGTTGGCCAAACGTTCCTTTTGAGTATTTAACCCTTTTGTCAATTCTATCCTGTGTTTTAAATGGTTTAGCGAACCATCCCATCTCTTTAACTTTATATTTGTTTTACCTTTTTAAATCTTTTAATCCTCGGATTAGCCGGAGCCCCCACAACCCTTTCCATTCTCTGTTTATGTCAATATTTTCCGTTTTGTGTATTGTTCATAGTTATTATTAATAAAACTCTATTTTATTAATGATAGCAATATTATTATCCTTGAGCTCAGTTCCACTTCTTAAGCATATCGAAGATACATAATATCGGCCCGCCAGACATCCACGCACTCTAAAGATAATTAAAGAAGTTCCCTCAACGAATAGTTATATATGGTATATCGTCGAGAGTCCATTCTACGACATATATATATATATATATATATATATATATATATATATATATATATACTATTTAAATTTGGTATCAGGTGTGTAAGGTTTAACGCTATATCTTTGCAAACACTGGTCTTAGTCGAGTTTAGCATAGTGTTATTCGTTATAATGATAGAGTATAGTAGTTCCCTTTTGTTTTAACGATTGCTATCTCCTTTTTTGAAACTTAAGAAGCTGGAGTAGCTCAAGGAACTGTTATAATAATTTGTTTGTGTTTTTTTTTGTGATTTTAGTCAGTGGATATTTAGATCGAGAAACCAAGTACGAATAGGTCAGTGCCCATATTTAGGTAGGCTCATTCTATAGAGGCATAATTCTTGTTGCAAGGAATTTAAGTTGGTTGACTAGTGCGCCCCCAAGTTCAAAGATAACTCAGTTCGAAATCTTTAAAGCGCAAGGAGTGTCCTTGGGACTCTCCAAAAATGAACTAATTGAGTACGTTCAAGAGGAGCAAATAACAGAAAGAGAAAGAGAAATCCAAAGAGAAGAAAGAGAAAGAGTAATCCAACGAGAAGAAAGAGAAAGAGAAATCCAAAGAGAAGAAAGAGGAAGAGAAATACAACGAGAAGAACGAGAAAGAAAAATCCAACTAGAAGAAAGAGAAAGAGAGGAACGGACAAGAAAAGCTGAGCTTCACCATCAGATTGAATTCGCTCGTGTTGAAGTAGAGATACAGTCAGCCAGTTCCCGTTCTGAAGTCCCCCCTCCCCCAATCTCTCACTAAAGCTTCCTAATTTCAAGGATGGAGAGGATTTCGGAGCATTTTTAGCCCACTTCGAAAAGATCCTCGAAATCAATAGCCTGGATCTGGAGGCTGAAGGTGTAGTCAGATTACTTCCCCTGTTAAATTGTAAATTGCGCGAATTTTTCATATCTTTACCATCTGAATGTACAATTAACTACAGCACCTTAAAAGCTGAGTTATTGGCCGCTCATAATATGACTCCCAATTTCTACCGCCAAGAATTTCGAGGAGGTCGTATTAAACCCGGACAGACGTTCCGTCAATTCGGATACATTCTTCAGAGGAATTTTAAATTTTCGTTAGAATCCTCAAAGGTTGATCCGAACTACGAGTCCTTAACAGACTTCGTGTTGCGAGATCAATTTTTGGCGTCTCTCCCGACGGAGTTTCGCGCGTTCGTCAAGGATCGTCGGTGCCAGACCTTTAAAGAGTATACCGAAGAAGCGGATGTCTATGCCGCAAGCCATAATTTATACCCAAAGGAGAATCAAACTTCTCACCAATCCCCCAACAAGGAAAGAAGGAAGGATTCGCGCCCCTTCACAGGAAAGCCGACGAAGTTTCCGAGCCCCGTAAAACCCCAAAACTTCTTTCCCCAAAACCAACAACGGGACTCCAAACCTCCCGTTAAGATTTCTCCTCCATCTCTCTTCCCGAAGCGACCAAACATATGCTTCACCTGTGGTGTAGAAAACCACATGAGCTGGAATTGCCCCCAAAATTCTAGGCTTAAAAGCGGACCAGCCCACCAAGTTCACCAGATTAATGCAACCCCGGCTCCCCCGGTGGTGCAGACCCAAGCAGAAACTTCTCCCCCTCCGTCAGGCCACCAGGTAAATTTTATTTTTGATAAAAGTACATCGGGAACTTGGAAATTTGAGGAGGGCAGCGTGAACGGCTGCCGAGTATCGACTCTCGTCAGGGACACAGGATGTACGTGTTTCATCGTGTCCGACGAACTCCTCCCCCCAGTGGACCCTAACCACGAAATATTTGCGGTGGTACATGACTACCTCGGGCGGGCGAACCAATTCTCCGTCGTTAGATGTTACCTGCAGTGTAAATATTATGATGGCTGCGCTGAAGTCATTTCAGCACCCATAAAATTCTGTTCCGTACTTATAGGACAGAGCCCCCAAGTAAGTTCCGACCCTGTGTCTCAGGACACCCTTCCTCAAGGCCGAGCTAAGAAAGAAGCCCAGGAGCCCGTCCCCATCAGAACCCCGATACAGTCCGATTTCTCGGAGACCCCTAACCAGGACTTTAGGACGGCACAAAAGGAGTGTGAATTACTAACACCCTTAGGCGATAAGGCCCAAGACAAGGACACGGAGACTGTCCGTGGACCCTAAGAAAAAAAGAACCCCCAACGCGCCCATGGAGATACCTTCGTAGAACTGGACGAAACATCGGCGCTTGAAGAAGATTACCCCACGGAGTCCCTTAATGTAATACAGATAGTGTGCACCCAACCTGATGCCGATTACCCTCCTCCTTCCCTACCAGGCGAGTCTTTGGAACCCTCTGACCTGGATATTGACGCGCAGCTGACACCACATCAAAAGAGTCAGCTACAAGAACTATTTGAATGGAGTCACCATTTAACCACCCTATTAGCTCTTTTCGAGCGACTGCGCGAAAATGGCCTCACCATTGGCCCCCGCAAATGCCATTTTGCCCACGAAACCATAAAATATTTGGGTTTCAAAATAGGACAAAGCCAGTTGGGTCCCAAAGAGGATAAGATTAAGGCAATCACCGACATGCCCCTCCCGATTACAAAGAAGCAATTAAGATCGTTCCTAGGATCAGCTTCGTACTATTGGCGATTCGTTCCGAATTTCGCTGCAATTTCCGCGCCCTTCAGCTCCCTTTTAAAAAAGAATTCACCCGATCGTCTACGTTGGAATGGTGTCGCTATTTTCCATTTTAATCAGCTCAAGAGTAAGCTCATTTCTGCCCCCATTTTAAAGTTGCCCAACCTGGAAAAATCCTTTGGGATTAAGACCGACGCGTCCTACGAGGGCATTGGAGATGTACTCCTTCAATACGAGTATGACGGAACGAGTCATCCAGTTGCATATGCTAGTCGTCAATTATTACTACGAGAAAAGAGATATGCCACTATAGAAAAGGAAGCTCTATCAATTATCTGGGTCATAGACAAATTCAAAATGTACTTGATAGGAAAAGAATTTCAGACAGGAACCGACCACCGTCCGTTAGCCTATATTAGGAATGTGCGACACTCCAACGGCCGAATCATGCGCTGGAGTTTACTCTTGCAAGAGTATCTATTTAAAATAAATTATATAAAAGGTTCCGATAACCAGGTCGCTGACGGACTCAGTAGGAATGCGTTAGCGAATAGCGTAGAGTAATTCTATTCATAGAATTAGTATCTCCATGTAGGTATATACCGTCTTGTACGCCTTAAATTAGATTCTCTTGTATTATAATTAGTTAATGTATATGTCTGAATTTTGTAACGCTCAATGTCTATTTTTTTTGTATGTATATATATTTGTACCCATTAATTACGTAACAATTATTTTGTCCCATATGTACTTATTTTATATCATTTCATTGTTCCATGCCTTTTTTTATTTATTAGTTTGTATTAAAGGTTAATTTCCATTATAATCAAAAGATCAAAATAATCATATGTAAGGAGGTAATACTAGTTAGGTGCAGGAAGGTACGGTTGGTACAAGAAAACGAGTTCCCCACAACGGAGCTCTATCGTTGTCCCTTCTCTCTTTTTTCAAAGTGACAACTTCCCCCGGAATGGAGGGGTGTGATAGAACGGGTTAAGGCCGCGTTAATTTCAACCCCTATCCCATGTTAATTAAAAACCACGAGGCTCCCACGTGCATCTTCACTTAGAAGCTTGGCGCCTTATCGCAGCCACCTAAGTCAATGTTTAATCAAGGAGGTTTAACTTCCCCCCGTTCGCCCCTATACGCCGACCTCGCCAGATTGAGTTAGGCTTATGGGCAGATAAGGCATTGTTCCCAGGCTCGGCTGTGCATTCCAAGGAAGCTCCCACTCCATTGACCCCACGCCAAGGGAGTGTCTTGACTAGTTAGATGGAAACTTTACCCCTAAGATCAGATTGGAGATCCAGATTTTCGTCGCGAAACATCACCACGACCCTCTCTCACTTTGTGCGCCAAGGGAGCTAGACCTCGAGATTCACCATCACTTGTCCAGAAGAAGGACAATATCCCTTGAGTGCCAAGGTTCGAGCCTTTCGTGACGCCAAGTCCACAAGGCTTCCCCCTTGTTGTTCAGAAAGAGAACAACGTTAGAAAAGCCATTGTTCGTTCGAGCCCGTTGACAAAAAACGGTTCTCACCCCTTTCCCTGTTGTTCAGAAGAGAACAACGTAGAACAGCCATTGTTCTTTTGACCCGTTCGCCAAGAAACGGTTCTCACCCTTCCCCCTTGTTGTTCAGAAGAGAACAACATTAGAACAGCCATTGTTCGTTCGAGCCTGTTGAAAAGAAACGGTTCTCACCCCTTCCCCTGTTGTTCAGAAGAGAACAACGTAGAACAGCCATTGTTCTTTTGAGCCCGTTCGCCAAGAACCGGTTCTCACCCTTCCCCCTTGTTGTTCAGAAGAGAACAACATTAGAACAGCCATTGTTCTTGAGCCCGTAGACAAGAGACGGTTCTTACCCCCCCCCCCTGTTGTTCAGAAGAGAACAACGTAGAACAGCCATTGTTCTTTAAGCCGTTCGTCGAGAAACGGTTCTCATTCCCAAGACGCCACGTCAGGATCATTTTATCCCCCCTCCCTTCAGCTGGAACTCGCCAGCGGACCGAAAATTCCTTCACGTCGACTTCCTCTGTACCACTAGTATAAAATTACGTAAGCCGAAAGTTACCTTTGAGTATTTAGCCCTTTTGTCAATTCTATCCTGTGCTTTAAATGGTTTAGCGAACCATCCCATCTCTTTAACTTTATATTTGTTTTACCTTTTTAAATCTTTTAATCCTCGGATTAGCCCAAGCTCCCACAACCCTTTCCATTCTCTGTTTATGTCAATATTTTCCTTTTCGTGTATTTGTTGATAGTTATTATTAATAAAACTCTATTTTATTAATAATAGCCATATTATTATCCTTGAGCTCAGTTCCACTTCTTAAGCATATCGAAGATACATAATATCGGCGCGCCAGACATCCACGCACTCTAAAGATAATTAAAGAAGTTCCCTCAACGAATAGTTATATATGGTATATAGTCGTGAGTCCATTCTACGACATATATAGATATCTGAATATCTTAACGAACAGAGCCGTTCCGAAACACGTAAGGATATATAAGAGAAACGCCCAATAATCCCAAAATAAACTTATATTTGAACATTAACCATTTAATACACAACATCTTAACATTAATTACAGCAATACTCTGAATATTATCCTAAACAAGAATCAATTAAATTAGTTTACCCACAAAAATTGGTTAATTTCTCTACACACAACAATAATATAAGAATTAGGCTTTTGACTCAGGTGGAGTTTAAAGGCCTCAGAAATGTTATTGACTCACGACGCGTGCCGTCTGTCCAGATGTAGATGGGCGAAATTACACGGTCGTTTTGGCGAGGGTAGCAGCTGGGGGGTCCACACGTTCTTCCGGGGGGGGGGGTTCTTCAAGGACGAGAACAAATACGGTGCTTTATGCAACACCTAGGCAGTCGTGGTCTCTTTGGTGAGAGTGAGTCGAACTTGGTTCTTAAATCAAGTTAACGAGGACTGAACTCGGGGAGGGTCTTCTTCAAGGGTGAGTTTCGATGAAAGGGGGTTTCTCTGACGAGAATAAGTTACTTAAAAGTCGGTTTGGTAACCAAAGAACTAGCTCGAGGATGAGCTTCTTCTTAGTTCCAGTTCCAGTCTTCTTCAAGGGCGAGTATAACAGAGGGGGATTTCTCTGGCGAGAATAAATTGAACTTGGTTCCTTACCAAGTTAACTTAGGAGTTTGGTGTGGCCATCGAGTAACGGGCCCGAGGGGAAGCCTTTTACTTCTTCTTTTCTTAATTCCTCAAGGACGAGGAATACCCCTGGTGTTTAAGGTGGACCAGGATATGAGGAGTCTCTCTGGCGAGAGTAAGTTACCCTTACCAAAGTTAACTTATCGTTTGGTTTAAAAACCAGGGGCTTAGCTCGAGGATGAGCTTCTTCTTAGCCCCTTAAGGTAGGTAGCCCTGCCTCTCTTGCAGGGTACCTCTTGGTCTGGCGACCCAAGTAAACTACCTCTCCAGTCTCGGTAGTTCGGTTTGATCCGAAGACTTCGTCACCTAGAGACTGACGTATACTACCTCGATTTTCCTCAGAGTTCCTCATTTATACCTCGTCACCCCACTGGGGAAGTGTTAAGGGGGGGAGGGGCTTGAGGACGGCCCCAGGAATGTTTTTTTTGCCCAACGGTTTTTCCCACCGATTCTTACATCGGCTCCTCGTTAGCCTTCGAGCTTGGGAGCAACACGTCTCCAATTTCTTATTTGACGTGAAACTGGATCTCACTCTCCTGGGGGAGATCTTACATTTTGAACTTTAGGGTCTTTCATGGCACCAAGTTGAGCCATACTGTGGTTACGCTTTTGACTTACCGATGCCTGGGCCGGATGTCTTTGCGGTAACCGACTTGAGACTGCCCCGCGAGTGAACGGGGGGGGGGAGTGATTATTCCCCTACACTGATATTGAAAAACTTGTGAAATCGCATGAAACACAAGGATCGCATTGAATGAATAAAGAGTTGATGATAGATTTATTTCATTTTGCTAAGGGATTTTATTTTTTGTAAGACTAATTATTTATTTTAAAGAGTATTACATTTTTGTTAACTACTGTTTAATTTTTACCTTGTTTATAGTCCTATATATGTGACAAATATAATTGTACCTGAATAAAATAGCTGTTTTAATATCTTTCATCCTTTAAAGTAGAGTTAAACTGCATATTACCTACTGAAAATAATGATTATGGGCCACAGGAAAAAATAAGGTTCCTAAGGGGGCCATAAGCCAAAATCGGTTGGAAACCATTGGCCTGGACAATGAACAATTTTTGTGGTGGGGCTCACACCTGGAAGACAACTGACTATCTCTATAAGGCGTTTGAGAATTTTAAATCCTCAGAGCTGCTCACAGTGGGGTTCAACATTTTAAAAATATGGCCCACTTTATTCCCGATTTAATGTTAGCCTATTCCTTCAAATTTCTAGTCATTTGTAATCGTTTGTTGTTTTTATGAAGTTACACTTTTATTCACTCAATTCAGGGGTGGGGAAGATGAGTCAGAGAAGGATACCCTTGGATTAAACGGGACACTTAACGGCCGGTCAGCAAAGAAGATTTGTCTGAGTTCACTGTAAGCTTTCTCTGAGCTCCTAGAGACATCCGCCATATTGTCAAATAGGGACCTGTCATTGAGTAGGGGAGGCTTAATATATTTGCATCTGATTAGGGATTCTTTTGCAAATTTCTTGAAAATAGCCTTTCTTTGCAAACCAATGGAATTTAAAAGGTTTTGTTATTATTTTCAATATGAAGAGAGAGAGAGAGAGAGAGAGAGAGAAAGAGAGAGAGAGAGAGAGAGAGAGAGAGAGAGAGAGAGAGAAAGAGAGAGAGAGAGAGAGAGAGCGGAACAGCCTGGTTGGTGGTAGGAAAGAAGCAAATAGGGAGGCAGTTGTGGAAATATTTTCATTTTTAATTGTCCTGGTTCGATTTTGTGCCAAGTTAATTTTTCCGGGACCAATTGCTTTTCACTCAGTCATTGGTGTCCATTTGCGATTCATTGGAATCCATTTTAAGGTTCATCTTATTGTTTTTCTTTGTTCCTCAAAAAGAACGAGTTTGATTTACTTTAATTATAAACTTTGGTTTTACTTAATTGAATAATCAACTATTTTTTATCCTAGTCCCATCAATACGCAACTTTGTAATAAATAAACAACAGCAATTCAGAGTATTCAGTGAGCAATCTGTAAAATTAATAAACTCTTCAATGCGAGTCGGAACAAGTATGTGTGGGGAAAAAATCGCTTTTTAGGAATATTTTTTAAAAGGTTTTTCTGGATATGTTCTTGTTGGATTCCACTTCATATTGTGAAAATAAATATAATTTTTCATTTTTGTCCTAGATTTAAAACTAAAAGCTACGGACTGCTTTTTTCGTCAGTTTACTGCAGGAAGCTTTTATCCGCGCTAATCGGCCACACCCTAGAATTTGTAGGAAAAGTTTCTATACTTTTTATTCTGCTTAGTTACTTTTGTATTATTCTTACTGTCCTCCAATTTTAATTTCGCCTTTTCTTGCTCACAATGAGATCTCTGGTTTTCGTTAAAAGCTTCTTCTGGATACCTACATATATGCCTAACCACCACTGGAATTCATAACACCATTAATATCTCATTGGCAGGGTTTGTTATTGCACTCCCATTATCCCTAAGTGTATCTACTATTATTATTCTTTCTAATTATTACCTTTTTACGTTCATCCAACTATTTATTTTATTCCCTTCCTATTAGGTCAAAATTACTTTATTTGTGAAAATTCTTATACAGTATTTTAATTATTATCTTTTATAGATTGCCACCTTTTTACATCGTTCGATAAAATATTTCTTTTACCCATAGGTACCATATCCAACTCTCTTTTTATCCACATTAACGACATTGCTACACGAGCAAACAACTCCTAAATTCTAACTTTTAAAATAATGATGCACGCCGACAGCCACTGTCGGAACGAAGGTTAATAATTGAAGTGGGTCCTCCAAAGTTTGGTGCCTTTTATGTGTTTCCTTTTCTTCGCGGTCTGTTGAAACTGTCGTATCCTCTTTATTGATTGGAAGTGAGGTAGGTAAAAATCTTTCCTTCCTCTTGTTCACATTCAAACAACCTCAAAACTGATCATTAAAGACAAGGAACTCATTTGCACGCAAAGAATGAACCTAAAAACTTTGTGTTTTAAGAGAGTTAGAAGGAGAAATCTCTATCTATCGATTCAGACTAAAAGTCTCATTGAATAATTTGATGGGTAGAGGCGTCTCTATAAAATATAACACACATATTTCGTATCCTTAACGTCCATTTCCTGCAAACTGATCGAAAAGTAAAAAGTGAGCAAGCAGCGCAATTCTCCCTAGTGATCTATGAAACTATTTTTTATTTTTAAGCGTAATTAATATTTTTTACTAAAAATGTTCAATAAATAATGATCAATAAATAATGGCGCATGCTAAAATGGCAAATGAAAGAATATATTGAATAATAAATAGAATTTCCATAAGTGTTATGTGAAAATATTGATACGAGACGAAAACAGACTTCATTTACTGACATCTAAGACTGTGTGGCATAATTTTAAATGGCAAAGAGAAAATTATAACTTATGGTCAGCAAGTAATAAGAGCATGAATTTAGACTTAATTGCATGACCAGTGCAAAAGATTACAACTGAAGATGAATCGAGGCGTTTTAAGTAAAAGGTACGAAGTGTTATTTTAAAACTTGTCTGCGAATTTTCCGCCACTGCAAGAAAGTGGTAGTTAATTTAACCAAAATCTTAGAATGTCTTTTTTGAGAGTGAAAAGCGAAAAATAGTCCTATATTCAATGACGTAATAAGGTTCTGATTTCAAATATAGAAGAAATTAAAATTTAAATAAAGGTGGATAATGGACAAATTCTACCTAATTTGGGGCTACAATCTTTCAATTACTTTATATCGTGTTTTGTTCCATTCTTTATAGGTGGTAGGAGTTATGGGGAGCATGCTCTCTCGAGGGACGCTGCTTGTAGGTATTTGTATATCATAGCCAATTTTACCGATTCAGCTTACGATTATCCAGCATTTTAGAAGAGAGAGGTTAATGTACTCTTCAATATCCTTGATTTTGTCATCATTACTACTTCTATTTCTGCTATATCCTTCTGTATTATCAATTTCCTTATGCTAGCGCTCTTTTCATTTCAACTAATATCTTTTTCGTAACCCTGATTATTCATAGACCTAAATAAACGACTACTGTGTAAAACACAATGAGAGAACGTGGCAGCCGTGAAATAGTAATTATAACTGGCCCACTCAAATTTGAAAGTGAGTCGAGACAAAATATGAATAGTGCGAGAAAAATTGCTCACTAATTTGACTTTTCATTGGTTTTCTTGTAAAATATTTTGCGGGTTTGTACAATGTATGGTTAGGGTTTCTTAAATAATTTTACTTGAATGAAGAATGGAATTAAGTGTGTGGCAAAGTTTAAGTCGTTAACAGAGGGGAAGAGAGCATCTATGAAATTTGGTTAAATCCCTATATAAGTTAGGGTGAGAAAACCGATGAAAATAATCGAGTAAATTTAATAATATAGAACATTGAGATTGAAACGGAAGGGTGTAAGTTATAGCCAGCAGCGTTACCCTAAAATTAAAGAAATACAAGGGTGCATCTCAAAACCGAATAGAACAAATTTATACATTAACTAGTTATATGAGCAATCGCCAATCAACTTTGCAATATTCCACTACCTACACCTAGTCCTTTTTGAGTTGGCTCAACATCTGTATCACACTATATTATTTCCCTTACCTCTTTCTAATTGTATTATGCTTTAGTTCCTTCTTTCAAAAATTTAAAGATTAAAAATGAATGTAAGTTGAGAAGAAAGTAACATCCCTTAAACGTACTAAAGGAACACTATTTTTGCGAGGCTAATCCTTAAGTACTAATCCAAACATACTAAACAGGATTGTTAAGATTTTAAAACCAATATTTAGTGTTCAGTATAATAATTTGTCCAGGTTTAGTGGCTTAATGTATGTACTTTCTATAAAGATGTCAAATCATAGCAATAGATAACAACCTTATGAAATTGCTTTTCGATTTTCTATTGAATTGGATCGGTCAATAGGAGAAGGATTTTCGAGTTTTTATTTGAGTAGTACCCTCAATAGGACATCGCTTTTCGATACTCAATATTAGTGGTACAGTAATTAGGATTTTCCATTTGTGTGGATGCCGTCAGGTCAATATAACACATTTTTTAATTCCCCATTTTATTAATACCATAAAGAGGACAGCTTTATTTGATTTTCTATTTAAGTGGTGCCGTAATTAGGATAGCTGTTTTTGATTATCTAATTTGGTAGTGCCGTCAATATGATATCTTTTTTGATCATCTATTTGGGGGGTGTCATCAATTAGATAACTTTTCTGATTCTCCATATGGGTGCTTCCATAAATAGGACAGATTTATTTTATATACTATTTAGTTGGTACCATCAATAAGACAGTTTTTTTTATTCACAATTTGACTTGCGTCATCAATAGGGCAGCTGTTTTTGATTTTCCATTTAGGTGGAGTCATCATTTGGACGACTTTTTAGATTCTCCATCTGGGTAGTGAGTTCAAAAGGACATCCTTTTAAATCGTTCATTCGGATAGGGCCATCAATAGGACAACACTTTGATTCTCAAATTGACTGGTTCCATCGATAGGAGAGCTTTATTTTATCCTCAACTTTGTCTGGTACCATCATAAGGACATATTTTTTGATTCTTCATTTCTGTGGTGCCTTCTATATGATAGCATAATTCATACATTCCCAACCTTTGGGTGGCCAATCATTTTCCTGGGGTCACCAAGTACTCACAAGACTCTCAACATCAAAACGTATGAATTCCCTATTATAAGAAGTTTTCAGCATATGTTATATTACTATTTTGCCATAATTATAGAGCATATTACTGCTAATTATGCATCAATAAGTTTTCTTGCGTATTATAATTTTAACGCAAATGTCCTAACCACCAATACTGTCTCAAGACATTTATAAGCAACTTTGCTGGCTTCATAAATCTACTCATGTATATATTTATATAGAGAAATATTGAATAATGTCCCTGAGTGTCGTACTGGTTTTTTCCTTCCCCTTCTTTTTCTTGGTCACTTTTCTCCTGTTCCTCTCCTTGCCGTCGTCCTCTTTACTCCTCCCCTTCCTTTCCCTTTGTCCCGACTCCCTTCCTATCTTACCATGCCCCCTCCTCTTTCTCCTCTATAGCCCTACTTCTTTTTTTATTCAACTTTCCATGTTTTTTTCCTTGCTCCCTTTCTTCTTCTTTACTCTTCGTCCTCCTCTTTCTTTGTTCATTTCTCCTTTCCTATTTTTTATGCTTCCCCTCCTCTCCTTGCTGAGATGATGCTGAGAAAAAGATCAAAACTGTTCCGTTGTCAAACAACACAATTAGCCGACGAATTCAAGAGATGTCAGAAGACCCCCAAAGAACAGGTAGTGGCGGCTATTAATGAAAGTGAAAAATTTAGCTTGCAGTTGGATGAATCAACTGACATCAGTGATGACGCACAGCTCTTGACGTAAGAGCGTACCAAGGGAAGAGTGACATGGAAGAGAATTTCTTGTTCTGTAGCCCACTGGACACAAAAACAACAACAGATGAAGATATTTTCAAGTTAGTTGATAGCTTCATCAAAGAACAAGGGCTAAGTTGGGAGCCCTGCTCTAATAAGAACCCCTTGTTTGATCCACCGGTAAAACCTGGTCTCCAGGAAATTATCGCTTGAACTTATCTCTGTGATGGAAGAAGTGATTAAAGTAGTGAATTTTATTGAATCATCTGCTCTGCAGTCAAAGCTGTTGAGTCAGATGTGCTTAGTTATAGGGTCGAAATATGAACACCCACTTTGCTACTCTTCTGTCAGGTGGTTAGCCCGAGGAAATGTGCCCCAGAAAGTTGCAGAATTGCGTGCAGAGGTTGAAACATTCTTGATCAAGAAGAAACATGCTCTGTCATCAAGGTTTTTAGAACCAAGGTGGTTACTTAAATTTCAATATTTGACAGATATATTTTCAGAGTTAAACTTTCTGAATATATCCATGCAAGGAAAAGATGAATCTAATTTCTCTTTGTCAGAAAAGCTCAAAGCTGAAGTTGTGGAAGGAAAAGATTGAGAGTGGGAAGTCTTCGTCCTTTCCACTCTTGAACCTTTTTCTGGAAGACGAAGAAGACGTTTCATTTCTGGACGTACAAAGTACCATTATTGAGCACCTTGAAAAGCTGAGTGAGGAGTTTGAGAAGTATATTCCGGATGAAGAATTGCATGACAAATACAAATGGGTGCGCAGACCCTTCGATGTCGACGTCGAAGACATTTCATAGAAAAAATCTTCCATTCAAAATCTGCAAGAGGAGCTCATCGAGGTACAACATGATGAAACTCTCCCCCTCAACTTTCAGCAACACTCACTAGGCCTGTTTTGGATTGCTGTGAAGAAGGAGAAACCAGTCCTTGGAAAGGTGGCTGAGAAAGTGTTGTTGCCGTTCGCTAAAACCTATTTGTGTGGATCAGGTTAGTATCTCTAACTGCCATTGAAACAAAAAGCAGAAATCGGTTGCAGCCTGAACATGATTTAAGAGTATCACTTTCTACGATCGAGCCACGGATGAACACACTTACCAGTGAAATCTAGCCGCTCCCCTAGTTAAGATTAGTTATCAGTTGATAAGAAACAGTTTTATTTCTAGCTTGCCTTTTTGGAATGTAACACAAATTTTCTGATGAAAATGTTCAGAGTGAAATGAATTCAATTTAATCATGTTCAATTTGTCTCTTATTTTTCAGCCTTACAACATCTCTTACAGGAAAATTATACTTGTTCTTTACTTTTACAGCCTACGCCCTACAGTTAGTAATATAGTAGCATGCAACAAATACATTATATAGTTATATACACTGCATAAAACTAGTAGGGTGGCGGTTATAGCTGGAAGA
Organism: Ceratothoa steindachneri; assembly: GCA_963969495.1. Classification (NCBI taxonomy): domain Eukaryota; kingdom Metazoa; phylum Arthropoda; class Malacostraca; order Isopoda; family Cymothoidae; genus Ceratothoa; species Ceratothoa steindachneri. The sequence continues at coordinate 15,407,547 of OZ018324.1, read as the reverse complement.
GCATGATTGTGGTCACCTGAAAAAAGGTTGGGAACCAGTGGCATAATTCATGCTCTAATTGAGTGGTGTTACAAATAAGACAACATTTTTATTATCCATATGTGGGTTGCCATAAACAGAACAGCTTTTTGGATGAGCCTTTTCGGTGGTTACATCAATAAGACAGCTTTTTATTCTCAATTTAGCTGGTGCCATCAAATGAACAGTTTTTCTATTTTCCATTTAGGTGGAGCCGTCATTAGGGGAGCTTTTTTTGTTTGCCTTTGGGTGGTACTAGCAAAATAACAGTTTTTTATCCTCCATTTGGGTAATGCCATAAAAAAAACAGCTTTTTTGATTTTCAATTTGGCTGGTGGACAGCTTTTTATTCTCAATTTAGGTGGAGTCTTCATTAGGGCAGCATATTTTATTCACCATTTGTTGCAGAAATAAAAGGACAGCTTTATTTATCTTCGATTTATCTGGGTTTATCGATAAGACAACTTTTTATTATCGATTTAGGTGAGGCCGTCACTAGGACAGCCTTTTTGATTCACCATCTTGGTGCTGCCATAAAAGGACAGCCTTATTTATCCTTCATTTATCTTTTGCAATCGATAGAACAGCTTTTTTTATCTCCCATTTGTGTGGTGCCATCAACAGGAGAGTTTTTTAGTCGCGTGCACTTAGTCACGTGCGCTTAGTCAGGTGGCAATCTATATCCCACTATGCCTATCGATCGGTCCGCGTTCTGCTTTTTTTCGCTTTGATAATAACATTGTAACTATTCAGCCGATTCTAACGAAATTTAAAAGCCTTATGTTGTTTTACATTCTCTTTCGAATTATATAATTGCCTGGGCCCTCTTAAGGTTCGCCCGGGAATTACTTTGTTTTGGCAATATCATCATAAATATTCAGCCGATTCTAACGAACTTTAAACCCTTATCTTGTTTTACAATCTCTTTCGAATGCTTTAATTGCAAAGGTCCTCCCAAGTAAGGTCCGGGAATTATTAAAAGTTTTTGAAGGTTGTAAGTGAGATCACGCAACTTTTGTCAGCAGACCTGGTTTATTCTCAAATTTGATAAGGACATCATTATGACAGCCGTTTTTATTCACCATTTGGTTGGTGGCATAAAAAGTACAGTTTTATTTATCCTCCATTTATCTGGTGCTATCGATTAAACAGATTTTTATTCTCAATTTGCCTACTGCCATCAATAGGACAGCTTTATTTGATTCTCCATTTGGATGGTGCCGTCATTTGGATAGCTTTTTTTGATTCCCTATTTGGGTAGTGCCGTCAATATGACAGCTTTATTGATCCTTTATTTGGGTAGTGTAATCAATAAGACAGATTTTTGATTCTAAATTTAGGTTGTGCCATAAATAGAACAGCTTTTTTAATCATCCTTTTAGGGAGTGTCATTAATAAGACATCTTTTATTTTCAATTTGACTGGTGCCATAAATACGACAGCATTTTATGATTCTCCATTTAGGTGGACCCATCATTAGGACACATTTTAGATTTAAAAATGAGAGATTTTTTTTATCTTCCCTTTGGGTGGTGTCATCAATATGACAGCTATTTCATTGTGTATTTAGGTGAAACCATCATTTGGATAGCATTTTTTATTCACCATTTGGGTGGTGAAATAAAAAAGGAGCATTTTGATACTATAATTGGGTGGTGCCATCAATAAAACAGCTTTTTGATTCTCAATTTGGCTGCTGCCATATCAATAGCACAGAGTTTTGTTTCTCCATTTAGGTAGTGCCTTCATTAGGACAGTTTTTTGATTATCCATTTGGATGGGGCCATAAATCAGACAGCTTTGATGACTCTCCATTTGGCTGATGCTCTCAATAAACTCCGATCACAACAATCTTATGTATCCTCCCATTATTATGATCTTAGGCTTTGTAATCCAACATTTGATTATTTTTGTATTAATTTTCCTTATCTTTCTCTCTTCACGATTGTTTCTGACTCGCTTTAAACCACACTTATTCACTTTAAGCTCACGTGGGTTCTAATTTTTAATTATAAAAGAACATTTTCTGACGATCCATATTAAAGCTACCATACACACTGAAAGATACCCGAAGTCAAACTAACTTTACCATCAGTGGCCTTGATGAAACATGAAGAAGATTGCCTGTAATATGATCAATATATGTGTCGCACAATTATGCCTTAGCGTCCGCAGTATCATCCCCACCCTCTCCTACAATCGGAGTAAGCGAGAAAGCAAATCTCTACACGGTAGTCATAGTTACGCCACGCAAACCTGGCTACAGATCAAACTGAAGCCTTTCGAGATTTGTGCTATTTGAATGAGTAAAGTGAATGTAAACATTATTGTAAAGTGGAAAATATTGAATGCATTAAAAAATGTCTTAATTCATTTAAGGATATGGTCGACACACTACTTAGACATTGCCTACATACAGGAAAGTTACAATAACGGGGATAAGAAAGCATCAACGCCAGAAACAACTACTCACCCACCCCCATTCGTTTGTGTCCTATCTTGCACAAACCATCAGAAAAGTCCGGTCATGTGAAATTTGGTCTCTCTCGTATGTAAATACTCTCCCATAATAAGGAGTAATTTGTTCAGACCTTTTTAAATAAATAGAATGAACATAAAATATGAAATTCTTTTTTTACTTTTGCTGTATCGTGTAATTTATCTAGGAGGAAAATTCACTGCATAGTTTTATTCATTTCGAAATATAATGGGCGCTTTATGATTTTAAGTTGTTAATATTATGTTGTCGAGGAATTAAAGTTGTTCTGTTTCAGTAAAATGAAATCTTTTTAATCTACAAAATATGATTATTCAGCAAAGTAGTTTCGATTATTTTTGTCAATGTTGTCCAATGTTTACCGAAACAGTGGATAGCTTTCATAAAAAATTATTTAAGTTGCGATTAAATATATGATTTGATATTATTTTCCTTCTCATTTATATCGGAGTAAACTTTATCATATATAGGATGCTGAAAATGAATGGTAATCAGAGGTTACAAGTTCCGGAAAATAAGGATGAAGAGAAAAAACTTCCTAACCTAACGTATTAATATTTTCTTACGCATGACCTTCAATTAAACGTTGCAATGGTTGAACATATAGGTTAGGTTAGGTTATAGATGAAGCAATACCTATAGGTTTTAATGTTTGTCATCCACACAGGTGATTCCGCTCATTAACATGAATTTTGTAGTTTAAAAATAACTAAGGATTCCTAGCTTTAAAAATATATGTATTACTACACCTTAGATAGAGATATTAATGTAGTTATCTTAGAACAATTTCTACATCTCTAAGAAAAAAATTTGTCTTTTAAAAACAATATTAATTAATTGTAAAGCTATTAATACAATGTACACTAAGTCATAAGATAAAAAATTATATATTTTAAAATAGGCAAAAAGTGACTGGAGTTTCTTCTTCCCAGGAAGTTTACAAATAGAGTTTCGTGAAAATAAACTCTACTGACCAAAGTAACGTGTTCTCACTTATTCTGATTTATGACTTTACGACCTTCGAAAATTTCAATAATTCCCGGACTAACCTTGGAAGGACCTTGTCAATTATAACATTTGAAAGAGAGTGTAAAACGACATAAGGGTTTCGAATTTCGTTAGAATCGGCCGGATAGTTATAATGTTATTACCACCCAAAAAAGCAAAACGGATACCGACGGAGTGAAAGATATAGTGAGATATAGATAGAGTCGCACGCGACTAGAAACGTGAAAGATGCATAGCTCCAGGAGATAAGAACCCAAACATGAAATATGACTATGTAGATAGTAGAAAGCAGAAAATTATTGGTAACTATGGAGCATATACATGAACGTAAAATCTACTTTGAATTTAAATGGGGTTTTGCACCATCCGATATAATACAGTCATAAGTACCGCACGCCATTGAAATTTTATTGTACTTTAGTGTCTTTTCCTTTTATGTAATTGTCATTTACGTTTTTATATTGTATTTTTAATCAATATATTTTCGAAAATAAAGAAAAATGTATTCTAAATGAAGAACAAACTTAGAAAATTAAATTTTTATTGTATATAATTGATTATTCTATTAGATTCACGCTTTTGACGTCGCTGACTCTGACATCATTAATGGTTACTCATTATTTTCTATTTGAGAGAACAAACGTCATTCCATAGAAAGTTTCACCCGTTTCTAGTAAAATAAAAGTATACTTTAATGTGATGGGATGCCTGCGAAGGACCAACGTGAGAGCAAGCCCCTTCGGAATACGACTTTCAGCCCGTTGGCTCTAAACCACTTGCTCATTGGCGTGGGAAGTTTAGAATCTTCGAGAATGAAGCAGTCCAGCGCTGTCACTAGACCCAGCTGTATTCGATTTCCGACGCTTCTCACTTCCCCCTACCTCGCGATAATGCCGAGCTCTCCCCCTCATGCTTCGCAGGCATGTCGATTTCCCTACGAACGCAGACGTACTAACCCTACGCCCATATCATGAGGCAAACTTCACTGTCCGATCTGACTCGTTATCTCGAAGTAAGCTTACATAGATTGAATCCTCTAGGGATGCCCATGCCCTGGTGCTATCTATAGGATTAACCACCTGGCTCTTTAACCCTGCGTCCGCCATTCCTCGAGGAGATTGTGAGTCTGCCAGTCCCTCCGTTCAGACCGTTTGGTCTGTTCTACTGCAAAGTCCCACAACCGCTGTTCGAGAGGTAGCTCGTTGTTAAAATCTCGCCAGACGATCTCCCTTCGTGAAGCTTTGTCCCCTGTTTAGAGGAAAGCTATCGAGCCACCTTCTTCTCGAAGAACTGTGCGGCCTCCCTTCAATACTCCCGTTCCTTCGTGTTTGAGACTCCCTGCGAAGCCGCAGGACCCTCTCGTGTTTAATATTCCATCTCTCTGGAGCAGAGAAAATCTCGTTCTTTAACAAGAAGTACTCAAAACCCCCATCAAAGGGTCCTCTTTAGGACTCCTCGAAGTATCTTCTAGAAGACCTGGGGCCATTAGTCTTCCTTCCTCAGATCACAACCACGCTACAAGGTAAAGCGATCTTGTGTTGTAATCCTTTGATTACACCCCGTCAATCGTCACCCGCATTCACTTTTGAATTGACTTCCCGCACAATCGTAATTAATATCTCTTGTTCTAGTTAACGTTAATTTTGCTTCTCCCGCTTAACTCTGTCATGTTATAAATTGTCACAATCCAATTAACTATCTCTATCGACTAATTTGTTCTCCCTTTTTTTGTATATATATATATATAAATATATATATATATATGTATATTGCCCTATTTATTATATATATTAAAATTATATTTTGGCAAACAATTAGATAAATCCCGGTCAACCGTAAATCGTACTCTGTATAAAAATCAAAGAGGCAGTCCCTCACTCCTTTAATTGCCCCAAAGCACATCCCATGCAGCCTAGGATCGGCTATCTGCCCGTGCTTGTGTATGAGCCCTTGCGCCGAGCAAGTCTTCACAGATAACCTCGACATATATATATATATATATATATATATATATATATATATATATATATATATATATATCATTATATTTATACTAAAATCTTGTGGAAGATAAAGTTGGGTTATTTTGTATTGAAGAAACCCTTTTTATTTTCAATTTTTTGCCCTAGTTAAGTTGTTCAGTAACCAGTTTGCCAAGTTCGTTCAAGGATATCCATAGATAGTGGAACAAATTCTTTTTTTTTTAATTGATCATTTTTTTTGTGGAAGTTTATTTTCGGTATGTGTGATTAAAAGGCCTATAATTACTGACCATATAGGAATCAATTTTTTTTTTCTTGACTTTATTGATTGCGTACAATCATTGTGTAACTAAATATCCGTTAGGATTTTAGTACGATCGTAAAAGCCCCATTATCTTTTCCGAGAGTTTCTTGGACGCGCGGAGGGTCCAGGCGCGCATTTACACCAGCAAGATGTCGTCATTTGAACGTCACCCACAGCAAGGAGAAATCCTTGGGTTATCAGGAAAGAAACTAGTTGCCTATATTCAAGAGTAAGTAAGAAATGAAAGGGTAGTAAAAAAAGAGCAAATAGAAACTGAAAAGAAAGATAAAAAGAACAAAGAGAAACTGAAGAGCGAAGAGAAAGAGAGCAAAGAGAAATGGAAGAAAGAGAATTAATTCTTCAGCCTGAGCGTGAGTTTAACAGAAATCATTTGGTAACCCTTGTAGTTAGCTCGAGGACTAAATCTTCCTAAACTCCATCAGTAAAGTTGCCAGTGTTTAAGGATGGCAACAAATCAGCGCCTACTTAGCTGAATTTGCGAAACTTTCGAAGTGAACTACTGGGATATTGAAGCCGATGAAGTCGCTCGACTACTCCCCCTCTTCAATAGCCAACTGCGGGAAATTTTCATTTCGCCTCCCGCCATAACTACCCTTGATTACTTCACCCTCAAGTCGGAATTATTATCGGCTGTTAATATGAATCCTGATTTCTATAGGGCAAAGTTGGGCTAGGCGAGAATACTTCCTGGCCAGACCTACCGACAATTTGGATTCACCTTCCAGAGAACCTTTCAATTCTGGTTGGACTCAGCCCAAGTCAACCGCGACTACGAGTCCCTATTTGATTTCGTCTTACAGGATCGGTTGATGACTGCATTACCCTCCAAACCCGCGCATTCGGGAAGGATGGACGCGTGTCTTTCTTCAAGAAATGTATAAAGAGGCGGATGTGCACGCGTCAAGCCACCACTTATGCCTGAAAGACCCGAAGAAGTCTCATCCTGCGGTGTTCCCGGTCATGTGAGGACCAACTATCCCCAAAACTCACAATTCCGTTCTGCTCCCAATCAGCAAATCCACCAAATAAGTGCCTCTCTCTTTTATCCGCCCACTCGCCATGAAACGCCAGCAACTTCCCCAACAAACAGTCTCCCGGGATAACAAGTCAGTTTCCTGTTCAACAAAAGCCCCTTGGAGAACTTGAGTTCGAAAACGGAACTGTTAATGGTTGCAGAAGGTCAACCCTCGTAAGAGACACCGGCTGTACTCGCTTCGTCGTCCAATAAAAGTTGCTCCCTCCAGTGGGCCCCGACCACGATAAATCCGTAGTAGTCCATGACTACTTCAGACGTGCACATCAGTTTCCCGTGGTCCGCTGCTATCTCGAATGTAAATACTTTACTGGTTAGGCCGAATTGATAGTAGCCCCAATTATGTTATGCACCGTGTTGGTCGGCCAGAGCTCGCAGATCCTCCAGAATAACCCAATTGTCTCGGAGCATTTCTTTAGATGGCCATATATTTGATTGGCCCAATTCACCCCCGCCTAGCGAAAAACAGTCGTACTTCCTCACTCTTATTGATTTTGCAACGAGATTTCCCTACGCAGTCCCCCTTAAAAAGATAGATAGCGTGACCTGTGTAGAGGACCTGATTTCTATATTCTCACCCATTGGAATCTCGAAAGAGATTTTGTAGGACAGAGGTAGACAGTTCACCTCTAAACTAATGGAATACGTTGGCAAGCTCCTTATGATCAAATCCCTATTCACCTTTCCTTTTTATCCCACCGCTAACGGCCCCGGTGAAAGGTAAATGGTACTCTGAAGACCATTTTTAAAAAGCTATGCACTGCACAGTCCCGATAATGGCATCAATATTTTTCCGGTTGACCTGTTTACCTGCAGAAAAATCCCCCACAGAACTTTAGGATTTTCCCCCTTCAAGCTTTTGTATGGCCGAAACGTCCGAGGCCCGATGGGCATATTGAATGAATTTTTTTCCAACCCCCGCCTGGATGAGGAGATCAAATCATTGTACTTTTATGTGTTAGACCTTAGAAACCGCTTGGAAGAATGCCCCGATATAGCTTACAAAAAAACGGACCTAAACTTGGAAAAGTATAGGACCTATTTTGAGGGTAGGTCAAAAGAAAGGCAATTCAAGCCAGGCGACGAGGTGTTGCTCCTCCTACCCACGGAGACAAATAAGCTCTTGTGCCCATGGAAAGGCCCCTTCTTAATCTTAGAAAGAGGCTTTCCCGTGGATTACGTGATACATAACCCCACAGGGATCACATTGTTTCATGTAAATATGCTTAAGCGCTACCACTGACGCCTGCATTAATAATATAATTACCCTTGATGAAGAGGCAGTAATTGAAGCCTCTTATCCCTCTGAGCCTCTTAATTTACTTCAAACCGTATGTATCGAATATGATAACAACTACCCTCTCCCTTCGCTCCCCGGTTCCCGTGAAAGCTCAGCCCCGGAATCCGATTTAAATCCCCAGCTGGAACCTCCTCAGAAGACGCAATTGGCTCTTTTGTTGGCTGAATTCCCCGATATAATTTCTGAGAAGCTTGGTTGCCATTCATATTTTAAGCATGATATAGCCCTAACCACCCAGGAGCCTATTCGCTCTAAACCAAACCCCTTGCCCATTTACTTGAGTCCCACTTTTAACGCTGAATTAGAAAACTTGTTAAAATTAGGGATCATTGAGCCTTCCACGTCGGATTATTGCTCCCTGATTGTTATAGTCAGAAAGCTACATCACTATTTTCGCATGTACGTAGACTTTAGAAAACTGAACGCCGTAACAATTTTTGACGCTGAGTCTATCCCTTTGATAGACCAGAGCATACATCTATTTTAAGAGGCTAAGTTTATTTCAGAACTAGACTTGTGTAAGGCCTACTATCAAATCTCCTTTAAGGCTAGTGCCCGGAAATATACCGAATTTCCCACAGAAAAAGGCCTTAAGCAGTTTAGGCGTCGTCCTTTTGGTTTAGTTACTGCCTGTGGTAACTATAATCGCATGAAACGACTACTACTGGATGGGCTGAATAACATTTACTTTTACTTTGATAAAGTTTACGTGGCCACCCGCACACGGGACTAAAACTAATCTCCATACGATCCCTCCTCAATAGGCTTCGTGACCACGGCCTCACTCTAGGCCCAAGCAAGTGTCATTTTGCCTACGGTACCATTAAATATCTTGGCATCCATATTGGGGAAAATTCAAATGGCGCCCGGGCAAGAAAAGGTAAGGTCATCGCCGACATGCGCCTTCCGCTAAGAGAAAGAACAATTACGCTCTTTTCTCTCATAGACATGCTTTTACGGACGCTTTGTCTTGAATTTTGCCGCTTTATTGCCCTCCCCCTTAACTCCCTGCTATAAACATTCCCCGGCCCCCTAATATTCAACCCCAAGGCAACCCGCCCACTTCCATCATCTGAAGAAAAAACTAACGTCAGCTTTCATACTGCGACTCCCGAACATGAGCAAACCGTTTGGAATACGAACGGATGCTTGTATTGACAGCATCGGTTGCGTTTTGCTTCAGTATGAAAAATTTAAAAATAGTTATCCCATTGCGTACGCCAGCCGGACGCTCTCGTCACACGAAAGAAACTACGCAGTAGTAGAACTTGAGGCTCTAGTGATCATGTGGAGCGTGCAGAAATTCTAAACATATTTGTTAGGTAAAGTGTTCGTAATCAAAACCGATCATCGCCCATTGGCTTATTAAAAAAAAAAGGTAAAAGCCAGAACGGAAGGCTTATGCGTTGGAGTTCAATTCTAATGGAATACCAGTTCCAATTAGTGTACATAAAAAGGACAGAAAAATGTGTTACAGACTGTCTAAGTAGGAAACCGATCGAGGATCCTACCCTTGCAAAGTAAATTGTGTTAAGCCTTGTGTCGTAGAATGGACTCTCGACGATATACCATATATAACTATTCGTTGAGGGAACTTCTTTAATTATCTTTAAAGTGCGTGGATGTCTGGCGGGCCGATCTTCGATATGCTTAAGAAGTGGAACTGAGCTCAAGGATAATAATATTGCTATCATTAATAAAATAGAGTTTTATTAATAATAACTATCAACAATACACAAAACGGGAAATATTGACATAAACAGAGAATGGAAAGGGTCGTGGGGGCTCGGGCTAATCCAAGGATTAAAAAGATTTAAAAAGGTAAAACAAATATAAAGTTAAAGAGATGGGATGGTTCGCTAAACCATTTAAAGCACAGGATAGAATTGACAAAAGGGTTGAATACTCAAAGGTAACGTTCGGCTTACGTAATTTTATACTAGTGGTGCAGAGGAAGTCGACGTGAAGGAATTTCCGGACCGCTGGCGAGTTCCAGCGTAAGGGGGGAAATAAAATGATCCTGACGTGGCGTCTTGGGAATGAGAACCGTTTCTCGACGAATGGCTTGAAGAACAATGGCTGTTCTACGTTGTTCTCTTCTGAACAACAGGGATGGGGGGGGTGAGAACCGTCTCTTGTCTACGGGCTCAAGAACAATGGCTTTTCTAATGTTGTTCTCTTCTGAACAACAAGGGGGAAGGGTGAGAACCGTTTCTTGGCGGACGGGCTGAAAAGAACAATGGCTGTTCTACGTTGTTCTCTTCTGAACAACAGGGGAAGGGGTGAGAACCGTTTCTTATCAACGGGCTCGAACAAACAATGGCTGTTCTAATGTTGTTCTCTTCTGAACAACAAGTGGGAAGCCTTGTGAACTTGGCGTCACGAAAGGCTCGAACCTTGGCACTCAAGGGATATTGTCCTTCTTCTGGACAAGTGATGGTGAATCTCGAGGTCAAGGTCCCTTGGCGCACAAAGTGAGAGAGAGTCGTGGTGATGTTTGGCGACAAAAATCTGGATCTCTAATCTGATTTTAGTGGTAAAGTTGCCATTTAAATAGTCGAGACACTCCCTTGGCGTGGGGGACAAGGGAGTGGGAGCTTCGAGGGAATGCACAGCCGAGCCTGGGAACAATGCCTTATCTGCCCATAAGCCTAACTCAATCTGGCGAGGTCGGCGTATGGGGGCGAACGGGGGGAAGATAAACCTCCTTGTTTAAACATTGACTCAGGTGGCTGCGATAAGGCACCAAGCTTCAAAGCGAAGATGCACGTGGGAAGCATCGTGGTTTTAAATAACATGGGGTAGGGGTTGAAATTAACGCGGCCTCAACCCGTTCTATCACACCTTGTATTCCCGTGTATATAACGAGTCTGTGTACTCACCCCTTTTTAATAATCACCAAACTCCATCATAACTGTATATATTTATGCTCCTTGGTTTCCATGTAAAATAATTTTTTTTTACATATTTTCCGTCCTTTTGTATTATTTTTTTAGTCGCGTTGTATTTTTCTTTTTTTGTATTGAATATGGTTTCACTCCCCTTTTCATGAATGAATCTTTATTTAGATTTATTTTTTTGTGACTCTCATTTAATTATTTCCTGTATTTATTTTTTTTTCGCTGGTTAACGACGATACCTTTTTAAATATTCCTTTCGTCAGGAATTAAACGAAAGTCATTCTTTCATTTGGTGACCGCTGTGGGCCATCAAAATTTAAATGCACGAACTTATTGTACACCTGTGGACCCAGGTCAAAGTTTTTCCCATACACGACTCTTAGTATGTTCGAGGATGTCCTTTTCCCTCCTCTATTATTAGGAAAATGTCATCTACGGAAAAGGAGGCGTGTGAGATGATGCTCTCGAAGGCCAGCGTGAGAGGAAGCTGCCTCGGAATACCCCCTTTCAGCTTTTGACTCTAAACCACCTGCTCCTTTGCGTGGGAAGTTTAGAATCTTCGAGAAGGAAGCAGTCCCGCGCTGAGTCACCCGACCCAGCTGTATTTACTTTTGGACGCTCCTCACTCCCCCCTACTTTGCGATAACGCCCAGCTCTCACCTTCATGCTTCCTAGGCATGTCTATTTCCCCTATGAGCGCAGCCGTACTAACCCTACGCCCATATCATGAGGCAAACTTTGCTGTCTGATCCAACTCATTATCTCGAAGTAGGTTTACATAGATTGAATCCCCTAGGGACGGCTATGCCCTGGCGCCCTCTATCAGACCAGCAACCTGGCTCTTTAACCCTGCGTCCGCCATCCCTCGAGGAGATTAAGAGTCTGCCAGTACCTCCGTTCAGACTGTTTTGTCGGTTCCCCCGCGAACTCCCGCAACCCCTGTTCGAATGGTACCTCGTCGTTAAGATCTCACCAGCAGATCTCCCTTCGTAAGGCTTTGGCCCCTGCACAGAGGAAAACTATTGAGCCACCTTATTCCCGGAGAACTGTGCGCCCCCTTAACCTCGGATCCCCTTCAATAATCCCGTTCTTTCGTATTTGAGACTCCCTGCCAAGCTTCATAACCGTCTCGTGTTTAATATTCCTTCTCTTTGGAGATGTGAAATCTCGTTCTTTAACAAGAAGTGCTCAAAACCCCCATCAAAGGGTCCTCTTTAGGACTCCCCGAAGGATCTTCACAAAGACCTGTGCTGTTGGTCTTACCCTTCTCAGTTCTCCACCACGCTTCAAGGTAAAGCGATCTTTATGTTGTAAGCCCCTGATTACACCCAGTAAATCGTCCCTCGCATCCACTTTTGAATTGATTTCTTTCTCAACCATAATTAATATATCTTGTTCTAGTTAACGTTAATTTGCTCCTCCCTCTTAACACTGTCATATTATAAATTGTCACAATACAATTAACTATCTTTATCGAGTAATTTGTTCTCCTTTATATATATATATATATATATATATATATATATATATATATATATATATATATATATATATATATATATATCGCCCCATTTATTATATATATTAAAATTATATTTTGTTTTCTTGTTTTTTATATATTCTTTCAACTGCAAACTTGGCAAGCCATTAGATAAATCCCAGTCAACCGTAAATCGCACTCTGTATAAAAATCAAGGAGGCAGTCCTTCACTCCTTTAATTGCCCCAAAGCATATCGCAAGCGGCCAAGAGTCGGATATCTGCCTGTGCTTGTGTATGCGCTCTTGCGCCAAGCGGGTCTTTATAGGCATACCTCGACATTTAAATTTGAGATTTGTAACTAAGCCTCATTAAGGAGAGGTAATAGTAGGAAAAATAAGGCCAACCTATTAGCCTGGTTGAGGACAAAGGTGAAAATAAAAGTGAAATGGCCAGTGTAGGGGAGAGATAAGATGGATCAGTTGCGGTATTTAGGAATTTAAATTTGAGAAGGAGGACTTAAAAAATAATTCGAAATTTAATGGTCAGCCAGTGCAGTTGATGGAGCTTTGATGTAGCACGAGAAAACCGCCCTTGATGGAAGAGAGCTCGAGCCTCAAAGTTCTGAACAAAGAAGAAGAGAAATAGATAAATTAATTTGCACAAATGATAAAGAGAACCAAATTTATTTATAGAATGAATAGTAGTAGAACATGCTAAGCGAATCGGCTGAAATGGGAGAGTATTCACAATGGGAGATCATTAAATTACACCTTCCTATAAAAATTAAATTCATAATATAATTTCTCGTCAGTCATAATTGAGTCGGTTTTACTTTTCTCAGTAAAATGTTGAGTTGAATCAAAAGTAGAGATTAAAGCAAAGTGGTCTTACGACAACAAACAAGCCTAAAATTAATAGTAAGGACTTTGTAGGTTTTGTAGGACTTTTTATAAAAAAAAGTAAAATTTTATTTTTGTATTTAGCTGCAACTCAAGTATTATATTACAATTCCATGTAATATATTATTTGTAATATTTGCCTTCTATTTCCCTAACTGATGAACAACATATTTTATGTTTCTTGGAAAACATAAAACTATTCTATATTATTTTATCTATAAAAAATAAATATTTAAATGAGTTTCATTTAAATTTTTTTCACAATCGAAAGAATTATATTGAAATCTCTCCCCCGTCATAAAACTGTCCTTTTCTCGAATATCGGAACTGAATTAAGTAGAATCTAAGAAATGCTAACTTGATTAATTCAAGATATAATCTAGAATGTGGTCTTTATTGATAAAGATAATTCTGGAAATGTGATCTTTATTTTAAAATATAATCTAGAAATGTGACTTCATCATTTTAAGATCAAATCAAGAAACGTTATCTTCATATTCAGGGATCTAGTCTAGTAATGTGATCTTCATATTTAAAGATAAAAATTTATTTTTTTTAAGATAAAATACATAAAAGAGATGTTCATTATTTTAAGATAGAATCTAGAAATGTGTTCTTCATATGTAAAAGTAAAATATAGAAATGTGATCCTTATTATTTCAGTAGAAAATCTAGGAATGAGATCTTCATATATAGAGATAAAATATTAAAATCTGATGTTCATTTGTAAAGATAAAATCTCGAATTAAGATATACTAAAGCGATATTCTTGGGGGGAATAGAGAAGGTAGCAGTTAACAAGCAATCAATTATCCAAAGTCAAAGAGGAAGAAGAAGGAAGCTTATCAGAGAAGAGAGTAAGTGAAGTCTCTCCAGGATATGACAACTACAGTGATTTCGACCCTTGGCTTAACTCCAGTGTAATTTCCGTGTTCCCACTCAGCTAAGCCGTTGTCAGCTGATGAAAAAAGAAGAAAGATTTAGCCATAAAGCGTTGTATTTATTCATTTTTTGAGCTTTTAATAGAGAGTAAAATATTTTTAGTCCTTTTCATCTCATTTATTCAAATTTACCCATTGTTTGAGTAGAATGAGACATATTAAACAAGTGCGTGTACTTATATGTTATGCCTCTATTACAGTTTTTAAGGTAAATTTACGATACTTGCAGGGGCTGCAAAAATCATAACCGTAAGAGACATTATACTGATGTTAGGCTAACAAAAATTCTCATTAATAACCTTAGCCTTTTTATTTTTAATTCGTATTCATTTGTTTCAAGTAATAAATATTTTTTTAAATACATGGCTCACGTCTCAATGAACGGCTGACATTATTTATTCGAATTTGACCCCCATGTCATATTTTTTTATCGCCCCGTTTGAGGATTGATCCTTACCTGCTCGGCACAAACCATCTTCGACCGCGATTGAATACAATAATTCCATCAGCTTTTATTTAACATATGATTCTGTTGTACCAAATTTTCCTCAATTTAATTTCGAATAGCCCACTATTTTAATTTTAGGCAAGATAATGAGAACTTGGTTAATCTAACTAGTAATTGAAGAATATTAGGAGTTAACTCTTAAAGGGACGAAAGAAAGAAAAAGAGAATAAAAGAGAATAAAATTCCAGAGTTAAGAACGTTTTTTTATTCATATTACTTGTTTTGTATTTCAAGAAGAACTCCTCTTAGGCGCGTTATGATTATAAAATATATATATGAAGGAAATAGGACCTAAAGAGAAGGGATCAGGAATAGTAGTAAATAACATAATTCGAAAGCTACAATAACTTCTTTCAGTCAAAATCTGAACCAGAAAGAGTATAAGTATTTGATGTTACTAAAAATCTTGCATCGCAGAACATATTCTATATGATTCATTTTGAGAATCCATTTATGAGAAGTTCGCTCCATGGGAGACCATATGCTGCGGCAACAGTGACTCGCAAATATTTTTAGACGATTTTATTAATGTGCAACAAGTGATTTAAGTAATCTTCAAAAAGTTTTAAGATATTTCAAGGATAGCAAGCTACTTTTCCTCATTCAGCTTGCATATTGAAATAATGGATTAATATGAGTTTAAGAAAGGGAAAACCATGCAATGGCTCGTTATAAAGAGAATGCTTGAAGCTTTATTTCCATGATTAACATCACATATTTCTAAACTCATCGTGATTAAATACACGCGAATAACATAAACAAGCTAATACATGGATCTAAGCCCCTTTAAAAAGATAAAGTAATGAAATAACGTGGATACATAACATTCTCCTTCGATGAGTCAGAGGAAGGATGCGAAAGATGGACAAACAATTGTTTGTAATTATTTTGTTTGGGATTCTTGTTCATCTGGACCAATATTGCTGAAACATTCCACAATAAGGGTAAGGTTTGCGTTTCAAATAGTTTAAACAAACAATAGAGGAAATGGTAAACTATTTGATAGGGATCTCAATATCCTTTGTTCATACCGCTAAATTTGAGTCCGCAAGAATATTCAATATCAGTTATGCGGTTTAGTTACACAGCTATTTCATCGACCTGAAATCATCACTTCCAAGACATTTTGCTATCACCAATATTTCAAGGAAACAAAGAATTCTAGATTACTACTAATGCCAAAAGATAAACAAAATAAGAAACGAAGACATACAAATCTAATTTAATTATTCAAATTTCCACTTTGTTCTATTATTTATTTGTTTCTTTGTTTTGCCTAAATTGTCTCCTAGTTGAAAGTGAAATTCATTTTATGGAGCCAAGGTCTGAAATTCAATTAGACCATAATTTTTGTAGTAAAAAATTTATAAATTTTAAATATAAAATAATAAAATTAATTATTATTAGTTTAATATTGCTGGTATTTCTGATGGCAAGGGGACATTTTCATTTTAATTTCTTGAAGAAACTGGAAAGGAAGGTAATTAAGATAGGAAAGGTAACTGGTGTGAATAACGAAAGCATTTTTACTGAGTGGAGAAAGAACGAAGGAAGAAGAGTAATAATATCAATAATTTTTCGCTTAAATATATGGTGAGCGCATAAGTAATGCGTCGAGTTCTTTTTATGTTTATCATAATTTATAGTTAAAGATCAAACAACTATTTGAAGTTATTTATAATAAAATAAATATATATTTATTCATTTAATAATTAATATAAGTTACACATTTCTTTCATTAGGCTCCATATTTTTACTAAGTTTTCCATATCATGTTTGTAAAATTCTTTTGATTTTCATTTAAAAAATCTCTTTACATTTATTTCGGACCTCTTCTTTTGTTGACATCTTCATTCTCTTTAGGTGGTTCTCTAAACTGCTAAAAGATTTTAATCTGATGGGCCCAATTAGGGTGAGTCTGGAAGAGGAATCATTAGTTCCCACTCTAAATTGTTATGCTTTTTTAGTATCTCTTGCAATATGTGGTCGCACATTGTCTAGACGAAAGTGCACTCTTATTCTATTTAGTAATGCTGGCTATTTCCCATCTAGTACTCTATGTGAGCTCTAACTGAGCATAGTATATCGCTTTGATGATAGTCTGATTTAGATTAAGAAGTTGAAAATGGATTATTTAATTCATATCCCACTTAACACAGGAGAGAAACTTCCGTCGATGGGTGCTACAGTTTAGAATGAGGTAATAGCATTTCTCCAGGACTAATCCATTGTCCACATAAAACGTTTATTGTTATTCTTCCTAACCCACCTTTCTCCTCCTGTAACAAACCTAGTTAAAATGGCCCACATTTTAATAAAGATTTGAGAGATGAACAAATTTTGATTCTTTGTTATAAGCGTACCTCTGACAGGTCGTGGGGACTCAACAGCCCCTAACGTGAAAGCTTGCCTATCTCCTTTAAATGACGGTACACAGTGAAATAAGTTAAATGTATTTTTTCAGCCAATTGTTCAATAGATACAATGGGATTTTCTTGCACTGTTATTTTTATTAGTTTTTGATCAAATTCTACTAGGTCATCTTGAACTAGATTTATTTTTGACCATTCCGAAACCATCTTTGGCACTGGCCTACACTAATTGTTCCTTAACGTTTACTTGACACAAACTTTCTGCTGTTAACTTAGCATTGTTTCCTTTTCTATGCTCACAATGCATAACTTTGCAAATGTGCCCTTTTTAGAGTTCCATAATATTCATTATTTTACCATGACACATTAAATTAATAATAATAATATTAAATGAAAAACAACGCTGAGTATAAAATGGGCCCAAAAATGTGTAGATTGGTGGTAAAAGACAAAATTTTAACGTAAATATTGCAGAGGAATTTGACTGCACAGTTAGATGAGTTTTACAATCCCCCTAAATTCCTTATTTTTAATTAAAATGGTGTTTATTTAGCAGTCAACTTTAATGATTGCACAAAAACTCTAGTTAACACGATGCATCTGTCTGGTAATAAAGCATGCATTTGAATCAGCAAGGTTATAAATAAAAGAATCATTAAGACCGATTCTCAGAAAGTAGCCTACTGAACTCATGACCACTGAGAAACCCATTCTTCTCCTTATCCACTATTCATCAATTTATATAATTTAGAGCGACACCCTTACCTAATCACTGCTCAGTCGATAGTACTTATTTCCCGGGCGTCTCGATAGGTATGTATCTACCAACGGATACGTGTATAGTTGTTTTCTTACCTATTTATTCTCTCTTCCTATAGTAATTCTAGGAGATATCGCATTTTCACCGAAATATTTGCTTTCATTTCGAAATTTGAACCTAAACTTGCGCCGAACAACCTTTGGTGCTAACAGGACCTGTGGGCAGAAGATCGTTGCCAGAGATTTGAATTTTGTCATCGATTCCAAGGAATTGGCAGAAATATCTTTTGCCACCTTAGAAAACATCGTATTCAGCTCAGAATATACACGTATCAGACAAAATTATCGAAAGGGCTGAAGTGATGAACATAATGAGATCTTAGAAAAGCCAATAAATTCTCCAGTGCTATGTTAATATGCTCCGGACAATGGTAGGTGATGTTAAGATACTTGATGAAAGGCTTCAGTACGATCGTGTGACTTCGATCATTACCTCTGCTCCCAGTATGAATCTGGAAGATCTGTTTCTTGAGAGTTTAATATACCAGCGTTTTCTTGGCCAAACAGGTCACAAGTATTATTTCCTTTTGATTTCTTTGTCTAGTAATCTTTTAAAGATTCTGTCGAGATATCATTTTTTTCTAGTGTACAACCAAACAAGGGTTTTGAGATAATTTTGAGGCTAAATTTATCAAATTAAAGAACAGACCCCAAATAGTTATTTCATTCTCCTAGCTTTTAAAGTTAATGATATATGATCATTTATTGTTCAAGCCGGTAAATAGTAATTAAGTTAACGATTTGTTTATGCTTTTTAAGAGTTATTAACTTTTAACATCTTATTGGAAGTGTCTCAGAAGACAATGATGTCATTTTAATTTCATGATCTTGGTTTGTGAAGTTCTCAAAATTTCACTTTTTCTTCAACTTTAGCAAAGAAAAGTACGGTCAATTATGGTTACTTCATTATAGTTTTTATTTCATTAGAACATTATTTTATATTTTAAATTTACTTGAACAATTCCACTACATTTGTGCGTAAAAAATGGGAAAAGATTAAATGCTAAGCACCGGAAAGTAAGCAAGAAACCTTTTGTGGCCTAAGGGAAGAACTAGGCTTCCGCGTCAGGGGAGTATGGATATGAAAAATCTTTCGATGCCGGAAGAGTGATGTGATATATGTGCGCAAGTGGAGTGGGAGGGGGATTGTAATTGTTTCCCATGTGTAATAACGTACTTGGTCGGGGCTGTCTTCACGTATATATCAAACTCGATGCAATGCCTGGTTGGCGGGAGCGCCCAACCTTTGCTGAATTTATTTTTGTCCTCTCTCAACGGGACTCGAACCAGATACTTATATGTCATCGTTTCTCTATTATCCCTTCAATTCTGATTAGCCAGAGCAAGATCCTTTCCCACTTTCGCACATTAAATTTAAATTTTCATCAATCCTTTAATTTCTAAAGGAAAATTACTATCAATCATATCGTATGATAAAGTTTTTGTGTAAATTCCATATTTATATTCAAAACTCTATTATCTTAAATACAATACGCTCATCTTGTCGAAGTTTACTTGAACAATTCCACTACGAGATATCTATTATTTGCTTCTCTATTATCAATCACATAAAATAATAATAACAGCAAATACGTTTAGTGTATTTCTTTCCAAGTCCAAATAGGCCGCAACCCATTACTCTAAAATGTTTGGGACCGAGAGAAGAAAGATAAAATAGGTCATTAAACGACTGTTATAAAGCCCAACAGATAAATATAACTTACCTACCTACCTAACATAAATACCTGACTCAACGACAATGGTACCTTACCCGAGGCAAACTGCGTGAGAAGATCGGTTACAATATCTCCGGCCGCTACTTGGAGAGCAGAAACCCTGACGGAGAACCTGGCTCCCGTATGGGTCCTTCGATCCTCTAATGCCCTATACAGCCACCAGAGGGCAGAAGGAATCACGCCAAGGGTGTGGCTTGATGCTGGTGTCCCCAGCATGGTATATGTTTGACCTGAAAAGGAGAGGGAGAAAAATTAGAATACGAGCGTACCCTCCCAATGTGCATATTTCCATGTAGATTCGAGCTGCAAATGAGGCAATTACTAATAATTCTGCTTCTGCACAATGAGCTGTGACTGCTCTTCTAAAATGAATAAACCATAATAATTCATATTGTACCTAACAGCCGCTAAATAAGAGAATAAAGCTTAAAATGTTATATATTATTGAAGCAAACTATGCTATAAGGTCATCCGAAAGGTACGTTCCGCTTTGTATAAATAAAATATTTCTATGTAAATTTAATTACCTATATAGTTATCATTTCCTTCTACTGAATTTTGGGTTAGGAAAAAACGAAATAAAATTATTTGAAAAAATAAGAATTCCAATGCAAATGACAGAGCCACCAACGACGCACCTCTCCTTATTGGGTGACAATAAGGACTAAATTAGCCTAATTAGGCTATATACTAAGATTCGGCTAGCCTATTAGCTAAAACAAATAAGCGAATTTTGACCAGAAAGAACAGGTTAAAATAGGTTAAACAGTATGGATAGCCTTACTAGGCTAGGTTAGTTAATATACATATGTCGCTCAATAGGGAGAGGTGCGTTTTTAGTTCGAAAGATATTCATAGTTAATCCTTATTTTTACAAACAATTTAACTATTTTTCATACCCTTATAATGGTAAAAGGTTCTAAAACAAAATGAGACCTATATTTTTCATTAAATTTACATCTTTTGGTAATTTTTCCGAAGTATAACGAACTTTCACTTCTCGTAATCAACCTTCCTGAGGTCTTCCTTCAAATTTTAAGATTTTCTAGCTTAACTTTAAAAATAAATCTTTCAGTCCTCTAACGGGTGCCCTGTTCTTTTGCCAAATTTATACACGTGGAAATAATATATTTTGAAGTATTCATTAATTCATTAAGATCCTTTTACAAGAACATCTGCTTACTACTCAGTACCGATCTGGCAAGGGAATGGAGGTGTAGGAAAGGCACTCAATACTCCTCCTCCAACTGAACCTTCGGAGTAGCTAGACGCCATTCCAACCACACTGACTTTCGGGTCGTCTTTAGCACCATTTTAAAATCTCCCACTAACTTTTCTCCTCCAGGATAGAACCAGCGAAGGTTGGAAGAGGTCGATAAACGTTCTAATAAATAAAATAAAATATAGCAGTGCTCCCTATTTATCTGATATTCAAGTCAAAGTGCACATATTCGAAAGTTTCACATTAATAGTAGAAACTTAACCTTTTGAATAAAGCAAACCGCTTTGAGCTAAATGACTTAGCTAGGAGGAACGATTCTAAATTAAAGGAAAGATTAAAACCTTTTCGTCCCCTTATCCTAAGAGTAGAAATTTCAACCGAGTGAAGTCGTCATTATATTCAATCTTATAATAAAGTTATTATTTCTCTTAACTCTTCCGAATTCATTGCTTGCGGCAGCCGCTAATTCAGCCATCTTAAATTCACATCTGAGCGAAAAATGGTTATCCACTTCCCATTATTCTAAATTGCATTATTTAATGTTTTATCGTTTCAATGAAAATGATTAAATATTCTGTGGATATAATGCAAAGTCTTCTGAATATTTCCCCATAATTTCCTTTATTTTCCGTTTTAGTTGAAATACCATAGTTGGAAGATTTATTTAAATGAAAATATACATACTCGTATATACGCAATGAGTAGCAAGGGGGAAATCTAAAGAAGCGAGAAATAGTGTACAGCTTTGTATAAAAGGTTTAAAAAATGGTAATAGGTATTTTGTAAATTAAATGCACTTTAATAAAAGTAAAGTTATCCATAATTGTCAAATTGTAAGAATATTTTCGTATTTAAACACGTCTTTCTTCTCTCACAGGTATCATAAACCCTATAGATTGCAAGTTATCGATTTCCCCAAACGGCTTTTTCTCCCTTACTAAAAGTTTCTTAATGATAAAAAATATATACAAAGAATCAGTCAGAGAATTGAGAAATAGTTCGAAAAATTCACATTTTTCACGCTTAGCATATTCTCAGCGCAGATTTTGTGTATCTTCGTTATATTAAATGCGACTCTGAAGAAATCTGTACACCGTGAAGGAGCGAAGAGGGTCCCCCTTCGCATCCTTCCTGGCCAGGAGAAACCAACTCGCGAATTGGCACTAAGGACTATCTATGCTGATATTGGGTTCATACTCCTTAGACTAAAAGACCAGCACAACGGTTATGTGGCGCTATGCGACATAGAAAAGGACCTAGATCTCCTCTTGACCGAAAATGCAGCCAAAAAGTTAGAAAAGATCGGACTCTCACCTTGGACCCCTCCGGACGTACAAACGAAAAGATCTGTGATAGGGCAGCCGACTCGACCCCTGAGTCAGTGAGCACACTCTAAATCAAATCAAGGAAGAGCTAGAAAAACTTCAGGATTGGGCAAAGGTCAAGGAAGTAATCAAATTTAAAAACCAAAATGGAGAAGAGCATAACCACGACTTCAAAGTGATATTTAGATCGACAAAAATGTTTAATAAAGCCTCGAAACATGGACTGCTTGCCTTCTACATTAAAATCTCACCAGATCAAATTTAGTGGGAGATATTTGTCTCGGTGCAAGTATGCTTCACATGCTATGCCCTCAACAAAGACTCGACCAAAGACTGCGCTTACAAAGGGAATGCATGCTCCGAATGCAAAGCCAAGACCACGGGTGAGACCAATGCAGAAGCACGGTAAAGAAATGCTTAAACTGTGGAAATGCCTACATAACACTGAGTATGTCTTGCACAATAAAGAAGCAGCTCATACGGAATAAAAAAATTGAAATAAGCACAGAAAAAAAAGGAAAAACTACCTCCTACGCTGCAGCAACTGCAAGTGGAAAACTTGCGACACCACAAACACAAACCAAAACGGTGAATATAGAGGGAAACAAGAGGGCAGACATAATGCTCTGCATAATGTACGCAAACTTCGTAAACATAGCGGAGCCAGGCTCACATGCAAACAAATTGAACAACATGTTGGAAAAGAACGGGCTTAAAAAAATGTGGTTCCCGGAGAACAATCATTCGAGCGAGCTGTACAGAATAAACATGACCCAAAAAGAGACTCCGAAAAATACGAGTTGGGAAGAAGAGGAAGCCGAAATGGATGCCGATTCTGAAGAAGAATCTACCGACAAATAAACCTTGAAGACGACCCCAGAAAGCTCAAAACAAAAACAAAAACTCAATACCCAAGATTTGAACATTAAAATTTACGGTTCCCACGCATACTCGTTACCTAAACAAATCAAACAAAAATAAATCGTGGACGGACTAGTTAAGGGAAAGTACAGGTGTGAATATGAGGCACACGCCAATGAGACAGAGGTACACAATGCTCTAAAGCAGGGTGTCGTAGAATGACTCCCGACGATATACCATATATCACTATTCGTTGAGGGAACTTCCTTAATTATCTTTAGAGTGCGTTTTTACTGTCTGGCGGCCGATTTATGTATCTTCAAAATGCTTAAGAAGTGGAACTGAGCTCAAGGATAATAATATTGCTATCATTAATAAAATAGAGTTTTATTAATAATAACTATCAGCAAACACAAAAACGGAAAATATTGACAAACAGAATGGAAAGGGTCGTGGAGACTCGGGCTAATCCAAGGATTTAAGGGATCAAAAAAGGTAAAACAAATATGGAGTTAAAGAGATGGGATGGTTCGATAAACCATTTAAAGCACAGGATAGAATTGACAAATAAGGGATCAATACTCAAAAGGTGACGCTTGGCTTACGTAACTTCATTAGGGTGCAGTGGAAGGTACTTGAAGGAATATTCGGTCCGCTGGCGAGTTCCAGCCGAAGGGGGGGGATAAAAGGATCCTGACGTGGCGTCTTGGAAAGGAGAACCGTTACTCGACGAACGGCTTGACGAACAATGGCTGTTCTAGGTTGTTCTCTTCTGAACAAAGGAGGGGATGAGAACCGTCTCTTGTCTACGGGCTCAAGAACAATGGCTGTTCTAATGTTGTTCTCCTTTGAACAACAGGGGGGGTGAGAACCGTTTCTTGGCGAAGGGCTCAAAACGAACAATGGCTGTTCTAATGTTGTTCTCCTTGAACAACAGAGGGGGATGAGAACCGTTTCTTGGCGAAGGGCTCAAAACGAACAATGGCTGTTCTAATGCTGTTCTCCTTGAACAACAGGGGGGGGGGATGAGAACCGTTTCTTGGCGAAGGGCTCAAAACGAACAATGGCTGTTCTAATGCTGTTCTCCTTGAACAACAGGGGGGGGGATGAGAACCGTTTCTTGGCGACGGGCTCAAAACGAACAATGGCTGTTCTAATGCTATTCTCCTTGAACAACAAGGGGGGGGATGCCTTGGGGACTTGGCGTCACTAAAGGCTCGAACCTTTGGCACTCAAGAAATATTGTCCTCCTTCTGGACAAGTGATGGTGAATCTCGAGGTCGAGGTCCCTTGGCGCACAAAGGGAGAGAGGGTCGTGGTGATGTTTCGCGACAAAAATCTGGATCTCCAATCTGATCTTAGTGGTAAAGTTTCCATATAAATAGCCAGAACATCTCCTTGGCGTGGGGGAGAATGGGGTGGAAGCTTCGAGGGAACGCACAGCTGGGCCGGAGAAAAATGTCTCATCTGTCCATAAGCCTAACTCGATCTGGCGAGGTCGGCGTATGGGGGCGAACGGGGGGGGACGATAACCTCCTTGTTTAAACATTGGCGTCCGGTAGCTGTTGATAAGACTCCAAGCCTCGAATCGAAGATGCACGTGGGTAGCCTCATGGTTTTAAATAAAATGTGATAGAAGTTGAAATGAATGCAGCTCTGAACTCGTTCTATCACACCCCTCCATTCCAGGGGAAGTTGTCACTTCGAAAAAAAAAAGAGAGAAGGGACAACGATAGAGCTCCGTTGTAGGGACTCGTTTTCTTGTACCAACCGTATCTTCCTGCACCTAACTATTATTACCTCAATACATGATTATTTTGATCTTTAGATTACAGGGGAAAATAACCTTTAATACAACTTAATCAAAGAAAAAAAAAAGGGCATGGAGCAATGAAATGATATAAACTTAGGACATACGGGACAAAATAATTTATACGTAAATTAATAAGAACAAATATATAGACATACAAAAAATTAGACATTGAGCGTTACAAAGTTCAGACATATACATTAATTAATTATATTACAAAAGAATCTTAAATTAAGTCGTACAAGACGGTATATACCTACATGGAGATACTAATCCTATGAATACAATTGTTCTACGCTATTCGGTAACGCATTCCTACTGAGTGCGTCAGCGACCTGGTTATCGGAACCTTTGATATAATTTATTTTAAATTGATACTCTTGCAAGATTAAACTCCAGCGCATGATGCGGCCGTTTGAGTGTCTCAAATTCCTAATATAGGCTAACGGACGGTGGTCGGTTCCTATTCGAAATTCTTTACATATCAAGTACAGCTTGAATTTGTCTATGACCCAGATAATTGATAGAGCTATCTTTTCTCTAGTGGCATATCTCTTTCCGCGTGGTAATAATTGACGACTAGCATATGCAACTGGATGACTCGTTCTGTCATCCACGTATTGAAGGAGTACACCTCCAATGCCCTCGTTGATCACGTCGGTCTTAACCCTAAAGGATTTTTCCGGGTTGGGCGACTTTAAAATGGGGGCAGAAATGAACTTACTTTTGAGCTGATTAAAATGGGAAACAGCGACATCATTCCAACGTAAACGATCGGAGAAATTCTTTTCCTGAAGGGGGCATAGGGGGGCCGAAATTGCAGCGAAATTCGGAACAAATCGCTGATAGGGAGAAGCTGATCCTAGGATCGATCTTAATGGCTTCTTTGTAATCGGGAGGGGCATGTCGGCGATTGCCTTAATCTTGTTCTCGTGGGGACCTGACTTGCTTTGTCCTATTTTGAAACCCAAATATTTGATGGTTTCGTGGGCAAACTGGCATTTGCTGGGGCCAATGGTGAGGCCATTTTCACGCAGTTGCTCGAAAAGAGCTAATAGGGTGGATAAATGGTGATTCCATTTAATTAGTTCTTGGAGCTGACTCTTCTGACGTGTTGTCAGCTGCGCGTCACTATCCAGGTCAGAGGGTTCCAAAGACTCGCCTGGTAGGGAAGGAGGAGGGTAATCGGCATCAGGTTGGATGCACACTGTCTGGATTACATTAAGGGACTCCGCGGGGCAGTCCTCTTCAAGCGCCGATGCTTCGTCCAGTTCTACGAAGGTATCTCCATGGGCGCGTTGGGGGTTCTTTTTTTCTTGGGGTCCAGGGACAGTCTCCGTGTCCTTGTCTGGGGCCTTATCACCTAAGGGTTTTAGTGATTCACACTCATCTTTTGCCGTCCTAAAGTCCTGGTTAGAGTCTCCGAGAAATCGGACGGTATCGGGGTTCTGATGGGGACGGGCTCCTGGGCTTCTTTCTTATCTCGGCCTTGAGGAAGGGCGGCCTGAAACACAGGGTCGAAACTTACTTGGGGGCTCTGTCCTAAAAGTACGGAACAGAATTTTATGGGTGCTACAATGACTTCAGCCCAGCCATTATAATATTGACACTGCAGGTAACATCTAGCGACGGGGAATCTGTTCGCCCGCCCAAGTTGGTCATGTACCACCGCAAATTTTTCGTGGTTAGAGGCCACTGGGAGGAGTTCGTCGGACACGATGAAGCACGTACATCCTGTGTCCCTGACGAGAGTCAATACTCGACAGCTGTCCACGCTGCCCTCCTCATATTTCAAAGTTCCCGATGAACTTTTACCAAAAACAAAATTTACCTGGTGGCCTGACGGAGGGGGAGAAGTTTCTGCTTGGGTCTGCACCACCGGGGGAGCCGGGGTCGCATTAATCTGGTGAACTTGGTGGGCTGGTCCGCTTTTAAGCCTAGAATTTTGGGGGCAATTCCAGCTCATGTGGTTTTCTACACCACAGGTGAAGCATATGGTTGGTCGCTTCGGGAAGAGAGATGGAGGAGAAGTCTTAACGGGAGGTTTGGAGTCCCGTTGTTGGTTTTGGGGTTTTACGGAGCTCGGAAACTTTGTCAGCTTCCCTGGGAAGGAGCGCGAGTCCGTCCTTCTTTCTTCTCGTTGGATTTCTTTTTCTCGTTCTTCTCGTTGTATTTTTCCTTCTCGTTCTTCTCGTTGGATTACTCTTTCCCGTTCCTCTTGTCGGATTACTCTTTCCCTTTCTCTTTCTACCTTTTTTCTTTGAACTTCTCCTTTAATCCGAGCTAATTCAATCTGAAGCTCAGCTTGTCTTATCCGTTCCTCTCTTTCTCTTTCACGTTCTTCTCGTTGTATTTCTCTTCTTTGCTCCTCTTGAATGTACTTAATTAGTTCTTTTCCGGAAAGTCCACAGGACTCTCCTTGCGCTTTAAAGATTTCGAACGGAGTCATCTTTGCACTTGGGGGCGCACTAGTCAACCAACTAAAATTCCTTGCAACAAGAATTATGCCTCTATAGAATTAGCCTACCTAAATATGGGCACTGTCCTATTCGTACTTGGTTTCTCAATCTAAATAACCACTGACTAAAATCACAAAAAAAACACAAATTATTATAACCGTTCCTTGAGCTACTCCAGCTTCTTAAGTTTCAAAAAAAAAAAAGGGGATAGCAATCGTTAAAACAAAAGGGAACTACTATATTCTATTATTATAACGAATAACACTATGCTTTACTCGACTGAGACCAGTGTTTGCAAAGATATAGCGTTAGACCTTACACACCTGATACCAAATTAAATAGTATATATATATATATATGTCGTAGAATGACTCCCGACGATATACCATATATCACTATTCGTTGAGGGAACTTCCTTAATTATCTTTAGAGTGCGTTTTTACTGTCTGGCGGCCGATTTATGTATCTTCAAAATGCTTAAGAAGTGGAACTGAGCTCAAGGATAGTAATATTGCTATCATTAATAAAATAGAGTTTTATTAATAATAACTATCAGCAAACACAAAAAACGGAAAATATTGACAAACAGAATGGAAAGGGTCGTGGAGACTCGGGCTAATCCAAGGATTTAAGGGATCAAAAAAGGTAAAACAAATATGGAGTTAAAGAGATGGGATGGTTCGATAAACCATTTAAAGCACAGGATAGAATTGACAAATAAGGGATCAATACTCAAAAGGTGACGCTTGGCTTACGTAACTTCATTAGGGTGCAGTGGAAGGTACTTGAAGGAATATTCGGTCCGCTGGCGAGTTCCAGCCGAAGGGGGGGGGGATAAAAGGATCCTGACGTGGCGTCTTGGAAAGGAGAACCGTTACTCGACGAACGGCTTGACGAACAATGGCTGTTCTAGGTTGTTCTCTTCTGAACAAAGGGGGGGATGAGAACCGTCTCTTGTCTACGGGCTCAAGAACAATGGCTGTTCTAATGTTGTTCTCCTTTGAACAACAGGGGGGGTGAGAACCGTTTCTTGGCGAAGGGCTCAAAACGAACAATGGCTGTTCTAATGTTGTTCTCCTTGAACAACAGGGGGGGATGAGAACCGTTTCTTGGCGAAGGGCTCAAAACGAACAATGGCTGTTCTAATGCTGTTCTCCTTGAACAACAGGGGGGGGATGAGAACCGTTTCTTGGCGAAGGGCTCAAAACGAACAATGGCTGTTCTAATGCTGTTCTCCTTGAACAACAGGGGGGGGATGAGAACCGTTTCTTGGCGAAGGGCTCAAAACGAACAATGGCTGTTCTAATGCTGTTCTCCTTGAACAACAGGGGGGGGTGCCTTGGGGACTTGGCGTTACTAAAGGCTCGAACCTTTGGCACTCAAGGAATATTGTCCTCCTTCTGGACAAGTGATGGTGAATCTCGAGGTCGAGGTCCCTTGGCGCACAAAGGGAGAGAGGGTTGTGGTGATGTTTCGCGACGAAAATCTGGATCTCCAATCTGATCTTAGTGGTAAAGTTTCCATATAAATAGCCAGGACATCTCCTTGGCGTGGGGGAGAATGGGGTGGAAGCTTCGAGGGAACGCACAGCTGGGCCGGAGAAAAATGCCTTATCTGTCCATAAGCCTAACTCGATCTGGCGAGGTCGGCGTATGGGGGCGAACGGGGGGGACGATAACCTCCTTGTTTAAACATTGGCGTCCGGTAGCTGTTGATAAGACTCCAAGCCTCGAATCGAAGATGCACGTGGGTAGCCTCATGGTTTTAAATAAAATGTGATAGAAGTTGAAATGAATGCAGCTCTGAACTCGTTCTATCACACAGGGCATGATACACATCATCCCAGAATCGTGTCAAAATATCTCAAACGGCGAATTTGAGAAAAAACGAAATGGACGCACTCGTTCCCCAGGCCGCCCGGAAAAAAACGAAAACAGGAAGAGACCACAACAAATAAATAAAAATGAACACCTACCAGCGAAAAATTAAAATCCTTACACTAAATGTTAACGGCTGGGGAGGAAAAAGAATATCATACTCAAACATAATAAGAAAAGAAGACACTGACGTAATTATTCTAACCGAACATGGACTAAACACAGAGATCGATCGACACTATAAGAATTCCAAACTATAAATTTATTACCACGAATTACACAAAACAAGGTACGATGGTGTAGCAATTGGCGTCAAAATAGAAATCCATTTTACAGAGGTAAAAGACTTAGAAGAGTCATATGTGGCCATAAAAATAAAAATGACCACAGGAGATCTGGTCATAGCTGGGGCATATCAGCCCCAAAGACGCTCGTGTTTGCCAACTCCAAATTTCCTCAAACTCTTTTGTAGACAGGCCTCAACAAAATTAACAAAAGACCTCAATGCAAGGTGCAGAGAGGCAAGCTACACAAACAAACCAAACTGAGCAGGAAGAACCCTTCAATTATTAATACAAAGGAACGAGCTAAGCAGAGAAGGGCCAGACTTCCCAACTTACTTAACAGCCTAAACATCGACAACTCCTGACATAGTACTGATGAACCAAAACTTCAACTTAAATCACCACACAGAACCAGGCCTTGCAATCTCATCCGACCATCTAAGTATGATAACGATCATTTTAATTGCACCCATTCAAATCAAAATTCCCCAAAGAAGAGCCATCGGCAGAAAAAACTGGAATGGTTACAAAGAGCACTTAAGTACACTAGAAACTGGATCCCTATACAACCAAGGAACAGAAGAAATAGAAAACTAATTAAAACTAATCACCGAAAATATCATTGAAGCAGACAGAATCCATACCCTAATAATAAAATATAGAACCCTACCTTCTCCCAGATTGGACCACGAAATAAAGGAAATGATGGAAGAATTTCCGAATTTAATTAAAGAAATCACAGAAACGGGCACTAATATTAAGAGATGCAGAAGGCTAATTGCTATCAGAAGAGAGAAAGATAATCTTATTAAAGAAAAGCCAAGCCAAGTTTGGAATAATATAATAAGTAAAATGGATGTTGAAGCAGATCTGAGGAAATTCTGGAGAGACTACAGAAAATTACGCGGATCTCACTTAAAGGAAAATATAACACTAAAAATACAGGACAGGAAAGTGCAAAATAATGAAGAACTCCAAAAGGACCTCCAAAATCACTGGAAAAATATTCTCGATAATACCAAAAGAGAATCAAGAATATGATATTGAGCACGAAGAGGAAGTCCTACAAACGATAGAGGTGCAACAAGAACGCACTGCACCATACAGACACGTCGACGAAGAGAGAAACCACCCCTTGGGGGATGGAATGCCCTTCTCAATGCCCGAATATAAAACAGTCAGAAAATCTTTCAAACAAAAAGCACTAGGTCAAAGCGGGATAACAAAGGCACACCTAATAAATGCTCCAGAAAATGTGTATGAATCGATAGTGAAGATCTTCAATGCCTGCCTCAATATTAGGTTCTTTCCCTAAACCTTTAAGCAGGCAAAGATGATCTTCCTACCGAAGCCGGGCAAACATAAACACCAAGTCGGAAGCTACCGCCCGATCTCGCTCTTGGAATTTCTGGGTAAAGTCCTAGAAAAACTCCTAAACGACAGGTTAATTAAACATCTTACGGAAAATAACCTGTACAACCCACAACAACACGAGTTCAGGAGCGAGCGCGGAACGGATACCGCGCTTGTGATAATAACCAAAAAAACTGCCACATAAACAGCACGAGGCAACAGAGTAGACATAGTTCTCCATGACGTTGCTAAAGCCTTCGACAAGGTGTGGTTGCCCGGCCTAAAAGCCAAGATCGGCAGCCTTAACCTGTAAATAAATGTTTGCAAAACATTATGCAACAACCTGGATGAAAGAAAAGCCGTACTTCAAATAAATGGCCAAACAGGCAACCATATCGACCTGAAACGGGAGTCTCCCAAGGAAGATGCCTCTCTCCGACGCTGTATACGATTTACACCAGAGACCTTCCACAATCAACTCACGAATGTGCGATGTACATCCAACTATCGGATGACATCACACAAATAATTACCAGCGTCAGAAAGAACTCCCGAAACGTAGCTCAAAGAACAGCGATGGAGATAAAAAACTTCAATGGCTACGAAAGAAGTAACAAAATAAAAACAAACAAAGATACATTCAAAATAATACCCGTAAACAGATGGAAAACAGCTACAGTAAGAGTCGATGGAGAAGCATATCCATACTCCACGGAAGGACACGTCCTCGGTCTAAAATTAACAAAAACAGGGTACAGCGGCCACATAACACAGAAATTACCATATCAGCGCTGTACAAATTCAAAAATCTAAGCAATAAAAACAAAAGAAAATTATACATGGCCCTAGTTTGTCCCAAGCTCCTTACCTAATAGTACCGATAAATACAGTAAATAATACACAACTAAAAAAGGTCCAACGCATTCAAAATCAAGCTACAAGGTTCATCACTCACTCAAAAAGACAGAAAGGCATAACATCTAAGGAACTCCATCAAAGATCTGCACTGGAACCCGTGGGATAATATAAAAAAAATAATTTCCCAAAACGAAATTAACCAAATAGTAGTACCGGAAAAAGAAATCCGGCAAATACACTACAAAAATCGTTTTAACGGCAGCCTGAAAATATATATAAGTAAAAAAACAAGATTACCGAAGTAGACAACCAACCATGCAAACAATATGTAAAACCGAATAAGACAACCGATTATGAGAACCCCGATGAGTCACCACAAAATTACCGAGATTAACAAAGAAGATTACCACTTAAAATTCGATAAACAAATATATATATATATATATATATATATATATATATATATATATAAAATGCGAAAGTAGCACAAACAAAAACAACAAAAAAAACTTATAAATACAAAAAATAAAGATGCTCGATTGAGCAAAAAGAAAACAAATGTTCGAATGCTAAATTTTTATATTTAATAAACTTAAAATCAGATCAAAAAGCAAAACAAAACAAAAAGAAAAGCGTTAGCCAGGCAACCTGGTACAAACCACTATCATCCTCATCTCATCGCTCATCCTACATTCATTATCATCCCATCAACACATACTCTTTAACCAATATTTTTTATCTATCCTATCATTCTCTCCACATTCTAACTTTATACTATCTTGAATCTTTAATCTTTACACAGTGCTTTACGATCTTCCTTTACTATGCTTGTTCCCTATTTCCCATTTTTAATTTATTAGACAAACAATGTTCCATTTCCTCATATTATTTATATTTGTCTAGTTTTAATATCTTCTCATTGTAAGTTAAATTGATTTGGGTCCTTTGGTTTAAGCATTATTTTTATTGTTTCACTTCAGTCATATTATTTTACTCTGAGTTATTTGCCATCCCATTTTGAGCTCTGTTTCTGGCTGAAAGGTTTTACATATATAAATATATATATTTATATATATTTATATATATATATATATATTTATATATATATATATATATATATTTATATATATATATATATATATATATATATATATATATATATATATATATATATATATATATATATATATATATATATATAAATATATATATATATATATATATATATGTGTGTGTGGGGGACAAGATTGCTCCTGAAAAATACGTAACTGCTTTATTAGTAAAATCATTGAAAACTATAATAGCCATCGGTATTTAATGCCACGAATTGAACTACATCATTTATCATCATGAAAGAAAGACTAGATTATATGAAAATAGAAATCACTTTATCCATCATTTTACTTTGAATAACCATTTCGTGGCATAAATAAATTAAAATAAACCTAAGAAGATTTAAAGCCATAATATACAAAGTCGGAATTTTGTTACTAGTAGAGGCAGTTCTGTGATCGCAATTCAAAATTACTTACGATAAAGCAAAATATGGATTAGGTTATGGAATATCGTAAAGGAAATAAATTTGACCATACTGTTAATAAGCGAGGGACGACATTCAGAGTCGGTTGCATGTAATTGTTATAATAAACTTTAAGTTGTTTGTGTTTGTTATTAAATAATTGTCAATCAGCATTGATCCTAAAATCCACTTGAGGAGAGTTTAAAAAAGAATGGAAGTGGAGAATTCAAAAGGCAATTTTGGATATTCTAATTCTCAATTCTCTGAATTTTTCGACATTTCCTATTAAAAATCTACGTTCGATAAATTCAATTCACCCCATACTTGTCAAGATACGGCCTTGGCGGTTTTAGGCCTGGAAAAATCATTTTTTTGAATGAATTTCATAGCTAAAATGTCGGGAGGAATATATTTATCGTAATCTTTAATTATCTCGACTAGTTCGTTTTTTTATTTATAAACAAACACCTCCGCAATTTCTTTCGCACCTTGGGTGCAACTAGTTTTTGTTTTGCTGGGTCTCGTTTATTGATTATTTTCCTCGATGTTCCATGGGTATATATAGAAATAACCATCGGTTTTTGACGGTCGGGGTAAACGATCCTCTGTTTTGGAACAAAAAAAAAGCCCTTCCAAGAAGGAAGTTTTGCACATCAACTTCAATTAATAAAATGAAGGAATCAGGTGAACAGAGATAATTATACCTATGCTGTTTAATGCTCATCCTAACAATGCATACCTAATCATTTTAAGGTTACTTTTTAATTATACTCATGAACTTACGTTATATACGTTCATTAATTTCCCCAGATTTTTCTTAATTATAGCAAACAAAAAGCTTCAAATTATGAAATTGCACTTCCAACCAACCCAAAAAGCTCTCCCTAGACTAAAGTTTGTTCCATTTGGATTTCTAACTACGATAACTGTACTCGTAGGTCCGAGATTCTCTTCAATATCTACATATATTCAAATAAACCGTTTATCGATATTTTCAACGTGAGGAATTTTAAATTTGTTCCGAATTTACTTACATTAATGTTCAAATTATGATATGGTGAAAATCTCATCTCTAATAATGAAAATACTTTTTCCTCCCCGTCTTGCGAGAAAACTAAAGAGGTCTGACTCTAATATCAGAAATTAAAATCTTACTTTGTATATTATTGTGAATTACCACACACCTGGGTTAGCTTCATTTTTAAATACCTTGAACCCATTTTTCAGTGGAAAATGAAAGGAAATTTGAATTTTAGTTATTTATTCCTCATTTATTTACTTCCATGATTCCGTCTCTTAGCCCGATGATAAATTACGGAATTCGAAACAATGTAATAAATTAGGTTGCAATTCTTTTTCTATTTTCATATATATATATATATATATATATATATATATATATATGCGGTTAAAAGGCTATTTTTGGCAAACCAGTCTTCCTCAAAGCCTTCGGAAGGAGCTCTTCTCACATACACGAAAAGGTAGCACTTAAAATAGGCGTTTTCTCAGATAGCCAAAAAACTATCTTTCGATTAGCGTCCTCAAGTGTCACCCTTGCTTTTCGAAGAGAATGAAAAATTTGTTTGAGGAAGACTGGTTTGCCAAAAATAGCCTTTTAACCGCATAATTAATTGCGTTACTGCAATAATTTTTCTTAATTTATAAGGTGTGGCGAAAATGGAGAATCAGACAAATTTTCCATTCTCTTTGAAAAGCAAGGGTGACACTTGAAAACGCTAATCGAAAGATAGTTTCTTGGCTATCTAAGAGAATGCCTATTTTAAGTGCTACCTTTTCGTGTATGTGAGGAGAGCTCCTTCCGAAGGCTTTGAGGAAGACTGGTTTGCCAAAAATAGCCTTTTAACCGCATAATTAATTGCGTTACTGCAATATTTTTTCTTAATATATATATATATATATTTTGGCCGTTTCTCGTAGCACGCAGTCGTGTCGTCTCGTACAGGTTTCCCTTTAAGTAAACGTGATCCTTCAACCATCTACGACCATATTCTAGGCTGAGTAACCTCCATTGAGGTTAACAATTTTAATGTTTTGCGCAAATTAGTTCCGAAAAAAAATTAACAGTAATTAGACTGCCATCAAACTAGATGTTGTATCATATAATTTTACTTATCTTTAATTTTAGTTGCAGTGCGACCATCAAAAAATTACGTCTCATAATTATCACTTATTCATATTATAAACCACTAAAAATTTTATTTGTTATCCCGAAATGTTTGTAAGATCTTGATTTTTTCTTGATTACTGGCTCTCCTCTTCATTATATATACAGTCAAACCTCGCTTAACGAGCTCCTCGCATAAGGAGCAATTTTTTTAATTTTGACTCGCTTAACGAGAAAACTTAAATTGACCGTGCGCTTCTTACGGTGATTCTTATGCACGACGTGAAGGCGCATTTCTACGTAGCAAGCCACAAGTCACGAGGTGACAATGCGAGGTCCTTTTTATTCTACGCCTGACTCGCTCTCACCTGCTTCTTGGCAATCAGTCTGTGTTTAGCGCTCGTTTCGACATCATCCTATGGTCGCTTAGGATCATACATTTTCTAAACTTGTTTTCAGACGCATTATTTGTGAATATTTTTTGTGAAAAATTTAATAGCACTTGCAATAATGTTCCCGAGGAAAAAAGAGCGATAGGAGAAGAATCACCGTAGAAGTGAAACGTGAAATCTTTGAGAAGCGAGAACGAGGTATGAGCATAATTGACCTAGCACGCACAGAAAATTGGACAACATCAACAATTTGAACTATCCCCAAGAACAATATTGAGGAGATAGATGCTTCAAAGGGAATGAGAAAAATATCTTAGCAACGGCCACGTATTCTTAACGATGTTGAAAGGTTGCTTCTCATATGCATCAACGAGAAGCAAATGCAAGGTGACCATATTAAAGAGCATCATTTGTGAGAAGGCCAACGTGATTTTCGCCGACCTCGTTAAAAAATTTTCATGAGCATCACGAACGATATAGAAGCCTTCAGGGCAAGCGGTGGGTGGTTCGAGAAGTTTAAAAGAACAACCGGCATCCTCCTTCACGCCAATAATCCCACCCCCCGTCTGCACCCCCCTTGCCCCAGGAGCTACCTTTTTTTCGTAAGTTGAAACAGTATTTATTTTTATTTTATTTTACTAATTATTTATTATTTCCCAGGTTCATTTATATTAATAATATTTTATTTATGCGTTAATAATTTAAAAAAACGATTTTAGATATTACTACCAATTATTTTAGGATATATTTTAGGCATGAGATTCATTATCATATTTTGCGTTTCGCTTAACGAGTGTTTCACATTTCGAGTAGATTCAGGAGCGAAGTATGTCCGTTAAGTGAGGTTCCACTATATATATATATATATATATATATATATATAACTAAATGATGAATGAATAAAAAGTTCAATAGCGTTGTATTGAGCTTTCTTACCCAAATTGGCCTGCCCGAAGCTGAAAACAGATCCATCTGCACCTCTTAGAACAGCTACGATGACGTCACTGATGGCAGCCGAGCATACCTCAGTCTGGAAATGAAAGAATTATATTATGATAAAGATACAATTCACAAACAATTTTTTAGTAAGAGTGGCATGATTCATTTTAATGTTTCTTAAAATTCTGCCATCATAACATACGATTAACCATTAATCTACATGAATTGAGGTCACACGCCGTCATACGAAACTGTAGATGTTTTATCTGCTTTGGAATGTGAGAAGGAGAAAGGCATAAACCAAGATTCGAATACTCGGTTTGATACTATAAATTTTGGTTAATCAGACGTCTTAAGTCACATTAGCGCTGTTTAAGGTAGACCGCCTCAATTTCGTTCTTCTACATTATTCCAGATTGATCGTTTATATCTATGACGGCTAGGTAAGAAAGTGATTCCTCGGCAGCTTTAGAATAAAGGGAAATATTACAGGATGGATTACATCTCTTCAAAGAGGGATCTAATCTTTACAATGCTACGATGAGCAAAGAGGCTACAATTCGGGGTCTTTTATCCTTAACGAATGAGTCTTTCGCCAGACAAGACTGCTATTTTTTTCACTGCAGAACCCCAACAACTTTTGAGATTCCCGCTTTACTTTCTGGCGCCACAAGTAGTCTCATTTTCTTTTAGATTCTTTGCTAATGTAATTTTTCCTTGCCTTAATATCTTTAACTTTTTTAAGAACCCGTTGGAGCGAAAATGCACTAATGTTTTTAGACTATATAAAGATCTCTTTGATTAAAATTGCTGCTTACTACCATTAGTTCTTGACCTCTAACATCTATTTCTTCTCTTTCTGTTTTTGAAAGTCTCTTATGGTCGCTATTTGAGCCCACAGCTATCCATCAACCAAAGCATTCAAAATCAACCCCTTCCTTTCTGAGAGAAAGATAGAGAAAGAGGGAGGGATATAGATAGAGGAAGGAAGAGAGAGAGAGACAGCGAGAAAGAGAGAGAGGGGGAGAGATAGGGGCAACGAGAGAGGGAGAGCAAAAGTGAATAGGCGAGCAGGAGAGAGAAAGAGAAAGTGAATAAGCGAGAGAGAGTAGTGATAAATGGGCCATAAATAAAACCGTTAAAGATGCCCTCATCCTCTATAAAGTCACGGGAAAAGGTTCTTCTAAATTACAATTCAAACCAGGATTAATTATGAGAATTAATTAGCAGCAAATTAACCGTGTTAGTTTTCATTACAGAAAGGGAAGGGGAGAGAGAAGACCCAATAATACGCAACCGACCCCCTCATGTCACCGCACGGCTAATTACCTTTGCGAACGCTCCATCCTCTTTATGTGGATGTAGGAATGCGTATGTGTATGCCCTTATCAGCGTGTGCGGATGTTTTTCTCGCATCTTTATTAGAGAAATAATCCCAAATGGAACTGTCACCAGTCGTTCCTTCGAGATAAGACATCGAACAGCTAAAGGCAATTAGGTGGTGATGAGTCGAATTGTTATAACCGAACGAGTGGTTATTAGTTCATGCTGGAGGGACGGTTGGATTACTATAGAATTATAACAGAGTTGGAGATTCGCTCATAAATGATAGACACAATTATCTGCGTATATATACGAGGGGCGGTCAATAAGTTTTGCGAATCGGTAGGGCAAAACAGAGGAAAGGGGGATAGCTGTTTGTGGGGGTGTTAGAACAAATTATGACAAGTTAGGACTTGCAGCCGCACGCTCCTGCCTCTTCTATTTCAGAAGCAGTAGCTTATCGCAGATCGTGAGTCAATAATTTTTCAACAATGGAGAAGGTTGATCACTGCGCAGTGATCAGATTTTTGACCAAGGAAGGCAAGAATGCAAAAGAGATCCATGAATGCATGGTTGCAGTGTACACCAACACTGCCCCTTCCTATGCAACTATTGTTCGTTGGAATAGGGAGTTCTGCCATGGTCGTCAGTCCCTTGAAGATGACACCCGTCCAGGACGCTCGTCAGACGTGACCAACGAGGACAATGTGGCCCGTGTGGAGAGGATGATCCTCGAAAATCGACGGGTGAAGGTCGAAGAAATCGAGCGGGAACTTTGAATATCACATGGAAGTGTTATCAACATCATTCACGACAACTTGGCGATGACCAAGGTCTCTGCCCGTTGGGTCCCTAGAAACCTCACGCCCCATGATCGACTTCAACGTCGTCAAAGTTCGGAGGAGCTGCTGCTCCTATACATTCAAGACCCATGTGGGATTCGAGTCACGCATAGTGATAGGTGATGAAACGTGGGTCCATCACTGGGATCCCGAGACCAAGCTCGAAAGCATGGCCTGGAAGCACAGGGGCTCTCCGACCCCCATCAAGTTCCAAACCCAACCCTCAGCCAGGAAGATCATGGCCACCATCTTCTGGGATTCTGAGGGAGTGTTGATGGTTGATTATGCGCCTCGTAGAAGGACCATCACAGGCAAATATTACGCCAAGGAACTGGCTGGGTTGAATAAGTGCATCCGTCAGAAGCGGCGTGGCAAGTTGACACGCTGTGTCCTGCTCCTCTACAACAATACCCATCTCCACAAGGCCAGAGTTGCATAAGCTGCCCAGCGCAAATGCAGATTCGAGGAGCTAAACCATCCCCTACATTCCAGATATGGCCCCTAGCGACTACTTTTTATTCCGCTAGCTCAAGCCTGCACTGCGTGCACGCCGGTTTGGGGACAATGAAGATGTCCAGCTCACCGTCCAGGAGTGGATTGAACAGCATTCGGGAGATTTCTGGTTGTCGGGAATTCGAAGCCTCAGGGACAAGTGGCGCAAGTGCATTGAAGTTTAGGGTAGTTATATTGAAAAATAATAAAACACCTTTCCTCATATCTCGTTACCTTATATACGAATTTAAAAACATATTGACCGCCCCTCGTATATGCACATAAGTGATCGTGTATAATCTTTTGTGAAATGAAAACATAGGTCCTATAAACACTATAGATTCTGAGACTCGATTTAGGTGGCTTTAGTTAGAGTGCTATTTAGATAGGTTGAACAAATTTTATTTCAATGAAATTCTTGATGAATTCACGATTGACGTAAGTATTTCATATTTTTGTAGGTTATCATTAAAAGCAAATTAATTTACTCTAATCTGCTTTATACCCATTCAAAAAGATTTCCCTTTACAACATTTATGATTTCAAAAATTACTAGCATCAGATTACACTTGGTTTCCTTTTCGTCGTGTTGCGTTTAATATTAATTTCTTATATTCTCCTACTCCTCTTTCTCAGTCATTCTTTTCCCATTGACTGATATGCTTCCTCTGGAAATAGCAGATTTCTTTTTTCAACAAGAGATCTTTCCTTGAACTTGAAGAGCTTAAAGTCACTTCTGCGGTCAATACCTGCGGAAATTGGAGTCGAAATTCTAACCTAGGAGTGCCTGTTTACAGTGACATGAATTTTTATTGACACTTCAAGTTTTCCACTTTGCCTAAACTTTAAAATGTATGAGATTCAATGAAGCAGACCTTTGATTTCTAATTCTTTTATTATTAGTGTTTCCAACTATTTGCTTTATATTTCATCTGCACAT
This sequence comes from Ceratothoa steindachneri, assembly GCA_963969495.1. Lineage (NCBI taxonomy): Eukaryota > Metazoa > Arthropoda > Malacostraca > Isopoda > Cymothoidae > Ceratothoa > Ceratothoa steindachneri. The sequence goes on along the minus strand of OZ018324.1, from coordinate 15,367,107 downwards.
TTATCCATATATTTAATAAATCCTCGAGAGTGAGTGAAATGGGACATTGAGTAGTTTAAAAACGATTTATCAGTGAAGAGTGTAAATAAATTTTCCTTTTTTCTTTTCATGACATCCGTTGGCAGGAGAAAAGAACAATTTTAACGGAGAAATTAGTAAAGAAACGAAAAGTATAAACAAAAGATAGAAGAAACTCAAACTTATGATGGCTGTAGTGTTCAAGAGATTAGAAGATGTATCTTTTACTAAGGATGTATTCAACTTTACTTCTACAAATAATGGATTCCTAAGGATATCCTTGTTACATACCATTAAACTCATTATTATTTTGATTTACTGCTATGTCCCCGTTAAAAAAAAATTAAACAAAAGTAAAACAAATTTATTTTTTTGTAGGCATAGAGTCATAATGATTTAGCAATGTTTAAGGCTAGCAAATGCTCTCTTTCTATATATATATATATATATATATATATATATTTATATATATATATATATATATATATATATATATATATATATATATATATATATATATATATATATATATATATATATATATATCTTTCTCTCTCTCTCTCTCTCTACCTAAGTTTGCAGCCAAGCATCAAATTTGCGTGCAGTCAAAGAGACTTCTTGGATTTCAAGTAGAGACCAGATTACTTGCAAGACATTATTTATCTCTTGCGCTGGTTGCAGGGTAACAGTGCTTTTAAGTTTGATTTTTCATGTAAGGATTTCATGGTAGTTGTGGCAGAAGAAATAAATGAAATAGAAATAAACTTGACGAGTGAAAGAAATATTGATTGTCTGAGTCACGTTTATCTTTCAGCAAGGGATATTATGTAAGATTGAAGCCATATAACAAATCATATTGAGTTTGCAATCACACAACAAATAGTATCCAAAAAATAGTTATAATTCTGAATAATAATTTTAATGCTACCTTCTCATTCAAAATTCAAGATATGTAAGATGGAAATGCAATCTTGCTGATTGAGTGCCAGGTGCGCAATTGTCAATCCTTCTTTTCTGCGTTAATTTAGTTCTTTGTGTCACAATCAACTTCCTCGTTCTTATCCTACTTATTGAATTTACCTTCAATTAATTATTTCAGCCTCGTATTCCTTCACTCTACCTTTCACCATAACAATGGATTCCATAATTTATTTTGTAATAGAATGCATGAATTTGCAATTTCTGCTCTGTAACTATGCAGAATTACCTCTCGATCAGCCATCGTTGTAAATCGAGTCAATTTCAGGAGACCTGCGCACTCTCTCCTGCTATCAAATGCTATGTAAACCTGACTACGGGCTATGTGCGCTTACCTGTTTTAATTCTCCTAACTTCACTTCTTAAAGATGTTTTTTCAAACAACATCCTGTGACGATCCTCTCATCGGTGCTAACTTTAGTAAATGTTTTTTTTCGTCTACCACTCTAGACCTACTTTCTGTCCACATTCATCCTAAAATATTATTTGTAACGAGCTCTATCATGGAATGTGGTGCAGATTCCACCAGCTAGATTCAGTGTTTTCTAATGAGAAGCGTTTGATAAGAACGAGTAAGACACTTACCGATGCTAAATTAATTTCAACTAAAAAATAATCTTAATTTGTGTAGAAAGAGGATTATTATAGATTTTTTAATCTTATCTCGATTTTTCTCAATAAAAAGATAAGCAAAAAACGAGAGTAAAAGAGCTTAAAACGGATTAATGTAGCAGAATTAATCACCATATGGCGCTCCTGAAGAGAGAATTACAAACCTTCAGCAGCAAATTCCTACGAGGAACCCCAGTCAAAAAGGATAAATTTCGCCCCACGCTCTTTAGGCTTATTCGCTTCTGCAACTAGTCTGTAAATTTCGCCTTGATGTGAACACTTTTACGTAAAAACACAAGGTGAGCCAAGGTGTAATCACTGATGATGATTGTATCAAAACATATCCTTTGTTCTTTTATGAATATCTAGTATCTATTATTCTACCAAACCCTCCTTAATTGGAATTTTTTCTTTGCTTAACCAACAAAATTTGAAAAAGTGTAGTAATTCAACCTTCTTTCCTTAATAGTATCTCTTCAGTCTTTTGCAATTTGTATATCTCATCGTTATACCTATTAACACATTTATTGCAAACAAAGCTAGGATGGCCACTACGCTTGCCATCTAAATGAAGAACGCCAATTTGTTCATTCTGTTGGTTGGGGTTTCTTTGAATCCCCAATGAACGCCACGATCGTAAGTTACCTAGGACCCTTCCTCGATCAGGAGTACTATGTTGTGTGACTAATATCAAACAAACACTTTAATTAAGTGTTTCTTGTTTCCCTCTCATTGGATTGGATGGGAAACTTATATGGAGGACGAGACAATAGGCACGATTGACCGAGGCTCTTGTACGGCATATCGATGCATGATGACATCACTGAGGGATAGCTCGGAATCGAACGACGCTGGAATACTAGAAGTGGACCACAGAATGCTTCCTTTTGCTTTCTTGTGGGTAAGAAAACTCACTTAATAGAATCAATTGAAACACAGATTTGACTCACATAAGTCCTCTAGTTGCATATTTTGTGAATAAAGTTAATTGACCTTTAGAAATATTTCTTTTTAATTATGTTAAGAAGTGAGTTATGGACCATAGTCATAGTAAATATGAAGGAGTAACATGAGAATATTAAAACGTGATTTTCTTTTAATTGAGGAAAGAAAGCGGAGAAAACAACAAATGTATTTTCACGTAGAAGAGAAATAATGTTCGAAATGTTAAATGGATGAAAAAATCAGTTGATGAAATAGAAAGGATATTAATAAATATTAAAAAGGCCAAAGAATCTACCTTTAAAGCTTCGTTGATGTCGAAAATATTAATGGTAAGAATGATTTCGCATTTAAATTTCAAATCACCACAGATTGACCACACAATCTTTACTTAACTCTAATTCATTTAGCTTTAACTTTTAACCACACACGCTGTTTGGACACCTACAATAAGTAATGAAATTTACTCAGGACTCATTTCATTTATTTTTTTATTAGTTTTATTTTTAGACGTCATTCTTGGGATCAATTTTGCTTATTAAGAGTTTGTTTCCCTTTCTATATATGCGATTTATTAATTAAAAACAGGAATTATTGGGTCATAAGACCTATATGAATTCGTTATATTCAATATATATGAAAATAGTTTGAATTCACTTTCCTTGGATAAGATGGGACACCGGCAAACAACATAACACATTTTTATCTTTATTTCAGCCACATATTAACTTTATAAATGTCAAATTTATTTGAAAAGAAAGTGGTATATATGTATTTAAATACGTAGGATAAAAGGTTTTACTCAATAAAACTGCCTTCAGCATTTATGGCAACTAAGGATGCGACTGTATGCCAGCAATAGGAAGTTCTTATCATGTTGGCCATAATGACCCCGACGGCAGCTCTTAGAGTGTCATCGGTACTGTGGTGGTGTGGATGGTCTTCACTTGATTTCCAGACGTGGTAGTCCGGGAATTATAGCTATGAGGCCAAAAGACTAAGGGCTCACATGATTGTGAACATTCTCGGCCTGCCCGTCCTGGGTCGTGTGGGTTGTGTAGGATGGACTAGTGTCCTTTTCGGACACTTAAATCCTCTTCAGTATCACCCATTGACTATTAAAGATCCCTTTGACTTGCTAGGATCGTCGATGATAATATCTTGAACCTGCTTAGCAAATTCTGCCGGATTGATAATGTCTTACTACTGGTAATGATTTTTTTTCTTGCTGGCGCTACGGATGAGACATTCAGCTTCGACTCGAGTAGGTCTTCTCTCACTTAGAACATGAAGAATCTAGCCACGTTAAGATTGCAATCTTCCCTTTACCCTAACTTGGTGGTTAATTGAACGAGAAAGGAAACCTTTATTCATTTCCTGTCTCAAATTAGACACTGTACTTTGGGTTGAAATAGATAGAAAATAAAGCAGGGGTAATTATAGCTTGCTAAATTAATGTTTCCAAATACCTGACGGACCCCGTATGTTTTGTGCCTCCACCTCAAAATATTTCTGCTGTCCTAATTTGTTCAGTGGGCTTAAGTTTGGCCAGATACGCGAAAGATTCTCTTCAATTTGTTACAGTCATAAGCCTCATCCTGCTCAATTTTGAATTGACTTAATGAGGCTTCATCGTGCTCTATTGTTTTTAGTATTTTTCTGTTATGTAGGATGCATTCTAAAATATAACCAGTAATGTACCAAATTAAAATACCGCTCTCTAAACCTCCATCTTTTTAACTTGGGTGTAAAAGACACTAATTCCATACTTGTGTTAGCGCCAACTAATTTATTATTTCGAGGCAGCGAAAAGTGTAAAATAATTGAATTTCCTTCCTTTGAAAAGTTCAGATTTGCTTGGCAACAACAAGATTAGTAATGGTCTGGTCTCATTTACCAAGTAAGTAAATTACTTCTCATCCATTTTCAAAAGTATTCTTTCCAATTAACTTTGGGGCAAATGAAAGGGTGGTATGACAGCTAAACTTATTGAATCAATTAACTTCCTTTTTTCTATTTGAAAATTTCTATCTTCTAATTGCTCAGAGGTTTTCAATTTCTGTAATTATCAATGGAAAAGTATACCTTAACCAATATATTTTCTTATTTTCATTAAAGTACTAATTAGTAGTTTACGTTTCAATGATGCTTAGTTCAATGGTATGAACGTTTGGATATCGTTGGACTGCAATTATATTCAGTTAGCTTATGGCGTTTTTTATGGAATATTTGCATATGTGTGATGTTCAAATCACTTTTAATTATACTTGAATCCAAGTGAAATTTGTATCTTTTACCTAGTTCATTTAACCCAGCAATCCCTTATCTTCCGCGTCCAGTCATACTTTCAATCTAACCATGGAAATACTCTATTCGACCAATTTCTCTTCATTAACTTCAATCAAATTGGACGTTTATATCAAAACCATCAATATGGATTTATTCGTCATTTCGTTTGTTGAATGCATAGTGATCAATCTAATCTCATATTTATTGGATTTTTCCTTCTCTCCATATTTAGGGCTTTATATTAATTTAATTAGACTTTTTTTTTCTTTTCTCCTCCTTAATTCCCCTCTAGTGGTCTTATTCTTTTCCAAAATTTGAAAGTATATAAGACAGATAAAGATGCTGTAAAAATCTTCATGAAAACTAATCATTGTTGTTGTTTTTTCAAACCCCAGTGAATCAATGGGGGGAGGGGGGATTCTGTTTTTATTCTAAATTGATCGATCTCTCCATTAATATGGATTAATTTCAGAATCATTCATTGAAAATTGATTTTCTCGTGCAATTTCAAATCCAGTGGATCTATATATAATTAAATATAGCAGTTGGATCTCTGTCACTAGTCTCCCAGCAGTTGCCATGGTAACAGGGAAGAAAATGATGTGCCAACGAGGAAAAACGCTGAAATTTAACCCAATTATTGACCCTGATTGGTTGTAATAAAACGTACATGAATATGAATATGTAGAGTCAATATGTACAAAAAATACAAGTTATAACGCTTTTGCTGGGACTCAAGGCTCAAGTTATCATAAATAAAAGTCATTACGATATTAATATAAACCTTCCTAATTGGAATCTGTATCGTGAGAATTATTAGCATTTAGAGTAAATCATTCAATTATTTACACTGAGCTGGCAAAAAATATGGGTTAGGTAATTAGTAGAATCCTATTGACCTATTCTCAACCCAAGCGCTTTTAACAATTCAAATTGGCAAGATGATTTTCAGAGAGATGGTGACTCATGTCTTACAATAGGTGTGTACAGTTAGTTCCCTGATGGTTTTTGAAATTTCAGATCTTGGATCAAATAGACCTGGCAACCACTTCCAAAACCTTTATGATTAGGTTCATGTTGAATGCACGTGGTAGCAACAGATGTTGTCCTAATTCTCCAGGATGCTTCTTGAACAATTTCTGGGCAAGGTGGCCCATTGAAAGGGTCTTATCCTGCTGAAATATATCATTGTTGTTGGGAAAAATGAAGTCTATGAATGGATGTAAATGGTCGTCACGAAGTCCAACGTAGCGGTTGCCTGGAAATGACGTGATTGGCTGTCCAACGGACCCCTCTTTCCTATAGTGCCACGTAAACACACTCCACACCAGTGTTGAACCACTACCAAAATCCCGGTGTCTCGTTGACAATTGTTTTCCATGGCCTCGGGAGTTCTGTGCCATACACAAACCCAAGACAACAAGAAACAAGACCAATCAGACCACGACACTTGTTACCAGTCCTCTAGGGTCCAATTAACTGCCATAAGCCCTGGTGCTCACTGTGTCTAGTGTCGTGCTATTCACAGGGGCACTCTTCCCGGTCTTCTGCTCCTATACATTAATGGGAATTAAGGAACGCTTTAAGGTCCTGATGCCTATGCATCTGGTATATTTTGCATAGAAAATAGATGCGATTTAGGCCAATTTTCCTTATTTGTTACTATGGACAATTCTAGCCAGATACCACTGGTGAGGATTATTAAGCACCCATCGTCAGCCTCTGCATTTTTTCCCACGTTGGTTGGTAATGACTTCGAAAAGATATTCTCGGTACACACTCGACACTGTAGATTGAGGAATATTGAATGTCTACTTAAGTTTCGGAAATGGAATGTTCCACCCGTTTAGCAGCCACCTTCATGCCTCAATTGAATTCCCATAATTCACTTCGCCTCGCCATTAGAGGCCTGGTTGATGTTCACACTGACCATGGCTTATATAACTTTTTTCCATTTAGGGTAAACTAAAATCAATTGTTCAAATGTCGAACGTTCCCAAGTTATCATCATCATCATCCTCACTACCTCTATAATTTAAGAACAAGATTTTTAGTATTTGAATAATAATTTCATCTTAGTTTGGTTATGACAAGTATATTTTAAATTTTTATCAAGTTAATTTCTAAGAATTTCTTTAGAGTGCGAAAAAAACGAAATAGTTTAGTTCAGAATAAATAAATATGTTTATCCAATGCTTTATAATGTTTTAAAAGAAAATGAATTACAATTGGTCAAGTTCCGAAAATTTATTAAAATTTAAGTAAGGCTGCATTTTTATTTTATCTCTAACTATATTTTAGCAACGTGATATTTTGAAATGGGGGAAATAGTTTAGAGTTTCTTTTTCAGATTATTATAATTGGCGAAGTCCATAAAATTTATATAGATTTAACCAATGTTGTTTTTTTAGATTTTAAATTTTAATCTTAGTAGCAAATCGCAAGCTCTTCTCCCCGTAGGAGGGAGTGGCGAAGCCATTACCTGGTAATTTGTAAATATGTAGTAATTATTTACATATGAATTGCAAACAATTTGAACTCAATAACTAAATTTATAGGGTGCAGAAGTTACCAAAACTATTACATATACCACATAATCAATTAAAAAATGTCTTTTTACATAATTTGTGATCGTTGATCATATATAATCATCCCCCATCATCGCTGAATCCTTGTCATTTTTATATCTATCCGTTTTCTCGATACTTTCACTTACATCACTCAATATACTAACGAACAATAAATATATGTAGGTGAACGTAAGTGGCATGTGGTAACATATATGCCTAAAGCAACTTATAAGGTTTTACGGTAATTTTATGCCGTTTCTTCTATAAAATAGGTTTTTTCTATACAAGTCTTATATGTTGTATGTCCTACAAAGTTTGATATTGCTATACTTAACTAATATTTAATTTCCGATAGAATTTTCGTGAAGCTGTTTTACTTTTATGCAGAACATTAAAAATGATGATCATTAATTGCAAATACCTCTCTCATTTCGGGAATAATGGAATGCTGCTCCTGAAATCTGGTCTCTCTCTAAACTTTGCCATAAAACTAGGACAATTCACTATTGTCCTGAATAGAATGATTGAAATTATTACACTACTTCCAGTAAATTTGGAGGATATACATCTAGATTCTCGTCACAATCTTCTGAAAAACCTTCATCGATTATTTTCCGTATTTTAAGGTATATAATAACGAGGGAGAAATAAAAAATAAGAAAACTTAAATATATCTCGCAGTGATAATATGGAGTGAGGCCAATCTAAGTTGAGGGCGAAATAATTTAAGGAATTCCTATATGGGAGGAAAAGGGCTCTTGAAAGAACAAGGAAAGGACAACACAGTTAAAAACGAATAATTATGATAAGGATATAGTTAAAAGCGATTAAATATGCGAGTAGAAATTAAACAAATTGATTTAACACAGGAGAACCTAAATTGTCATCAAAGTGAGATGAAATGCAAAAGTGAATGGCTAACTTCGCTTATCGATGCAATCCAAGATTTTATTAGTTTACAACCACATATATTAAAACAGATAATTATAAAATCTGATTAGAAGTACTAATATTGGTGATTCGAATTTTATTGATCTTTTCTACCTTGTCTCAAATCTTTTGAAATAGCGCCGTCTGTTGTTATTTACTTCTATTTTTTTCAACTCTCCTTTACCCATTTATTTAATTGAGGTAAAATAAACGTGAGCAGCTCTAATAGAAAACCTCTTAGAAAACTTTTCTTATATATAAAGTAGTGAAGCTCGGGAAGTGAGATGCGTAGAATATATATATATATATATATATATATATATATATAGATATATATATATAAATTGATAAGCGAAGAGAGGATGAAACTAGCACTAGGAACCGAGGGAGAGGATACTTGACTCCTAAACCAGCTACCTTAACTAACGAAGTTAAGTTATGCCTAGAGATCTTAAGTGACATATGTGGCTTAATGATAGTAAACAAAGAGAAATGTAAAGATTTTTTACTAAGAGGATTAGTTCATACCTGAGAATCTTCCTGGCTGAAGATGCCATCAAATGCGAACACCTTCGGAGCTGCGACTATCCCGCCTTTAGAATGTTCGGGGTGATGTACTGTCGGCGATAACGCCATCGACCCTGGATCAAACAAGGTCACCGTTTTCTTGCGATGGTCAATTTCTAGAACCTTGGGGGAACCAGGAGTTTCTGCTAACGAGGAAACCCGAAGCAAAACTTTCACCTGCGAAAAGACAGAAAAGAAAACTTGAGATATTTGCGTGCCAGAGAGCAATTGGAAGAGAATAAAGACATGGGAACTGTGGAGATTGGCTGTAGACAAATGCCTGTGCATCTACTTCTAGATCATAGATCTTGATTGTCATCCCTTAAAGGGGATAAGTTCTGGATGTTCTCTGCCAGCACCTCTACTACATACCTCTCTCATTCTGGAAGCATGAAATGCACCTTTCCATCCGCGCTATATATGGTTAATATTAGATAATCCTTATCAACATCAAACCCTTTTACACAAAATATGATTTGCGCGTATCAAAGCCACAAAAAATACTCATCCAATCACACCCATATATGTTACATCAAGAACAAAACACTCACCATATTTTACACTACAAATTTCCTCTTGCTGTCGATGGAATCATATGTGTTGGAGCATCTTATTCAGAAAGAGAACATTTATGGGAAAACCGGCCCAAACCGGCGCCTTACAAACCATCTGTAGACACGTACCACATCTAATATCATCCGTTTTGCTCCTTTGACAGTACTTTTTCTCACAAACATTCATCTTGATTCTCCTTCTGTCCCGACTACTCAATTAATTCTCTTTTATCAACTATAACAATTCTTATAGCTCTCTTCTTTCATTCTTTATTATGATGCCATAACGTGAGGGTTTTCAACCATCATATTACATCTAAAATCTATTTAATCACGCTACATGTTCCTTAATACTGATTTTATGATTATTCGTTTTCCTCCAATTAACCTTTTCATTTATTTGTTTTCCACCCTCTTTTTTTTCCCTCTGGGAAGTAAAAATATTCTTTATTGTTTAAGCCATTTTTAGATTTTTCGAAATAAGACAAACACATCTCAAGTTAGAATCAAAGCTCACACTACTCTTTTACACTATTATGCTATTTCTTTTAATTTACCGTGAGCTACTGACTAAGAAAATATACTTAATTTTGGCCTTCACTCTCCTCGTTCCTAAATTGCAAACAAAACAAAGCCAGATCGTGGCGATGGCTAGAGAATCCATTCCGTCTGACGACGTTCGCGTTATGAATCGCGAAGGGGAAATCTCTAATTACAGAGTTTCGTGCTTTCTCTACGGAATCAAGCGGATACTCTCTGAAGGCTTTATGGATGCATGTTCCACGCAAAGGACTTTCAGTGGGTTTTGGTTACACGCTCGAATCTTGTCTCTTTAATGGCGGCGAATCATTCCATAAACTATTTTAACACGTAGGTGTGCCTGCTTACTATTTTCTCTTTACTCGAGTGATATTTCAACTTCCTTTGGCAATTAATGAATTGATATCTCTGCTTTACCTTTGCTTTAGACTCTGTCCTACTTTCTTTATCTTGAAGTTGGCTAATCTAGGGAAGAAGGCAGTAATTTAGTATTTCACTCCTGGCAATTTACAATATATATTATATGCTATCTACAAAAGTCAATATTTAGTTAGATTAGGTTGAAGTAGATTTTCCATTATCTAAAAATTTCTCGAAGAGTGGTTGATTTTGTATATACCACCTCTTGGATCTGGTACTTATATGCAACGAGTTTGCCTTTTAAGTTGTTATCACTTCTCCCCTTTACTATAATTCTTCTTTCGAAACATATAACTACATTTACTATACGAAGGGCGCTCCTTTCCGTCGTTCCATTTGTATTGAGGGTAAATATCTTCATTATTTACATTTTTTTTCCTGTCTTCTCCAATTTAAAATCATTTAAAGTTAGTGTTAGTTAACTTTAGTTTAGTTTAATAATAAATATCCATTTGTCGTTTGATATATAAGTGAACAGCGTATAATACGGTAGGCTGAGTAAAGAGCATTCCTGTGTACATATGTACAGTATTGAAAGATTTTACTGTATATTTTTATGGTTATAAGATTTTTGCCTTCAGTTTTATCTTCTGCTAACACGGAAAGAGAGGATAGATTTTGATAGGGAGATTACTTTCAACGCTCTTAGTGTATTACCAAAGTACCATATGCTTATTTTGTATCAACTTCTCTGTTCTTCATTTATTTCGGTTTAATACTATTGGACTCCTTTTCACATCATCCGGAAAAAGGCTCCATAATTCATATATATATATGCATAGATCATACGCACCCATACACCTTTGAGGTTTATCTCGTATCTTTCCCTTTCCCTTGAATGGATAAATAATGTATGGATTTTAGCGTCTAAACAAGTATTTATGCGCCGATTAAAACTTTGCCCGTTCCGGAGACGTAAAATTGGCATGAAGAAATTTCTGATCGCTTTTTCCAACACCAACGCCAACTTTAGGACCAAAATATTAAGGAAGGAATTTCCATAAATTTTTATTGATGGGAATCAGATGAAAAATTGCGGTAAACGAAACACAGGATTAAACCTCGCATCTTTTGATCAATTGAACTGTTTTACGACAGATTCCCCCAAAAGGCTTAAGCTTGTGGTCTCACTTATCAAACCTGGCTGAAAATAGAGTTACCAATAGGGATATAAAGCATGTATTTCGAACAAGGTACGAAAGTATCAAAAAGTCATTTTTGAGAATGAAGAGGGAAACATCAACAAAAAAATCCCACAATATTCAGAAAATATACCTGCTTTCGGAAAGGGAAATTCAGTAGTTTCTATAGCGTATTATACATCACCCCATCTTTTTTTTTAATTTGCTCCCCGATATCTTGGCCTCTTGTTACAGCACGATTAAAAAAACACTTCATCTGAGTGCTCATACATATGAATACACTTAGAAAATTTACTATGAAGTTAGAAATTCTAAGGGACTACTAAATTTTTATTTCAGTTTTTTATTAATATTTATATTTAATGAAAAATAATGCGACTTAAAATTCTTTTCATGTCTTAAAAATTGAAAAACGGCCCTTCCATAGGAAGGTCTCTCTCAGTGGTTTACTTAGATTAATTATTTTTTAATTTTCAAATGAGCATTTATGAGAGTTCTTAGGATTGGATGGGAACCTTTTTTTCATATATGAGGGTTCGTAAAATATTTAGAAAGGTTAGTTTCGTTTAGTTAAAAAAAAAATCCCTCGCTTGGTTTTAATTCAATAGTGCAAAAACAGTCGATATAACTAAGAATTCGTATGAATAAATTACCCCAAATTTGAAAAGAATAAACAAGATACAATAAAATATCACGACAGAGGACAATTAGGTAGATCTCATTTAAAGGATGTGATGATCCCTGAAATATTTGGAAATATTGCTAGACCCCAAGCTGATTCTTACACTATTATTTAAAAAAAATGTTCTAATGTAAAATTACTTTTCAAAATTGCTATCAAGAAATAGATTTTACATAAAATTTTACTTAGAAATTGTTCTAACTTAAGTGGAACGTTTTTGTGAAAGCGTCCTTTTTTGTTTAAAAAAAAATCTTTAAACGGCCACTGGCATTACCTTAGACCATAATTAACTCTCTAGGAAGAAAAAACCTGTAGTATTGTCTATTCGAATTTAGCAGAAATTAAATATCGAGTTATATAACTTTCTGAAATCAATCTCTCCCTATTTTGCTTTGAGCGAAATGAAGAAGAATAATAAAGATATCGGGGAGCGCAAAACGGTTCGCCTAATCACCCTTCGTATTTTGTAAAAAATGTGCCTTTATTTTAAGAGTGGTCTGCAACAAAGAGCGTCAACCTTCTAATTGTCAGAAATGCAATAATATACAACTATGCTTCCTTTTAAGCAAATGACATTAAATCTTTTATTGCCACTACGGTTTCATTTTTCCGTAAGTTTACATACCGACGCAAATAAAATTCTGGGTGGACGTTTGGTTATTAGATTTTGGAGCCCTGGATCGTAATTGTAAGGAAAATTTGGTCAGGTCAGATAAATAAAGAGGAAAGACAACACTTTCCTAAAGGTTTGTAGAGAAAATTCAAGGTATGAGTAAAGTTTGTTAGTTTCGATAATATCTAAAATAAAATAATACAAAATTTGTCTAATAGCTGGTGATATCCCAAAATTGCTCGATATGATATAGATAGCTTATTTGTTTTCAGTAACCAATGTCTTCTTAGTACTTATTAAGTGAATATGAACGAAAAATTTAATAGCTTAATATTTTTTATTGATTTCTATTCATAATTTTAGCAGAAGAAATGGAGAAACCTAGAGAAAATCAATTTACCATTAATTCATCAGTATATTTGCATCCAACTGTTTTACGGGAAAGAAAAAGAGAGAGAGAGCAAAAGAGAGCGAGAGATATAGAGGGAGCAAAAGAGAGGGAGAGGGAAAGTATAAATGAAATTCTGATATAAAGTAATCGAAATTTCTTACGTAGTTAATTGAAATTTTAAATTTGGCCACTGCGTGGAAACATTTAAAAACTTTAAATGAGAGCAGAAGTTTAAGACGGCGTAAACTCCCTCTGCCATAAAATAGGAAACTTACGGATTTTACAAAAGGATATAAAATTTGCTCTGTGTTATACAACTCTCTTAATTGAAAGGCCCGAATAGGGGAGTGGTTTATGGCATGCGAGTTACGAGCCTCGAAACAAAAGTTAAAATAAAAAGTTATTTCTCGTTTTAGAGTAGCGATAAAAGTGCAGATTATTTTTTAACAGCTAAACCGTTTAACTGATTTATGTAGGGTAAACATCTGTATCCCTCCCTAAGAGATGATTTCACGCTTAAAAATGCATTTTTTATGCGGGTTTGATTTATTTTAAGCAGCGGAGCAAGGGGAACAGCGGACGTATGAACTGGATAACAAAAGAGGCAACTGTAGCATTTGAGCTTCCTTTCGTTTTAATTAAAGACTTAAATGACACTGCAAAGGTATAGGGCATGATGGCTTCCAGACATGTGAGTTCTTTATTCATCAAGCCATTATTCATTCAAGTTACTCATGAAACTTTGCCCCGCAATAATCTGGAGTGAAATCTAGTCAACTTGAGCCTTTTTTCATTTTGACTACTATTGAGAGACCAGGAACCCTTAAAAAAGACTACTACTGATCATTTTTGATAATTATTCTATATTCTATGCTTTCTTTCCCATTTATCATATCTTAGCTAGCTGCTAAGTATGGTACGGTCTATCCACTTCTCTAATTGCAATTCTAAAGCCAAGAAGAAGCGAAATATTTTCGTTTATTCTAAATTAAATTTGCATCGGCACTTATCCCCTCAATTGATAATAGAAAGTAACTCTCAAAGTATAATTGACAAGGGAAACATATTAAATTCTTTGTTAAATTTGTGTATGGGAATACTCGTATGTCTGCTTTTGTGTTTTTAGTAGAGTGGAAAAAGACTTGGGATGAGTCGATTCTTATGGCTTTCTTCGATTATTGAGATGTTTGAATTTTTATATTTTATGCGTTTACTTTATGATAGGTTAAGAGATGTTGGTTCAAAGCCTAATCAATCATAATTAAACCAACCCTAAACTAATTAATATGTGAAACACAATTATCTAAATATTAGGTAGGCGATTGAAGTCAACTGATCCAAATCTTGTTATAATTCAATAACATTTCCATATTGGGTCTAATTTAAATAAGGTATATTGGAAAATAAAACGTGCAGAGAAAGATGAACGCTAACTGCACTTACAACTCCCATTGCACGAATATTAACTCAAAGGCCATCAAATTAATATAAGAGAAAGACGCACACGTACTCCTGGATTAAAATTTGTCTATAAATGCAAATCTACGTAATAAAGTTAACGCATACAGCCCCCAAAATGTTAAAATAGGTAAACCAGAGCAGTGATAGATTTTGTATTAAATGCCCGCTCCTCTTTATTATAACATTGATTGTTAATTTATCCTTATTTGTTCGTTCTAATCAGTCACTCCATCTTCCGCTTCATCATAGTTATTCGAGGAAGCCAGATTGGCTAATATAATATATTTGAGAATGCATTATGCAAAGTTAGAATAACAGCCATGCACGAGGCAATGCAGACTCAACATGCATTTTAACATGCCGACAATTTTGCAGCATTGGCAAGAAGTCAAGTACTTGATCTTAGAAGAGCGAATTCTTCATTGTATCATCTATTGATTAACGATTCACGTTTCATTTCTGAAAATTTATTCGCTGGGAATAAAGGAAAAAAAATATTATCTTTTAACAGTTGAACATTATTGCGCTGGGAATAAATAAAAAAGGAATTTTATCATTTCATAGTTTAAACATTTATTGGATGAACTGGGGGAAGAAGAAGAATTCTATCGCTTCTTAAGGGTTTAAACATTTATCGCTGGGAGTAGATTTTTTTACTCAGAGAGTTTTAAAATTTTGGGGGGAGAAATAAATAAGAGAAATTTATGATTTGAGGGTTTGTACATTTATTCGCTGATAACAAAGAAAAAATTAATTTAATCAATTGAGGTTTTGAAGATTTATTCAATCGAATAGATGAAAAATATATACTATGAGGGTTTCAACATTTATTCATTGGCAATAAGAGAAAAAGAAGAAATTTATCTTTTGTGGGTTTGAACATTTATTCGCTGGGAATTAAGGAAGATAAAGAAATTTAGCCTTTGAGTGTAGGACCACGTTCCATTGGGGAGGGGGGTGATTAAATGTTGTAGAAAGAGGGTTGAGAGCCTCGTGTCTCCCGTAAACAACGAGCAGAAGACACATTGTCTTGCTTAGATAGACTCGAGTTATTTTAAGACGCTAAAAACTGTCTATGCAACCCGCACATGGAGGAGTATGTGCAAATAGAGTGGGAATATCGTGGCATGTGGGCCCTGAGTAAGCAGGGAATCCTATTGAAACCCAAGGAATGGACACCCGTTCAGCGTCAGAGAAGTGCAGAAATGGAAATGCACCTTGGGTGGCTCCGTTACAGAAGAGTAAAATTTTGTTTGTGAGAAGAAAAGATGAAGGAAGAACTGTATTTTTTCATTGGCTATGTGTGTGGTGACGGAAAAGTAGCCGGCTGGATCGAGAACTGGCTAAGTGGCAGACGGCAACGGGTGGTGGTGAATGGACAGGCTTCTGAGTGGGTGCCCGTTACTAGCGGAGTGCCTCAAGGTTCTGTCCTGGGACCACTACTATTCATCATCTACGTCAACGACATGGACGGTGACATGGTTGCCAAGATTTCCAAATTTGCCGAAGATACCAAGCTTGGTATGAACGTTGCAAAGGATGGAAATACTGCCCGCCTGCAGGAAGACCTTGGGAAGATTGGGGAGTGGTCGGACACGTGGCAAATGCCGTTCAACGTGAACAAGTGCAAAGTAATGCATATCGGCCACAGAAATCCCCAATCTCATTATATCCTTAAGGGCACTGCTCTCGAATCGAGTGACACTGAGAAGGACTTGGGTGTTACTGTCACTAGCGACCTCAAGTTCTCGAAACAGTGTATTGAGGCAGAGAAGAAAGCCCAAAGGATGTTAGGCTACATAAAGCGCCAGTTTGGATACCGTAACAGGGAGATAGTACTTTGTCTGTACAACTCCCTAGTTCGGCCGCACCTGGAGTATGCCGTAAAATTTTGGAGTCCTTCGTTTCGAAAGGACATCGCAAGGTTGGAACGCGTACAAGCCAGGGCAACCAAACTGATTCCCTCTATCCGACATAAAAGTTATGAGGATAGACTAAGGGAATTAGATCTGTTCTCGTTGGAAACCCGTAGACTGCGTGGTCAGCTCATCGAAGTTTTCAAAATACTTCGAGGGTTCGACAATGTTGACTACCGGGATATTTTCACACTGAGTGAGAACAGAACGCGCAATCACGGCTTTAAACTTGAACTGAAGCGTTACAACCGCAATCTGTGTGGAAACTTTTTCACCTACAGTATCTGCGGTAAGTGGAACGCACTTCCAGTGGAAGTTGTCAACAGTGAATCTGTTGACCAGTTCAAGTCAAGACTAGACAAAGTCTTGAAAAGTGGCCGTTTAGGGACGCAAAACAATTGAGCAGCCATGTGCCCGCTCGATTGCTAGTCCCAAGGTACCCTCTTTGAATGGACCGTAAGGTCTCCTAGGGTACCTTCTTTCCTTGTAACTCCTTGTAACTGTTGTCAAGCATGTCACACCGCATTGGCAGCTACCCTCTGCGAGCGCTGAAACCTTGCGTGTACGCTCTCGCCGGGAAAGGAACCGCATGGCAGACAAGGAAATCCAAGGCCTTATGCTACGGGCAGGCGGTGAGAGGTCCAATAAGCCCGTTGCTGATGCTAACCTTATCTTTACCCAAGTTCTTTACATAGTCAGACTCTTTTGCTCCATTTTCCATGGCTTTTACCGAGTGACCTTCCTTACTCCCTAGCGGGGAAACAAGATTCATTTAACCTTCTCACTAGTAACAAGGTTCATTTAACCATCCCAATGTAACAAGGTTCACTTAAACTCTTAGGTAACACTATTCATTTAACCCTCTTAGAGTAACAAGTTTCTTTTAGCCATTACAATGTAAGAACTTTCACAAAACACTACTAGTGTAACAATATTCATTTAACCCTACCAGGGTGACAAGGTTCCTTTAGCCATTACAATGTAACAAGGTTCACTTAACACTATTAGTGTAACAATATTTAGTTAACCTTCCTGGAACAACGATATTCATTTAATTCTTACATGGTAACAAAATTAATTCAAGCATATCATGTTAAAAAGATTCAGTTCACCCTATCAGGGTAGCAATTTTCATTTTTCTCTAACAGTGTACCAGGTTTATTTAACCCTACCGAGGTAGTAAGAGTCATTTATTCCTCTCGGAGTAAAATGATTCATCTGGGGAAGAAACCAAGTCAAATTAGAACGGAATGGCACTAATTTCTGCTTCCATTGTGTCGATAGTTTTCATTATGAGGCTTGCTTTTTGGCGAAGTAAAGGAGAGGTTGGTATGCCCCAGAAAACTTGTTCAGGTTTAAATATAAACTATCTTTACTTTTAAGCAGCATTGTTCGATTTAAATCATGATTTTAATCGAAAGATTATTTTTCTTTAATCAGGGATATAAATCAGTGCCCCACATTTATTTAAAAACTCAAAAATTAAACAAATATTTTCAGCAAAATTAGATATCATATTCTCTACATCAGGATTAATAATTTCCCTGTTTACTTAACAGATCTTCATAATTCACTGCTCCTAATAGATTCTGCCTCTACTATTTTCTTAGGTACTGTTCTTTTCAGGGACCAGGAAGCTATATTACTATTTCAAGATATATGCGTTTTTAATTCACAGAGGTAATTTAATTCTTTTTGGTTCTAAATATGCTAAACAATATCCTGTAGAAAATTTTAATTTAAGTTGAATTTATGAATATTTTATCAAACAAAAAATATAATTTTCTTGTTTAATTGCCAAAATACTTAGATAGCCATAACAGTGAATATATATATATATATATATATATATATATATATATATATATATATATATATATATATATATATGTATATATATATATATATATATATACATATATATATATATATATATATATATAATGTTTATTATCTTAGTTTACTAAAAGAAAGTACTTGTTTGTAATAAAATATACAATAAACAAACTCCCCTTGAATAGAACTGGTTAAACTAAATTTGATAACAAACAAGTAATCCAAACAGAAATGAAAAATAACCAAAAGTTTAAGCATAATCAGGACCAGGTGGAGATGTGTGGCTATTCATTGACTTAAAAATAAAACCCAGTTTTGGTGCCTTCTCAGTGCCATGGCGGTTATTTCAAATGCACTAGTCCCTAAGAGGAGAAGACTCGTTCTACTCCAGAGGATGAGACTACGGCAGTCAGAAGTTGACGACCTGCTAGGAGGATATCACTGCCCAAGAAACTTCCATGGGAGTACCAGCATTCACAAGCTGACAGGTCTTTGGTCAGAGAGTCAGCAAATTTGAATGATTGAAAAGGAGGTGATTTAGCCTGAAACTTCATGATGATGGGAACAAGTGATGAATATTTATCACTGGCGTATTCCATGGCAGTATTCACCTCCTCTTCGTTTAGGGTTTTCCCCTGAATTGAAGGGGAAAGCATGTTCGCTACCAAGTGAGCCATGGTGGCAAATTGCTCGTACCTTTTCTCACCAGTTTCTTCACGTTCTCATTGTTTTTTAAGTGTTCACTGCTAGATAATATTTAGAAAAATATCCAGCGCTTGAGCGATGATACAGTTGCCTCTTCACCTGGTCCTAGAGCCTTAGCTATCGGTTGCAATCTCGCCAATAGTTGCTCAGCAGATTACTTTAGCCCAGGATTGGACACTTCATTCTTTCACCAGGGTCAATAATTTCCCTGGTAACATCACAGACCTTTATGCTAATGGGCCAGGTATTTATATAAATTTTCCCAGTGAGAGAGCGTTTCATCTATCCGCCTGGGGCATGACTAAACTTTGACCACCTTCCTGGCAATATCTTGCAGCAACATAATGATTGTTTTGAAAATATTTTACTATATTAATCACATGCTCTTTTTAGATTATTAATCTCTAGGTCATGAGCTAGTAGATTTAGGAGATGTGATACACATCCATAGGTGAGGATGCTTTGTTGAGTAGATTCATCCAACAGTCTTCGCATCTTAGTGATATTTTCTGCGTTGTCTATCACAAAACTTCCAACATGACAACTGAAATCTATTTCTGACTTCTTTTTCTCCCTGAAAGGTTCACACACAGTAAAAATTTTGTTTGCGACTGCTTAATAGAAACTGACTGAGAAGCCTAAAGGCTATAGGCTAGTGCTCACTGGAAGAGCCCGAACAGGTTTCAACAGGATGAAGCAGGCTTACAGAGGGTAAGCCTACTTCAAGTTATATGTATTTTTAATTCGCATATTATAATTATTTTTAGTTATAAATGTGCTAGGAAATATTATATTTCACATAAAACCTATAATAAAAAAAATCGAATTAAATAAAAAAAATCTGATTTAAATTAGAAATATAATTTTTTAATTTTTCTTTTTAAACTGAAGCGTAGCTCCAGTTGCTTTGCTTTGAACTTGATACTATGTCATGGATCATAGCCTCCGAAAAACAAATGACAGTCGACGAGAAAGTGTAAAATTTGTACATCAAAAAAGTGCTGAAGGACACGTACCATTGACTGAAGAATTTGATCAAGTTCACTTGGCGTAAGAGCTTTCTTCAAGACCCTTTGATATATAATAACAAAACATTTATTTCTATTCTGACTCTTATTTTACGTCTTATAACATTTACTTCTTACTCCACTAGATGAATACGTCCTCTTAGATACTTTATGACTCCCTCGTTCTTAAATTCTGACCCAAGTGTTTCTTATACTCCACTGGATAGACAGCGAATAAATCCATTCCGTTGGTGTTTGGGGAATAGGAACAACAAGTCGGAAGCAATTATAAGCACGACCCCAACATAACTTAGGGAATTTAAAATTTGAAACTTCTCGACAGCCAAATCAGGGATTTAATTTGTAACTATATAAGGATGTTTCCGTGCATAAAGTTGGAAGGCTTTGTGTGGATGTGAGTTAATGCGAAACTTCCATAAGAACGCAGCAAATTTAAACAGCACATTTAAAGTTTTAGGCAAAAATTAAATTGATCAATTTCGATTGCACTTTTAAGTCGTGTCTCAATATTTTTGTCCTTTTAAAAGATCTCTCACCGGTCTAGCAAATAAAGCGTTGGGCTCCAGGCCGTAATCTAGGACGAGAGCCGGTGCGGCGACTCAGGTATCTTTCAAGACTGCTTTGACTACGCACGTCACCAGACAACTAATCACAACACCGCTGCCTTTTCCATCCCTTGAAGACTCATCATTCGTGCCGATACCTGACGAAGGGGCTTTCATAACCTTACTCTGCGATGCAGCACTGGAAACCATACTTGGGGCACGAAGGGCCTACTTCTAGGTGAATAGAGACGAAAATGTAAGGCCACTATTTTTGCATCTTTACCTACAAATAAAGACCGGTACATAGTCATTCTGATCTTTATGTGAATTTCTTAATTCAGTTCCAAGTCATCCTTTACGAAAGAAAAGGGACGGATACATAGCACCTTTACCCTCATATGGAACTGGGCTCTAGTTTATTCGGTCTTACTAGCGATTGTAATTCTGAATTTTATGCCAGTCCAGTATTCATATGAGGATGTAATTAATGTAAGAAAACTTATTACCTCAATGTCGCATTTTTATGGACTTGAGCTCCAGTTCTTACCTAAGATTCTTTGTTCTTTGTGAGAACTTGTTCTTGAAGTTCTGTAATCAGGTCCTCCAAACCGAGTATTGAAGCTCTACAAGGTGGCCATTGTATTTCCTTCCTATCTATACTTTTATCCCATTTATTTATCTAATTTTTCACCACTTCCTTTCTTTATTTCCTTCCCCCTTTCTCCATTGATGGAAAATGCCCTCATTGTTTTTATCAATATACATTCTGGTTTTTGAATTCATATAAAGAAAATGTTTGTTTTTTTGTATCCCGGAAACTGTTTATATTCGTGTGACTCTGAAGGCTTTTCATGGATCTGCCCGACAATAAAACATTTAAGGTTTAATGAGATTTGATTTTTTTTAAACCATCTGTCTCGTTTATTTAACTACTCCTTCTTGTCTATTCCATTTATTTCCTGTTTTTTCTCGCCCTTTGATTCTTTTTTAACTAAGTGAGTTTACCTCCGTTGGATTAAACAATTCTCATCTTCAGGAATAATTATTTTTATTTCAATCATATCTATCTTGAGTTTTGGCGCATCTTCGTTAATGCAAAGTTTAAAGGCCTTCATCATCGATTAAGGGGCCTTTGCAGCAATTTATCTAGCATTTTTTGATATTTTTCCCTTCGGCTGGGTATTTAAAACCATATGAATCAGAATGAATTGCCAATCTCATTAATACTGATTCTCTTTATACTTTTAATTTATCTACACTCCATTTCTAGCTTATTTTTCTTTTTTTTAATGTGACATCTTTTTTCGTTTTCTTTTACTATTCAATTCCACTTGTTCTTTTGGGCACCTCTTTTTCTTCAGTAGAGGAGTATTTGCTCCCAAGAAACCACATTTGCGCGCATTTGTTTGTAATTCTGACGCTTTTTCATTTCATTTACCAAAAGCGAAGTATTTTTTCAGCCCCGTGGTGGGTGGCCAAACGCATTAATCTTCATTTGTAAAAACTTTTCGGATTTGTCTTCAATAAGTGTCAACTTCGTGCACCTGATGAGTCTTAGTTTTTTTAAACCTTCATTCGAAGCCAAGCCCCAACCCAAATGTCCTATTGTCCTCTGAATTTTTATTTACTTTGTTTATTTATGTGATCTGTCCTTACACGTTTGCATCCCGTTTGGGTCTTCACCTTCTTTGCTTTTTGTTAGGTAGGCTTTTCTTCAACCGAGGATCAAGCAACGAAGGGTCTATGCATTGGATGATACTAGAGACCCCAGAAAAGAGGCCACAGTGCATAAAAAGACGAGAGACGCAATCACTATCGAATCTCACACGAATTAGCCAAAAGCCACAATCAAGCTAACCTGCAAAAGTTCCGGGTTAAGTCTACCTTGCTAAAGGAGAAAGGGGGTAAATATAGTGCACGTGAGGAGAGGAGTGGAAGGGAAGTAATGAGAAAATAGAACGTTTCGATGATGCGTGAAATAGGAACCGAAGCAGTCGTTTATTTCTTTCTGCCTCGATGAAAATAAATGAAGAAATTGCCTTTTGAAATTACAGGTCATCTTTTAATCCCAGCTCAACCTTTTTTTCTAAATAGAAGGAAAATATAATCGATATCAGATTTTCCATATATATATATATATATATATATATATAGTTAATAGCTCAAGGCCAAGAAATCTGGTATCACAATCCGGTAGCCACCGTATTTTCTCCGTTTCTAAAACTCCCATTTCCCTTCTTATGCTTTCTATGGTTCACCTAATCATTTCCAAAAAGTTTTAATAGGTTGTGATACCAGTTTTCCTTTACTTGAGCTATTAAATACATGCATTTTATATTACCTTTCATGAGATTTTTTACTAATATATATAAATACATACAGGGTGCAGACTGTATTCATTCGCGCAGTTCAACTTCTAATTTTACGCATATTTTTCTCTACCTTCGTCATTTGTCTTTTTCTTCTCAAAAACAATAACCGTTTTGCTTTAGGTTTATGGTAGAATAATTGGCTATGGAAAATTTTGATTCCCCCCTCAATTGGTGGGAGAGGCATGAAGTCCTCTTTCAAATCTGCGCTAGAAGGATAAGCAAGCAGATTTTAGACTTCCTCAACATCAGCAGAAGGATGGTGGAAAGGGTCAGAAAGCAGCTATAAGATTCAAAATTCGACTACCAGGCAACAGCAGAGAAGAAAACACATAGTCGACGATCTGACGCCATCCGAAAGCCGTGAGTCGTCACTGAAATCCAGGAGATCATAAACAATTAACCCAGAAAGTCGATGCATGCCATTGCAACGGAGAAAGATGTGGATGAAAATCTCATCAAGTTGGTGGTGTATGAAGACATTCAAGACATTTCATACAACATGAGGAAAGGACAATTTCTCTCCAATGCGATGCAGGAAAGGCGACTCAAGCACAACAAGAAGTTGCTCAGAAATTTGAAACATCCATTAGAGTAAGACATAGAGTGGTACTTCTCCGACGAGAATAATTTCGTCCGAGACCATAAGATCAACTTCTAGAACGACAAGGTGGTTTGCTGCTGCACTCAAGGACGTGGTGCTCAGATTCATGCTGATGAAATTCCCAACTACACTCAAGGTCTCTGGTGACGTCATACCACCACACCTCTTACTGAAGACCGGGGTGAATACTTTGACCTCACCCTTGTTCTGATTGAGTTGGTGAAGCCTAAGTTAGACAAAGTAGCTGAAGGGAGTCCATACTTCTGGCAGCAAAAATCTGCACACTGCCAAACCAGACGGATATCCCAGGCTTTGCTGTCGGAGAATTTCTTTGATCACACAGCTTTTGTAATTTTTCCTCCAAACTCGTTTGACTGCAACTCCTTCGACTTCGTGTGGAGTGCAGTGAACGAGAGACGATTAAATCCAGTTGAAACACGTAGAACGAGCTGAGGACCAAGATTACAAGGGCCTTCAGAAATCTATAACGAGAGATAGTAACGAAGGACTGTGGCTGGTTCTGAGCATTATCATCGAGGATACAGGCAAGTTCATTGAGTGAGATCGATAGAAGGACAAACTGCCCTAAATTTTACGAATATATCTTAAAAAAGTATTATTTATCCTGGAAAAATTATGATTTAATTCTTTGTTTAATATTCATTTTTTAAAAATTCTATATGAATATTAGAATCATAAATTAAAACGCTCCTAACTTGTGAAGTTTTAGTAATATTAGAGTCACTAAGTTTGATATTTTTTAAATCTTATCTTTTTACTGTAAATCTAAACTCTATTTTTAATAAGGGCTGCTGACCAAAAGCCGCGTGATCTCATTTATTCTTATTTATAACCTTACGACCTTTAAAACTTTAAATAATTCCTGGACTAACCTTGGGAGGACCTTGGCAATTATATTATTCGGAAGAGAAAGTAAAAAAACATAAGGTTTCAAATGCCGTTAGAATCGGCCGAATAGTTATGATGTTATTGCCAAAACAAAATAATTCCCGGGTTAACCTTGGTTAGTCCTTGTCAATTATATCATTCGAAAGAGAATGTAAAACAACATAAGGATTTCGAATTTCGTTAGAATGGTCAGAATAGTTATGATGTTATTACAAAAACAAATAAAAAAGCAAAACGGAGATCGACCGACATAGCGAGATGTAAAGTCACCCGCGACTAGACTCGCAAGCGAATAAAAAGCTATTGTTTAATTTTAAATCTCTTTTTGAACCTAACGATTTATAATTCTTTTATTTATTCTTAGATTCAGTGAGTAAATAGTATGAGGCGAGAAAACATGATAACTCGATAAAATTACTTGGATAAAAGCTTCAAATATAGAAAAAAAATGCCTCAAGGGTGGTTTGTGTGTTTTTCTATTTTTCAAACTCTAAATCAACTCTTAGAGAGAAATTTAATAAAAGCTTTGAATATTCAATTTCTAAATAAAACCTTATAAAGAACTTGAATAAAAACATTTAATATACGAAATTCAATCTCTTGGCTCCTAATAGTTTTTGGGTGTCTGATTTTTAGTCGCACGCGACTTTACATCTCACTATGTCGGTCAGTCGGTCCTCGTTTTGCTTTTATTGTTTTGGTAATAACATTGTACCTATTTGGCCAATTCTAACAAAATATGAAAACGTTATGTTATTTTATATTTTATTTCGAATGATAGAACTGCCAAAGTCTTTCAAAGGTTAATCCAGTAACTAGCGAAAGTTTTAAAGGTCGTAAGTTCATAAATCAGAATAAGTGAGAGCATGCAACTTTTGCTCAACATACCTTGTTTCAGATGCATCCTTATAGGTCTGAATGCCCCAAGAAAAATCATCGTACTTCTTTTGAAATACTGAAAAAAGAATCCTCATATCTACTTTTTTTCCCCATGTAAATTTGGATTTCATATTTTCCTTTTGATTTACTCTCTTAGATGGTAACTATTTCCTCTTGATAAATATTAAAATGAAAAATATATTTTTGCAAGAAGTTCGATAAAAGATTTAAATATACAAAAAAAAGCACCCCCCCAAAAAGCCATTTCTTAAATTTAATAAATTTTCTGAACTTCACCATTTGTAATTCGTCTTGTTTCACAAAACCCCAAACTTAGATAATTAATTTTAATTTTTCTGGATTTTACCATTTGCTCTTGGTCAATTTGTACATACAAACTAGGAGAAAATTTTTGTTTTATTATTATTCAACCCATCTAAAATAATTCCCAGGCTAACCTTGGGAGGACCTTGGCAATTATATCATTCGAAAGAGAATGTCAAACAACAAAAGCTTTCAAATTTCGTTAGAATCACCCCAATAGTTACAATGTTATTACTAAAACAAAAAAAGCAAAACGGGGATCAAACGACCGACATAATGAGATGTAGAGTGGCCCGCAACAAAAAATCACATTCTTAAAATATACCGTTAGGGATGAAGACCAAATTCATGATTGTAATGTTTATATAAGGTGTCCCCAAAAAAGTTAACCGTACTTTGAATTAGTATAACTCAAAACCTATTTAGAGATTTTTGAGTCCCGCAAAACAAAGAAAATTGACCAACTATTTATCTGTCGATTCTGGAAATTTCATTAAATTCCCTTTTACGATATTGATACACTAATTGATTTAGTAGAGGCTATCAAAATTATGTTTGAGCAAGGAAGTAAAATGATGAAACTTCGAAGTTTAAAATCAACAAATATATTCAAATCCATTTTAACAAAAACACCTCTTTATATGGGTAATACAAATTTATTTTTTACTTTTCTAAGCGCCGTTTCCTTCCACATTTCCTCCATTTCTTTCCAAGCACAGTTGCGCCTTTGACCGCATTGATTGAACAACTTTTTTGATTAACTTGTGATTTTCCTTAAGTCTTTTAACTTCACGTGTAATGCCATCTCTTAACTGGTGGATGCTTTGTGGTGGAGTAGAATACACTTTATTCTTTAGATATCCCCATAAGAAATAATCGCACGGTGTTAAGTCAGGGGATCTTTGGGGGCCATTCAATTGCATGATTTAGCGCGACAATGCGGTTGTCAAACGTTTCTCTTAGTTTTGTTCTTACATCAAGCTGTCTATGATCTGGTGCGCCGTCCTGAATCCACCAAAGTCTATTGAATGGATTGCCGTAAATCTGGCGGAGTTCCGAGAAGATCCTTTCGTTGATCATGTTCAGGTAGGCAGCACCATTCAAGTTAATCTCGTAAAACAATGGACCGACAAGATAGCCATTCCCGCATATTCCGATCCACAGAGACACTTTCTGCTAACAAATACATGTGTCAAAGTTGAATGCTGGTGGAGTCGGGGGGAGGTCAGCGGCGCATATTGCCGAATGTTATGGCTATTTACCTTTCCATTCATAAAAAGGCTGCCTCATCACCAATGACAATGTTTTCCAAGAAACGAGCAGGTTTAGAGAGAAGCCATTCGACAAATTGGCTACGACGAGGAAAGTCAGTTTCAAGAAGCTGGTGTCTTGCATGCATCTTATAGGGATGCCATTTTAAGTCATGTTTAATAATGCGGTTAAATGATGGCTTTGACTGATACATGTGGATTTTGAAGAAATGTCATCTAAACATTTTCGATATTTTCTGTTGTTCTTATGGTTCTCATACAACCCGAATGACCTTTACTTAGATTTAAGCATGTTCCTTCATGTTGGTATTTGCGAACATTTTCCAAATTGTGGGCTTGCTTGGTGGGTGCCTACCTGGAAAACGTTGTTCAATTGAATCTTGTACTTGTTTAATACTGCCAGGCTTAATAAAGTTTGTGACTACAAATACGTGTTAATCTTTTGTTAACTGCATGATTAAAAAGGTTCTATGGAATTAAAATTTTACGCAGAGATGCTTTAATTTCCTTAGTAAGCAATAATGACGAGACCATACCACAGCGTGGTCAAAAGCCTCTGTAAAATGGCCTAGGCTTTGCTTGAAGAATCGCACAGTGACCTAGGCTACCTAGGCTCCCTACGCTTTTCTTGAAAGTGCACGGTGGCCTAGCCTTCGTAGGCTTCGTTTCATTATTTTACTTCTTTGCGCAAACATATTTTTGATAGTCTTCACTAAACTCATTAGTGTCTCAGCATCATAAAAGCGAATTTAATGAAATTTTCAGAATAGAAAGATAAATAGTTGGTAAATAAAACACTTTTTGAAGAAGCCCAAAATCTCCAATACTTTTGGGGTTATACTAATTCAAAGAAAGGTTACTTTTTCTGGGACACCCGGTATATGCGAGACAATCGAATAGCCCCCCCCCCCTCCCTCCCTTTTCCCAAACCTAAGACAGCCGAAATCGGGCTAGACGTCAGTTCGGAAAATATAAAAAAGTTTCAAGTCATCTTAGTTTCACCCAAGACTTCTCCCAAATTTCAATACCGAAAGTCTGTCTTCTTCTAAGCCCCCGCTGATGGAATCTCGCAACCTCTCTTTCGAAAGAG
Source organism: Ceratothoa steindachneri (assembly GCA_963969495.1). Taxonomy (NCBI): domain Eukaryota; kingdom Metazoa; phylum Arthropoda; class Malacostraca; order Isopoda; family Cymothoidae; genus Ceratothoa; species Ceratothoa steindachneri. The sequence goes on along the minus strand of OZ018324.1, from coordinate 15,338,922 downwards.
GACCAAATATCACGGTTATTTCTTTCTTTGTCTCTCGCGTCATGCAAAACGTGGCTTCTTTTCCTCATTTGAATTCCTTAGAGATCAGAAAGTTATTAAAGAAAATTGTGATAAAATTATGGAGGCAGACTTCTGCTATGAATATACTTAAATTCGAAAAAAAGACGAAGCAATATATATAAAAACTCTCAGATGCGATGAAGGAGATAACGAAAGGACCTGCACTGCCGACGGGTGAGAAGGCTCTCATTAGTTGAAAAAGGTGAATTTCCCACTACTCTTTAAATTCGGGAAAGATGATGGAGAATGGCGCACATTTTCAGGATCAATAGTAGCCCTGCACCTACCTAGCTATCGCAGAAATATCCATATACTCCTTGATCACAATGAAAAAGGAGTAAATGAGTTTCAATTTTCTATTGATATGAAATAGATTACAACAATACGAGTGGATTGTCTAAAACTATAAAATCATTTAAAGTACTGCTTAAAATGGATGCGTTAAGGGATAATGGGCTAATCTGGGGAAAAGAGATAATAAAAGTTAGTTTAGGTTGGTGGCAAGTTCGCTTAGGTTTAGATCGTTAATAGTTTCAAAACACTTTAGATGACTGTCTGTTGGTCATTTATCTTCCTTTCATTGTATTTAAATGCTAATTGTTCAGATGATTAGTAGGTAGATGTGGTCAGTAGTTTTGTGTTTAATTGTGTTGCTAATTAGGAATAACTGTTCTGAGTTGGCTGTGATGTTCTATTTCAAGATGGTATTTTTATCTCGGAGTATTTTAGATGAAGAGCGAGGCATCGTAGTAGATAAGTGGTTGTCATCCTAGCCTATTTTACCTGGGGAAGGAAGCCTACATAGGTACTTTTTGAGAACAGGTCATAAGTTCCGTAAATTACTTAAGTACTCTGTTTGGACAGTAACCTTTAATACTTATCCGCACGGGTCTCTTGAGCAGCATCCTTATTGTGGAAGCGCTGATATGGTTTAACCCTTGGCTGAAGCATTAGACATACATATGTATGATCTGAGCTCGTCCTAAAAACCAATCCTATGTCGCCACCACAACGATTTCCACACACAGGGATCGAAATAACACACGAGCTTTAAACGGAAGATCAGGCACGAGTGACTTTAAAGGAGAGTTCGAACATCTTTGCAAAGCTTTTAAATGCCTTGCTATGATTTTCTATTAATCCAGAGATACAGCCAAGACCAAAGATTTGGGGGTACCTCACATGTCTTATTCCCTGGATATGCCAATGAATATTGAGATGTAGGTTTTCATGCATATGTTTAAGACATCTGAAAAGCACAATAAATGTACAAGCTTCATTATTAGTTTTTAAATATCTAAAATGTCGATGCTATTGAATTGTATAAAATCCTAGCTTCAGTATTCTGTAGGTTATAGTAAAAATGTCTTCATGAAACACATCATATTTATCTTCTATAACTCTTTAATTTAAGATGGGGATTTTTTGAACATTTATAAATGTTTTTTTTTGGCTTAGTTGACAAATGACTTCGGGTGTCTTGGAAATTCAAAGGATTAAAATAGTTACAAAGATGAAGAAGAAGAAGAAAAAGAAGAAGAAGGAAGAAGAAGAAAAAGAAGAAGAAGAAAAAGAAGAAAAAGAAGAAAAAGAAGAAGATATAGATGAAGATATAGATGAAGATGAAGAAGAAGAAGAAGAAGAGGAAGAAGAAGAAGATGAAGAAGAAGAAGATGAAGAAGAAGAAGATGAAGAAAAAGAAGATGAAGATAAAGATATAGATGAAGATGAAGATGAAGAAGGAGATGAAGATGAAGATGAACAAGAAGATGAAGATGAAGAAGAAGATGAAGATGAAGAAGAAGAAGAAAAGGGTGTTTAGGGTGTTAAAATAAAGAGTATAAAGGGGATTAAAAAAAGCGGTTAAGATTAGCAAATAAGGCTGTATGCCACACCCCTGCAGGGGTGCCTGTGTAACCAAGCTCTTCTTGTTAAGGAAGAGAACAGCGGCTTGTTAATATTATATTGCATGTTAATAGGATATGATTGGGTATGATAATGACAAAAACACGCAATCATGCCTTCTCAGCTCTTGACTAATCGACAAGAGGGTCGGCGGATATTCCTGTGTTGCAGAAGTGTTGAATAGAATCCGAGAAAGGAAGAACATCGAAGATCAACCTCGTTCTGAGTGATCCAGGATCAGTACTCAACGTAACAACAGTACTCTGCGTCTTATGAGCTTTCGAGATCGTAAGGAGCCGCAATTCAGCTTTAACATGAATGGGCATAATGCGGCCAAGTTAATGAATGCGTTAGAACAGCCCATTGAAGAATACTTGCACGAGGCCTGAAGTCAGGTAAAGCCAGCCAAAAGCGGCTGATCAACCTAGAGTCGAGGCAACGTCGACTGAAATATGCAGATCCTTATCGCAGTTAGAACATGTCAGTAGGGACGTGTCTTATGGTTCATCGAGTCCACATTCCAGTTGTTCCCGACTCCCAGTAACGTTAGAGTCCATAGGAGGACAGGAGAGCAGTGGAATCCAGAGTAAATAGCTCCCAAAGTAAATCATGGTGACCGCTCTGTAATGGTATGGGGCTGCATGTCAAGTACAGGAGTGGCTCGTCTCAGCGTTTGTGATGACACAATGAATTTAGAAAAATATAAAATTGTCCTAAGAGACCACATGATGCTATCAGCACGAGACCTTTCCAGAAATGCCCAGAATACCTCTTTCCAGCGGGAGAATGCCTCCTGTCTGTTGCAACACTGTATCCACCTTACAATGTGCGAGAGACAATAATATTGCGGTGATGAAGTGGCTACATCAGTCTCTGGATATGAATCTACTGGAAAACCTTAAGTAGGACCTGAAAGACTCAGTAAGACGTCGTCAGCCAGTCTCCAATATACAACTGAGGGCATACATCACCGATGAGGTGGCTAGCATCACCCCCCTCAGGTGTCGCGCCCTCTTGTAGAGCATGCCTCGAATAATATATGCTCTCATCACTGTTAAAGGACTCTCGACGTGCTACTGAGCTTCCTGTAGTAGTTTAGTGCTGCTGTAATTTTCAAAGAACTTCATCAGCTCATCTCATATGTTACTGATGTTACATGTTTTAACAAAGTTTGTATTTTGTTAATTCTTGTGTTTGTTTCGACGAGTCGACTTAAAGTAAGTCTTCCCTTGCGGCGGGTTCTCGTTTGAGTTTTCAGGGGTGTGCCAAGAATATTGCGGGGATAAGATCGAACGCCCTCAGCTCTCGGCTATCCAATTGTGGCGGGCGAACTATGTCAACTCATTTAGACAGGTGAGATGCGACGTCTTTCCCTGCGTATTGGCAGGAAAACTCGTCTACCCAAAGTTTGTGCACGTTAATTAGAGGCGGCATGCCCACCCTTCTCTTACCAATGCAGGTAACGATGCCGAGCCACGTGATATTCATGACTGGCCATAGGCCTTTTTAGATCCCAGTCGGGATACCTGACCACTTGGGCGGAGATGCCTTGTTAAAAGACTTTCCTCAATTGGAGATTTCTCACCATCCGCGGGGGCTGCGTGAACGGAGGGGTCTGCTGCCTCTTCTGCAAGCAACACTGCCAAGACCGACACCACCATACCAAAGGTGCTGTCTGGCGCGTCAGCCTACACAAAGAACAAAATTGCAAGTGCGCTGAACGGAGCCTCGATTACGTTGTGCCCATAAATCAAAGAAATCCTTGCGTTTTTGAGCCCGCTAGGTACGAACGCTTTCTAGTTATTCGTTCCACATATATATGACAATATGTTCGCTAAATACCACATAATCCATCATAAGACACCATTAGCTAGGTCTACTGATAAAAAGCTAAAAGTGATCATTTCTCCCGACGGGAACCTTCTGGCGAATGCGTCAGATCGTTGAAGACGGCCATGATTAGTGCCCTTCGGGCACTGAATGGCTCATCGGTGAATGGAATGGAGCTCTCTTCCATGAAATGTGTGAAAGTAGCGGTATATGGCAGAGAACTTGTGGCCTACTCCTTCTAAGATATCTAAAGGGGTGGCTACCAAAGTCGAAAGTGTGATGACAAACGGAGAGAGGCTTCGAGAGACATACCTACAATTCGTCCCGTTCGATCGTGACAGGCTTACTCAAGCCATTCGTATCTCATCTGTGGAGGTGATACAACGGCCACCGCTTCGGGCATAAGAATCACTCCTGTCGACGTGTAATTTTGGGTTTACCCGAAGTCAATGTAAGTTCCTCCAAGGCCGTACACGATAAGTCCTTATAGTGATGTGAAAATGTGTCAATTACGAAGAGCCGCACTCTGCTACATCGAAGCAATCTAATGAGTATCGCCTGAAGAAAGAAATCTGTCCGTTCAGGAAGCGGATAGTGTCCCCTTTTGTGGTGTTAAGGACCTGGGTCCTGCCGTACCCGGTGCTGCTTTGGACGTCTTGAATTTTATAAAGGCTTCAATTTTAAAAAGGCATCATCTGCTACTTCCCCCTCAAAATGTACAAGCACGGTCCTTTTCACACCCATTTCGACCTTAATTCTGGTTCAAAGGCACCCCCACCCTACCGTAACCTTGCGCTCACCTGTTAGAGCTAATTACAGAACAGGCTCACCCCCAGCCTCATTTAAAAGCAGGGCTCCTCAGCGTTACGATTTCCAGTAAGACGAAAATGGCCGCGCGCCTCCACCGATTGGTTATACTCACAGCATGCAAACCACCTGAAGGTGGTTGTGAAGCCGTCTCCTGCTTTCCCTAAATCTTCCACCGAGAGTATGAGAGCACTAAAGTAACTTCGGCTCCTATGCCCCAACCCAAGGCTGGGCTGGGCTATTCGGAGACGCATGTACTTTCAAAAGGGCGTTACCCGCCTCCGAAACCGAGCCGCTCACCGAAGGTTTCGAGGCAGAGGAAAGAAAATACTCGTATAGTAAGTCTAATTTCCCCGATAAGTCCACGAAGGCAACTTCGCATTCAGCATTTTATTTGGCCAATAACATCCGGATTTAAGCCTCCGGAAACCTTACAGTGATTCACTTGCGGGTCTTCTCTTTAAAGAAGGCCTCGGCATCTCTTCTGAGCAAGGTTTAGTGTGCATATTCCTTAACTGGAATTGCCGTGGAATGAGATGAAACTGGAAAGAGCTACAAGAAACTATGCTGAGCGCGTACTCCCTGTCCACACTTGAGGCGAGTAAGGGGCTTTATCTCGCCACCAGCACCAGAGGATTGGGGCGGGGAAGAAGGAAATGTGACACCACATAGTTTCTCTTCTTGTATCTATTATAAATACCCCCTTTCAAGCATAAGAAATGCAGCTTCACCTGGATTAATTGTATACTGTAATTTCTGCGTACATTTTACCTTCAGCTGAGTTTAAAGCGGAGGATTTCCGCTGCTTTATATCACAATTGCCCAGGCCCTTTCTTCTGGTCTGGAATTTGCATGATAGAAACTCTCTCTAGGGAGGCTACACGATCAATCCCACCCATTTGGTCCTTGCTGATATGACCGATGAGGTATAAATAGGTCACCAAAATGGGGATGATTTTACACTTCATGTCCTGAAAACCGCTTCATTTTCCTGCCTCGATCTCTTCCTGTTCCCTAGGGATGCACACTGTGATTTATGGTAGGAAGTGGTCGATGACCTTCATGGTAGCGACCACTTTTCCATTTAACTATCATTCTCTGGACTGCTGCTACGTGAAAAACGTCCTATTGGTGCTCAAAACGGACGCGGTGCTTCGTATCTCTACTGATTTTTGATCCCAGTCGAGCAGGTAAGGTCTCTGAATGAAGCCGTTGAGTGGTTTTCTTGCAACCTTATCGCCGTGGGCCTAGCTACAATGTCTAGGACATCTGGTCATTTTGCACGCCGTCTGCTTCCTTGATTGCCGGCCAATTGTGAGGTGGCCCTCAGCGCAAAGCGATATGTCTACTTGCGCATTAAGCGCCGTCCGAACGATTTCACCGTCAGTAAATTTTGACAAACTTTGGAAAGATTCTGCTATGTACCTGCTAGGTATTTCTGGTGGGCATACGTGTCTTGACTTATCGGAAGAGACAACACCTCTTACAGACCTATGGAATCAAATCAAAAGGATTTGAGGTATATGCTCGCATAATCCCCTTCTTGTTCTCCGTAGAACGGAATCGCAATCTCGGACCAGCGTCGGTAGCGGAGTCTTTCACAGTTGCTTTCTCCATATTCTCTAGGCGAGATGCTGCTCCGACAGGATTCAATGCACTTCCTGATTATGCTGAAGGCCGCCCACGCGACTTTAACTCGAGAAAAGCATAACGGTTTAATAACAGGTCTACGCTGAGGGAGTTACGTTCAGGTCTCCTTACATGCGCGGGCATCACCTCTGCTCTCGATGATCTCCCGTAAGCCATGTTTTAAGACCTACGAGAGCAAATTATGACATTTCCTTTAGATCTGTTTGACAGGATTTAGACAAAGTACGGTATCCATCCAGACGCCTGGCTACTGTGCTCACCTTTTGCAAATCGGGAAATAATCACTCTCCCCGGCCGGTTTCCGCCTAATTCCTCCAACCTCTTGCGTGTGCAAGTTTATCGAGAATTTGTGACATGTTAGATTAAAGTTGTTCCAGCTCTCTTCTGCAAGTTTCAATCCACGTCAGATGCTATTCATTGGCTAGGGAATGCTATCTTTGAGACTTTTGCTCGTAGACAGCACTTCGCGATAGTATTTTTTGATCCTGAAAAGGATTATGAGAACACATGGCGATAAGGTATCGTGGGGTCCCTCCCCACGATTTGGGATAGGAGTGACTGCCCAAATTTTATCAATAAAATTCTACTAGATCGTTAATTCTGCGTCTGGTTTGGTACAGCATTCTCTGACCTATCAGGGCAGGAAGGCGGCGTTCCGCAAGTAAGTGGCCATCACGTCCTTGTTAACGCAAGATGCTCTCGTTAAGCTCAGCTTAGAGGAAATTTCAATCTCTTTTAGTGCTGCTTGGATGGCAGTTCTGGAGCATTAACTAAAACCTGCATTTAACCACATTTTTCGCTGTTCCGAACCTTACATTTTTATCTCTTTTGCTAAGACTAAGGTGGTACACTTGTTCTGCCATCCACGACTCCACCTAGACCCGGACTCGTTCCTATACGGGCCATTCTGGAAGTGATGGAATAACAGCGTTTATTGATCTTGGTTTCGACTGACGCCTGACCTGGGAAGCTCATATTCACAGCCTAAGGGTTTATTGCACCAGAAGCATGGACATTTTTGATCCATGAAATTCAGCACTAGAGATGCTGCCTTAATTTTATACCTTTCCTTTGTTCATTCGTATCTTGATTACTTATTCGAAATTTACTCATCCGTTGCAGAGCGTGAATTGGGAAAAGTAGACTCGATACACTACAACGGTCTCCGTTTGGCGATCGATGCCTTCCCGACTTCCCTGATCAAAAGCCTAATAATCGATACCGAGGAGATGCTACTCGTTCTGCACCATATGCCATATGCACATTATGCCATTGTCCGCGCAGGCCTGAAGTCTCCCTCAATTTTCAACGGTCTTTACTCGATCTGTGTTTGACTTCAACAGTGCATATACCGTCGAGAGAGCCGATCACACCCTAAGAATTTGGGGTTTTGGCCTATGAAACTCCTTTGAGAGTTCAGTGCTCTCGGGCTGTGGCGTCTCTGGTTCTGTACAGGATGCTAGCATGGTTGCTATCTAATTTGATTACTTATTTGTTACTATGCCTCTAAGCTATCATAGCGCCAGTCGTATTGTCTTTAACCTTTTTGGAGCAAACATCGTGTCACGCTGGATCCGTTATAGTTTACACGGAGGGCCTCAAGTCTCATGAAGAGGTCGGCTTCCACACAGTATCCCCTCTGTTTGAAGTCATCAGGGCCCTATCAGGCGTTGTGCCTGTTTTCATGGTGATACGAAAGATAACCTGTCGTACCTGGTTTAAAGACCGGACTGTGATCTTTAGTGACTCACAAAGCGCCTTGAGTGCTTTCTAGGCATTGGAATCTCCACACTACCTAGTTCGAGGTATCCATGACGACCCGATTGCCACAAGCTGGGTGGATGTCGAAGTTATCTTTTGCTAGGTACCTGAACATGTGGAAATTGTGGGGAATGAGCGCGCCAGTGAGTCCGCGAGGAATAGGCGACCAGACAAGCGTTTCTTCTTCTTCACATAAACTACATGAAAGGAATCAGATAAACTCGCCAGGATACCTAACAAAGAAAATGGGAGACGGCTGATGGGAGCATGGATTTGCATGACGTTGCGACGCCACCGTTCGCATGTACCTAACTTCCAATAACGCAACAGCTTCAAATCCTCTCTGTCGTCTTTGAATTGGGCCCTCTCGCGGGACGCATCGCCATTTGATGCAGCGCTCGCCTGCGCTTCATTGCGATGACTATTCTGTCTTATACGTTGCTCGGCACATTAATGTTAAATGTCGCTGTTCCGGTACAGGATGAGCGGGATCGCTACAGCTTGTCCTTCGTACTTAGGACGAGTTCGTGCACACAGGCTTGTGGACTATTTGGCATTTTGGAGGTAGCTGGCCTCCTTTATTTTATTTGAATCTCTTTGGTTCCCGTTGCATGATCCTTCACCAGAAGAAAGCTACCTCCTAGTGATGCAGGGGCGTGTTTCTTTTTTCTTCTTGCCTTGTTCTGTTTCTTACTTTTACCTGTTTTGCTTGTTTTTATTTTGTTTGGCTTTCGTTAAATTTAAAGTAGCCAGACGCTAGGCTAAAATTTTAATTGCGGCGGCTTATTCCCTTGTTGGTAGTCGCCAGATATCTCATGTAATAAAAGTAAAAATAAAAATAGGGCAAAATTAAAAGTGCCTGCGAAAACTTTTTTACAGGCTAGAAAGATGATGTTCGATGATCAGAAAGATGGCAGATGTTCTACATATGCGTCATGCTAATCTAAAAAGAAATTACAATATACAAGTATGTGGTCAAATTCTAAGCGCAGTCAACATGGAAAAGCAATGAGGTGTCTACATAGCTAGACATTTGGCGTTTATATAAAAACAGATTAATGTTTCCTCATACACCGCGCTTGTTAGATCTTATTGGGAGTATGTCTTAGAGTTCTGGTCGTCGTAAATGCAAATGCAAACTGTAATATCAGAAGGCGTCGGGTGACAAGCGACAAAATTATTTCCTGGACATAGAAATAGATTGTATAGAGACAAACTTAGGCACCTCAATTTATCGTCAGTGCAAAATTGTTATCAGCGCTGCCAATTTATTGAAGTGTTTAAAATACTAAACTGGTTCACTAATATAAACAATTTAAACTATAAAGATGAATCGTGGGTGTAAATAACGGTTACAAGGTGGTAAACAAAATATTTAGCTAATATTTTTTTTCTTATAAAATAACAAAAACATCTAAAAACTTGTATATGAATGTTGATGAAAGCCCTGCATGATAGAATAGAATTGCTAAATATTCCTTTATCTTATGCATGATAATAATGTGCACTTTGATAATATGTTTCATATTTTGTTAATATGTTTGAATTTCTTAGTTTTTACTAAATTTGAAAGAATTGATAAAATAGTATTTTTTTCTGAAATTACAAATTAACCAATATTTCTTTTGTTTCAACATAAATTTAGAAATATTTTGGATTAAATAAGGTTCTAAATAAGAAATATGACTGAGACTAGAGGATTTGTAGAAGCAGAGAGAGCCAAAATACCAATTCCTCATAGTCAATGACCATCGTATTTAGAAATTGTTGAAAAAATAAAATGTTCGAAATGTCCTGTAAAAAAACATCACTATAAAATGATTCCAAGAGCTTTGGATCAAGGAAGAGAAGTAGGAGAAAACGTCCTACAACACCTCAAGAAGACATCTCTCATTCCGATTCACTACTAAATCGGAGAAAAAGATTTTAACTTACTGGGGAGTTAATTGAAGCTTAAAGTTAAAAGATATCACCCAGAACAGTTAGGAGGAGACGTTAAGATCGAAGGCTAGAAGGATGCTAGGCGAGAAAAAGCCATGGACATCAGAGATCAACAGAATGAAACGTCTTCAGTGAACCAAAGAACACAAATATTGTACACATTAACAAAGGTCTAAATATATCTGGTCAGATGCAAGTAAATACCAGGAATGTCTAAAAGACTATTTTATTGTTATTTTACATGTGATTTTGGTAATTGAATTTAAATATATCGTGAAAGAAAATTATTTAAATATTTAACACTTGTAATAATTTCGAATATTTTCAGCGCTTTTGCGGCTAACATTTAGAGTCGAAGAGTTAGAGAGGAAATTCTCCCTGATTGTGTAATACCAATCAGGGTGGTTCTCTCATGTCATTGGTCTGTTTGTCTGCATAACGGTTACGAAAGATGTTTTTATGGCAGATAAGTATTAAGTTAAGAATGTTATACATCCATGTTATCACAAGAGTTAAAGCTATCTATTTGGAAGGTGTACTTCACTACACTAAGAAATGAAGTTAAACTTCAACAGAACAATGTCCTTGCCATACATTCAATCACACAAAAAAATGGGCTTGGAGAAATCGGTATCACCCTTATGGAGTGGCTACCACAGAACCCAGATCTAAATTACATAGAACACTTGGGAAGGCAATAAGAAGTATCACAAGTACAATTAAAACAGAAAGAACTGTATGAAAAATTACAAGCTGAGTGGGAGAAGATACTCGTAGCGCCACATATTTATGATTTTCTTTTAAATTCATGCTACGAAAAATTATAGCTGTAATTAAAGAAAGGACGGATCCAACTAAGTATTAAAATAATATATATATATATAAATATATATATATATATATATATATATATATATATATATATATATATATATATATATATATATATATATATATCAGTGCAAGCTGATATAATTTCTGCCAACACTGACTTCAAATAAGTCATTGCCAATAACTCGGGCTCTTTTTTGAGCCTAGTCGCAGTTCATATATTTTCGTTCAGCATCTGGCGATCGTCTTAGAGGGGCCCAGTTTAAAAAAAATATAATTGGTAGCAGAATTTCTCACGACATCGTTCACGCGCGGTTGACTTGGGCTCAGAAGTTACAGCCCGAGCTGTTGTCTATAATCGTAAAAATTAAAAGTAAATAAAATTCAATGTTTTTTTGAAATAATAGATTTCTATAGAGAATAGGATTTAAATTACAATCTAGATGTAAAATACTAACTGGCATCTCCTGTCAAAAATACAGTACAGGCAATAGTAAGATCGGTCTCTGGCTAATGTTTGTTGTGCAGGTCGCTGTCATTATTTGATTGCTGTTATTCTGTGCGTCTTTTTTAAAAGATCATTGGTGTTTTGCAGGATTGAATTATTTTTACCCTTAACTTAGAAATGGAGAAAGACATAGTGGTTGATATAAAATTGGCCATTTAGGGCTAGAAATATTGCGAAAAAACATGAAATGCCATCAAACCAAGACGACTGGAGTTCATGTATTAAGGATGTGAGTAATTTTTATATTAAAAATACATTTCTGTCTTATTATTAAATTATCAGTGCACATATAAGTAACTGGTGTGCATTACGTCTCATACCTTCTATTATAGACGTGTTCTTTTGCGAAGAAATATGTGATGAGCGCGAGTGACGCTAATAACAGAAGCCTCGTTCAGGTACCACAACGTCCTTACGCTAGGAGGTGTAACCCGATTACTTAGCCCACCCCCTCTCTATCTCTCCTTGACTCGCTGGCCACAAGAACGCCTCCTTCATCCACGAGAAGTACGAATCAACAGATTGCTGTGCCAGCGAACATAACAATACGAAGGGGGGGAGACCAGTTGCAAAACAGAGGAAGGGGGATGGCTGTTTGTGGGGGTGTTAGGAAAAGTTCTGACAGGTCAGGACCTGCAGCCGCACGCTCCTGCCTCGTCTATTTGAGGAAGAAGTAGCGATCTCAGATCGTCATTCACAACTTTTTTAACAATGGAGAAGGTTCCGCACCGCGCAGTGATCAAGTTTTTGACCAAGGAAGGCAAAAATGCAAAAGAGATCCATGAACGCATGGTTGCAGTGTACAACGACACCGACACCACCCCTTCCTTTGCAACCATTGTTCGCTGGTATAGGGAGTTCCGCCATGGTCGTGAGTCCCTTGAAGATGACCCCCATCCAGGACGCCCGTCAAACGTGACCAACGAGGACAATGTGGTCCGTGTAAAGAGGATGATCCTCGAAAATCGACGGGTGAAGGTCGAAGAAATCGAGCGAGAACTTGGAATATCACATGGAAGTGTTATGAACATCATCCACGACAACTTGGCCATGACCAAGGTCTCTGCCCGATGGGTCCCAAGAAACCTCACGCCTTATGACGGACTTCAACGTCGTCATAGTTCGGAGGAGCTGCTGCTCCTGTACAACCAAGGACGGCGGGATTCGAGTCGCGCATAGTGACAGGTGATATAACGTGGGTCCATCACTGAGATCCTGAAACCAAGCTCGAAAGCATGGCCTGGAAGAACAGGGGCTCTCCGACCCCCATCAAGTTCCGGACTCAACCCTCAGCCGGGAAGATCATGGCCACCATCTTCTGGAATTCTGAGGGAGTGTTAATGGTGGACTATGCGCCTCGTGAAAGGAGCATCACAGGCCAATATTACGCCGAGGCACTGGCTGGGTTGAATAAGTGCATCTGTCAGAAGCGGCGCGGCAAGTTGACACGCGGTGTCCTGCTCCTCCACGACAATGCCCCTGTCCTTAAGGTCAGAGTTGCACAAGCTGCCCTGCGCGAGTGCAGATTCGAGGAGCTCAACCATCCCCCCTACAGTATAGATCTGGCCCCTAGCCACTCCTTTTTATTCCTCCAGCTAAAGGCTGCACTGCGTGGACGCTGCTTTGGGGACGATGAAGATGTCCAGCTCGCCGTCCAGGAGTGGATTGAACAGCAGTCGGGAGATTTCTGGTTGTCTGGAATTTGAAGCCTCAGGGACAAGTGACGCAAGTGCATTGAAGTCGAGGGTAGTTATATTTAAAAATAATAAAACACTTTTCCTCATATCTCGTTTCCTTATATGCGAATTGGAAAACTTATTGACCGCCCCTCGTAGCAGACGCTATTTCTAGACAATTTGCCGATAGCATCAACCAGAATGTGTGTCACCAATGTTTCTCATGCTGGTTAAAAAAGGTGTGACTCATTACACTACCGCCTGCTAAGAAACAACTAATTAGTAAAAGGAATAAACAGATTTGGTTGGACATCGCTGCATGTTCTATTGAGTGCTAAATGTTGGGAGTGTCATTAAGCGACGAAACCAAATAAAATTTGTTCAGAACGAATAGTAAGCAACAAATAAAGGCGTCCTATGGCTGAAAGGTTAAATCACACATGCACAAAAAGGACTAATAACTTTTCAGTTGGCAGTATTATGGTGTGAACATGTTTTCGAACGCTGAAATCTGTGTTTATCCTTTACGCGTCAAAGAAAATGCGGTGGTATACATGAATCTACCCCAAGTACATGTGAGCCCCTCTCTTCAACAACGGGAGTACGAGAAACTGTTTACATGCTGATCAATACCGCATGTCCTACGCAAAGAGGATAAAGCATTTCTTAGATGCTGAAAATATCAACATGATGCACTAGTTTGCACCGTTGCATTATCAAAATCCGATAGAAAATATATTTAAGATTTTCGTTGTGAAGGTTATTTCTCCGAAACCGACAAATGTATCTAGCAAAGATTTGGAAGAAGTGTAAAATAAAATCAAGCTCGAAAAATGCTGCAAATTAGTAACGTAATGGTGACGAAGCTGCTCTCGTCTCATTCACAACAAAGGCCTACATATTTTTTAATGAGATTTTATTCAATGGTTATGATATAGTTATGTTTTCTGTTTATGGCTTCATTCATACTTATAGTTATCTAGTTTTGGACACATCCTTTCTTCAAATACATCTTACTTTCATCATAATTTATTTTATCCCCCATTCTATTAAATGAAACTTGGACACTAGTGAAGGCAATGTTCCAAAAATATTATATGCAATTTTCGTCGAAATGAAATTATTTTTTTCAAGTTAATATATTTTTTGTTATTTTCTTCTGTAGTTTTGTACGGCATTGAATTTTGAAATCCCTACAAACTTACCAAGATACCACCTATGATACATATATGAGAAAGTAAAGATGATTGGAGACAGTTGAAAATGCTAAATATCGACTAAATAAAAAAGACAAAATGATCCACCCTAATATACAGAGGTAAAGACACTTGACAAATAGGCAACAAACTAACGGTTCTGTTATATTCCACAAATCTATGTATAATAAAGTTTTGATTTTATATATAAAAAAATCTATGAATTTGTTAAAGCTCTTTCTCCTTTTAATTTCCTTAAAGTTATAAAATCATCCCATAATAATGGATCACGCTTCCCAAAACAGAACGGAATAATTTGGAGAGAACTTGTGTGATTCTGCATCATAATGGGGATATAAATATGTACAAATGGGGGAACTACACTTATTGCTCCTCGGTTTTCCACTTTCTAGGCATTTAGGGAATTATAATCCTCTTTCTACGTTGGCAAAATTGGGCCATATACGTCACACGGATAATTAAAAATAATTTACTATTATTGTGGTGACAGCTAATCGCTCATTCGGGTAAAAGTTTAAAGACTACGCTCGCAGCAATGGACACAATAATAAATTAATCATATCGCTCTGATGGCAATCCAATAGAGAAAAATAAGAGTTCATGCAGTCTTAAAGCCAAGGTCTCATTTACTCTTTGTATATCTACTCCGTTTCATATCTGCATTATGAATTCCGGTACAGGTGCCCTAAATTTATTAGCATGTCATGTAAAACATAGTTATACATAATCTAAATGTCGAACAAAGAATAATTTTAAATGTTGACAGTCTTAAGACTCATAATAACACGGGAGAACGGAAAATGCTCTCATTAACTTAAAAACGTGAAAAGTCATCGACACTATAAGAGGAAAACTCGCAATGGCTTATGAATAATTTAAAATCAAATTTAGCTTCATAATATTAAGCAAACAGTTAAATTACAAGGATGGTGGTTTGTTGAAATAGTGAGAAAGATCATTATCTTTATTTAGGTCGTCAAAACCTGTAACTCGGAGTAATCTTTGTGTGCTTTTAAACATTGCTGATTTGTAGGGGTTTCATAGCTAAGAGGACTCGAATCGAAGTTTGGTTCATGGGATTCTTTATATTCTTTCACTACCATCTTTCCAACTTAATAATTTATTTATTTTATTATATTTTTCTCTCTGTTATTTTATCAACCAGTATAGAACCGAACCAGGCACGAAATCTTGTCAACAGCTTTTGCTTGGAATATCTTATTGTTGCATTGCTTTCCAGGAACAGATGACTTCTGCTCCCTCCGGCCGCTAAGGGAGAAGGCCTTTGGTCTTATAGCTACTAGTGTAGGCCCCCACCAATTATTATACCAGAATTAAGTGGGGTTGCACCTTCTATGGAGGGAGGTTGCTGCATGCTATGGGAGTTTAACAGCAACCCCACCTGTGCTAGCGATCCATTCATCAGGAAACGGAAGTTTGTTTGCAAATTTAACCTCCCACCAGGATTGCATCTAGTTGGGGTGGTCCCAGGATTGAAACCAGGTAGCTTCATAGTGTCATATCCCCCTTTGGAAATTACTTATTAAACTACAACTCCAAAAAACACAACCTTACCTACTGGTCAGTGGCTTGAAAGAGCATGAAATCTACTCAAGAAAAAGGGGTTTTAGAAATTAACGCTGTTAACCTTCGTACCCATGCCTTGATGACCATGTGCAGGCTTAGAGGGTCAACGGAAAATATGTCCCTCCCTTCGAAGGCACTTAGGATGGAGTATCTTTAATTGACTTAAATTATGGTTAAAATTTCTACAGCAAGTGAATTTCAGGTCGACTAAAATCCCCTACGTAGATAATTGCGAGTAGAACTAAAAATGATATTATATATAACGATTCTAATTTAATTTTCGAAATTTCCCGTATCTCAGTGCAGAGAAACCCCATATTGTTGAAATTTCCTCTCTATTAGGTGCATATTCTTTATCCTGTACACAATGGCTTATGCCAAATGGATTGGCAAAGAAACAGGTTCTTCGTTGTAGTTGCCAACAGTCTAACTACACAAAATTTTCCAAAATTTAGAAGAGTTTAGGTTAGATCAGTCAGCTAAATAACATCATTCAGCAGTCTCTGAGTATTTGACATCAACACGTTCACCACTCACTTCACTTTCTCGGCCCACAAAGGATAGAAATTACTAAAGCCATAGAATTGTATTGGAACAAAAAAGGATTAAATTCAAATCATTTTTGAGGTGCAAACTTCATGTTATTGGAAGTTCGACTTCAACTTTAGCCTCTTTCCCACAAAAGTAGGCCTGTCATGCTTTAATGCCACACATAAAATATCTCGCGTAATTTTACCCACACCAAATGACTTTCAGAGACTCAAGATCCATGCCTGGGTAGAGGGGTCCAACTACACTCTACCACAAACTTCTCCCTACACACTTATCCAAAGCAACATCATACACAAGACGCATAATTTTTCGTTTCTCTCACACACATTCACTTAATAGACTTATAGTTTAGCTGGTGTTTCAAACTTTCGCACAACCCGACAATCAATCTTATATATTATATTAAGAACTCCATTTCCATCAATTCTTCTTACATGCACATATCACCTCAGATCATTGTCAGTCACACCATCGTTCATACCTTTATTCGCACCAGAAACATCCCTTACACAGTCATCCTTCAGGCTCTACATTTAACACACTAGAGATTCCGTTCAAGCTGTTAATCTTTTTCTCTCAATAGAAATATTCTTATCATTTCAAACCATAGTCTCACTCCCATACACCACCATTGGCACCATCATACTCTCGTGCACCTTCCTAGTACCATACACCACCATGCTCTCATGCACTTTCCTGGTACATTCTACATCCAAACTCCTACCGTTACTCTACACACTACTTTCCTCAGAGACTATCTTACAATTTAAAATATTGTTGTCGTAATCTAATTCGTATCTACCACCATCACCTGCAACCCCTCCAAGTTACTTACAACTTTATATTTGTTCAAGTATGAGACCAAGGAAGAGGATCTTCCCCCCCCCCCCTTCTCCTATAAAAATGTTATTACTCTACTATTCATTCAATTTTAGACTCTTTCCTTATACAATTGAAATCAATATTTCCAATTCACTCACACTCTCAGCTACGAACCTGAAGTCATCAGCATATACCAACATAGCACCCATCCCTCACCATTTCTCATCAATTTTGCGCTCCTTCCTCTTTTTCCTTTAAGTCTTTCTTCCATTACTTAATCTATAAAATATTAAAAACGACGGCAACTTGATACAACATTATTCTACAGCTCAACCTATGCCAAACAACTCACTTTAACGCCTTTCCTCCAACATAAATACTCTTCGCAACTTCCCCCCAAAACACAAAAAACAAAAAAAACATAAAATTAATGTAAAAAACCAAACTACACGTCAAATTAATATTAAAAAAGCAAAAGTAGTATAAGAATCCAAAGGTTTGAACATCTTATAATAATAATAATATATATATATATATATATATATGCATACATACTTGTCTACATATATATACATCTATAAAAAAACAATAACTATAAAACAAACAAAACAAACAATGAAAGAGTTTAACCTGATCTCCAGGAGCTTTTGCAAATCTTGCAACCCTCAGACTTCCTTATTTCAGCACTATTCCCAAACCCCACTATTCTAATATACCACTATCTTTCACACTCACATACTCACCATTTCCCCAAAGACAAGACAAGACAACAGTTGAGCAGTCACTCCATACATTCTTAACACCTGCCATAATGCTTCTTTATATACACAATCATAAGCTTACTCCAGATCCATGAAGCCACCATGCACTTTACATACATCCCTTGTGACTAAAGATCGTTGTTTAAGTGCAAATACCGGATCAACTCATACTACAGGTTCTAAACCACTTGTGCACATTTTATCAATCCGATATTTATCCTTCTTATATGCCGAATTAGTTTTCCTTCATAGAATTTTACCTAGAGTAGTCAATAAGCATTGTCTTGCGTTCATTTTTTCAATTTACCATTATATAATTTCATTATTACTTTCAAAAGCCTTCCAACACAGCTACCAAACTTTTTCCATAACACAATCACAACCACATTTTACTATATCATCGACTATATTATTTATCCCAGCTGCCTTCATATTTTTCAGACCTCTCATTGCATTAAAAATCTATTGCATACTTATATCTTCCATACACCATTACAGCGCCCAATTAACGGCTACGAAGACACTCATATTTACATATACCTTATCTTACATACCCATTCTCGCCATTCTCTACTGTTGACATATTTATTGTTCAAATGTAGCATGTCTTTCTTGTCCTTGATCTTCACACATTTTTCTTTCTTGTCCTTGATCTTCACACATTCTTCTTCCTCCTCCTCGTCCTCCTCCTCCCACTTTTCAGTTCCTTCCAGAATAACTTCCTGTTCCCATCGGAATCGTCATTCATCTTTTGCTTAAACGATATATTTGCAACTTTCCCACTTTGTTTAATCATTTGATTTTCCTTTGCATCTCCTTGTATACTTCCAACCGCATATCTTTACCATTCTCATCTGCATTATCACACGGTTCCCATCGACATTCCACCATTCGTCACTTTGCTCTTTTGAAATACCGAAAGTGCCTATTTCTCTTTTCTTGGTTCGTTCTCAAATTAACAATTTACATTTTGAGAACGAAATTTAAATGGGAGGATTAAGGCAAAAAAGTTAAGTAATTATAGTCGAGAGAGCCTAGATGAAAATCCTCCAGATGTCAGCTGCAGAGTGGTAGAAAAATGAATAAATATTTTGTACCTATAAAAGAAACCAATACGTCCGAAGATGTTGGTGTTAATCCAAAGAAAATAGATAAATGACTATATCCACACAAATACAGAGTTTTTAGACGAGTTTAGAAAAAGGATTAATCAAAGTGTTGGAAGAAAAGAAAATGTATAATGGAGTGGTGCGCCTAAAATCTTCAAACAGAGTTGAGATTTTTAAAGATTAGTTTGTTTAGAGATAAAAATTACACGATGTGAAAGTGTTTGAGAAGAATTCTTATGGTACTGACTACCATAGGTAGCGCACCTCTCATCCACCTCTACCAGGAAGGCAGATCGCCTTGCAGCGTAGTGGTGCATAATAACGAAACGATATGCATTCGATATGAAACAAAGACTAAACAGATACATAACTGAAAAAATTTGGGGGAAAGAAATTTAAATGTAAAAAAACAGAAGCAATCCTCTATAAAATATAATATAATATACGACAATTAACCCAACTCATTTTTAGCTAAGACATGAATAGAATTTTTAAAATTGTAAACATTTGTGAATAGATCCCAGCAGGAAGAGAAGGACTATATTTAATTCGTTTGGGCTTTTCATTTTTGTAAGAAGAAAAATAAAGAAGGAAACATTTCCGAGCTGGTTCAGGAATCATCGTCAACGCTATAATAATCACAACTGTGTTCATTGCTTAATAACTCATTAATGACAGTACAATTAGCAAAAAGTGGAGATGCCACGTAAGCACGTGTATAAGAAGTATATTCATTAAAATAACTATTGTGCCTTTATAGTTAGAGAGACTGCTGCCATATTCCAGGCGAAATGGGGTGTGTCGAATGCTTCGAAATTGTTTGCATCGCATTTGAGATTATGTCAAATACAGACGCTCGCCTTATGGTCACAGAGAACCGCTGACTGAAATATCAAACGGCAATCAGACCTGCCTCCTAACTGCTCTATTCAGAGTAAAATCGTCCATAACCACCATATGACAGATAAAAGATCCATTTTTTGCATTCTTTAACAAATGTTTTGTTTCTTATCGTTATTTACGTTAATACTACGTGGATGACACGTTAGTTTTATCTCTGCAGTTTTTTTGAGTCGAGGTGCAACGAATATAGACAAAGCACAACCCACATAAATCAGATAATTTGAATGAAATTGGATACAGAGCATAAATGCGATCAAATGCGATAACCAATTAAATAAGATTATGCATGGAAATAACATTTTTAATTCGAAATAGACAATGGATTTATTGTAGCGATTATCTCACTTCATTCAATTCATTGTTACTATGCAATTGAAGTTCAAATAACTATCTAAATATTTTAATTAGTCTTGTCTATCCCTGTTGCTCTTTTTGCTTTTACGAACAATTTTTATTCCGCTTGGGCTCCAAAATGGCCGAGGCCTAGAGATTTGCTGGCATTGTAAAAATAATATAATAATAATAATCAATAGTTTATTTCCAAGAAAGTTATATCTTTGAACATAGTGACTTGGTTAACAAAATTCAACTTATATACCAATAATATTTGTGCATAATTATAATTAATACTAATGCTTTGAACAAAATGAATTTTATACAGTTATGGTATTACATTGATTTACTATCGCATAGTCTCGAGTCATATTGTTGAGTTGTACAGTCTCTCTAAGTAAGGAATTGCAGAGTTGTGGTGTTGTGTGGTTCTCCTCTTAATAGATGTGAGAGTTCTTAAACCCCTCCTGGTATTCCGATGTATTCCTGGTATTCTTGATGTAGGTATGGCGGTAGCAGGTTCCTATGGCATTCAGACCCCAAGACACTCCTGATGACCTTAAGACAGAGATGCTCCCACCTTTCATGAAGTGTCGAGGTCTCAAGAATACCATGCGCTGTTTCTTAATTCGTATAATGATTGATCACTAAAAGATGATACGGAAAACGCTCTTTTGCATTCGTTCAATACGGAGTGTCTTCTGTGACGTCAATCCTAAGTATCACACGGGCACACTGGTATGAATGAACCAAGTATAGAGTGTAAACAGTTTTTACACGGAATTTAAATCACATTGAAGAACGAGGACAGAATCAAAAGATGAGTACTCCCTCTTTTTCTGCGCTACTTAATTTTTATTATTTTGTGAACCTTACAACATACTTTTACGTACCGTAATTTGATCACTTTTTGCCCAACCTTTTGTTAACATAATGTCAAAAATGCCTACGAACAGAGTTGCTCGAGATATTCACTTGTGGCTATTGGAGCTCGCGTCTTGTGTTTTAGGCTTTGGATTTCCATGCCCGGTTACCAGGTTCAATTCCAGCAGAGAGCGTGGACAAGAAAATTCGAGCATCGTAGTTACGAGGGGCGGTCAATAAGTTTTGCGAATCGGTAGGGCAAAACAGAGGAAGGGGGATGGCTGATGGGGGAGTGTTAGGACAAGTTATGACAAGTCAGGACCAACAGACGCACGCTCCTTCCTCGTCTATTCAAGAAGCAGTGGTTGATCGCAGATCGTCAGTCACAAATTTTTCCACAATGGAGAAGGTTGAGCACCGCGCAATGATCAAATTTTTGACCAAGAAAGGCAAGAATGCAAAAGAGATCCATTAAGGCATGGTTGCAATGTACACCGACACCGCCCCTTCCTATGCAACCATTGCTCGCTGGAATAGGGAGCTCCGCCATGGTCGTGAGTCCCTTGAAGATGACCCCCATCCAGGACGCCTGTCAGACGTGACCAACGAGGACAATGTGGCCCGTGTGGAAAGGATAATCCTTGAAAATCGACGGGTAAAGGTCGAAGAAATCAAGCAAGAATTTGGAATAACACATGGAAATGTTATCAACATCATCCACGACAATTTGGCCATGAGCATGGGTCCCTAGAAACCTCACGCCCCATGATCGACTTAAACGTCGTCAAATTCCACAAGGCCAGAGTTGCACAAACTGCCCTGCGCGAGTGCGGATTCGAAGAGCTCAACCATCCCCCCCATACAGTCTGGATCTGGCCCCTAGCGACTACTTTTTATTTCGCCAGCTCAAGGCTGTACTGCGTGGACGCTGGTTTGGGGACGATGAAGATGTCCAGCTCGCCGTCCAGGAGTGGATTGAACAGCAGTCAGGAGATTTCTGGGTGTCGGGAATTCGAAGCCTCAGGGACAAGTGGCGCAAGTGCATTGAAGTCGAGGGTAGTTATAGTGAAAAATAATAAAACACCTTTCCTCATATCTCGTTTCCTTATATCCGAATTGCAAAACCTATTGATCGCCCGTCGTAGCTGCTTCCTATCAGGCGGTGCGTCCAGTAGGAGGCATCTCGCACAGGCAGCGGCGACCACCTTCATCGCACACACAAAGCCCTCCCTCCTCTCTTCGCACATACATTTCTCTTTCGTTCTAGAACCTGTCGAGGAGGTTATCATATCCATTGCTGCTCGCTGTTTGATAGCAAAACACACTACTACCGCTTTTATAGTTCTTTCCCCTCAAAGCG
>OZ018324.1:15261445-15313945 GCA_963969495.1 Ceratothoa steindachneri | reverse complement strand
AATATGCATTGTCATATATGTATTCTGCGCTCATACTCCCCCAGACTCAAGATAGCTAACGAACTAAAATCTCTCTTATATTAGGCGAAGTTTTATAGTATGTTTTTGTATTCTAGGCGAGTCCCCTAACGGCTACGTCATGATTTAGGGCCTTTCTTAAGTGATTAGGTCAGACGTTTATATATCACACGTCTTGTCTTTATTAGAGGAAACGAGTTTATGGCCCACGATGCTAATGGCCAGGCACAGGGATTGGAGATAAGGACTGTCATTCTGGCTAACAGTGTGACGACGAGCGCTCTTTTAGTGTTAGGGGAAAATGAAGTATTTTTGGTGATTTCCTCAGACAGACGTTGATTTCCTGTATAGTAATGAACCCTCCAATCATATTTGCAATCATTGTTAATACAAGACAAAGAAAAGACATCTCATAATTAAGCTCGGTTTCATCCATCTCACTCTCTTTATCCATACTGAACGAAGTTGAGCCACATCGGATGTGAACAGTGATCCAATGGAATCTAAATCAGGGTCTATTTTGCTCTGTATTCCCTAGTCTTTAGCGACGGAAAATGTAAACTACCACAAGAAGATGATAACTACACAAAAAAGATGTTAACTACCACTAAGATTTAACTACCCTAAGAAAATATCACCTCACGACCTTCAAAGCTTTCAATAATTCCGGGACTAACCTTAGGAGGGCCTTGGCAATTATATCCTTAAAAAAAAAATGCAAACCAATATAAGGGTTTCAGATTCGTTAGAATCAACCGAATAGTTACGGTGTTATTTCCAAAGGACTTATTGAAAAGATAAATGGTTACCACCCGACCGACCAACCTACGGACCGATATAGTAACTAAAGCCAACCCTACGAATTGGAACATAAATCCAATAAATCAGACGTTTTGTACATCATCGGCGCTATTTCATTTAATTGTTCAATATTATACAATTTATGTGCAATATTAAAATGAGCAATTAAAATTATACATAAATGCAAAATAAAGAAATAATCAGGCAAATATCTTAGAAAACGTACTAATGAATTGATTGCAGAATAAATAAAAGAAAAAATTAGACAATTTCAAATATGAAAAATAAATCTAATATATAAACAAATTTACTTGCGATTTATGTAGCTTGCCTGTATTATACATGTAGTTTCCCTGTATTATATATGTAGATTCCCTGTATTATTTATGTAGCTTCCCTGTATTATATATGTAGCTTCCCTGTATTATATATGTAGCTTCTCTGTATTATATATGTAGCTTCCCTGGATTATATATGTAGCTTCCCTGTATTATGTATGTAGGTTCCCTGTATTATATATGTAACTTCCCTGTATTATATATATATATATAGCTCCCCTGTATTATATATAGAGCTTCCCTGTATTATATATGTAGCTTCTCTGTATTATATATGTAGGTTCCCTGTATTAGATATGTAGCTTCCCTATATTAGGTGGAATTTCAGATATGTCTGCGATCCTGTGGGAAAATTCATAACCTATATAACTATTGGTGATAGGTTGGTTGTTAATTAGGCGGTTGGGTAGTTGGATTTTAAGAGGTGTACTGTAGATTGTTGGTAGTTAGGTTTACGAGTGTTTCAGAGTGTACATATAAAGATTCAAAAATATCTCAATCAAGACTGTTTGGACTAAAATTCAAAATGGAAAAGTAATCACATGAAATATTTCTGTAGTGTTATTAGAGCTTATTTTCTTAGTTAGTCACCAGCAATCCTTCCATGATACTGGGAGGATCCCCTTGATGGTATAATAATAATCACTCTATGTGAAAAGATAGTAGAAGGTAAAAAAGTTGGTGAAGTGGGGGGGGGGGTGCCCTTGTTTTAGGGGCATCGTTAGCTTGCTTCATTTGTTAATTTATTTTTCCTTTGTTTGGGTATTGTTATGTTCTTATGTTTTCGTTCTGTGCGTGTTCTTCTTGTTGTTCTTCATTGTATTTGTTCTTTGTTTGTCTGTGATATTTAAACTGTGTACTTGAGCTTTCAAGCCTTTGTAAGCTTGCAGTTATGTGTGTGTACTTCGTGTCAATGATCTTCTTTAGTTTTATGATTCGATTTTTGTGTCACCATGGTGTGTGTTTCTGGTGTTTTGTGTTTTTAGGTGTATATTGGTATTATGTTTTCCTCCGAACAGACTTTGGTGCTCGGGAATCGCCGGTTACGACCGACTTCCCCGTGCAACCTGGCAGGGATGTTTATTCTGCGTCCAGTTCTTCGTAACTCTGGTAGGATATCATTGGCCATTGTGGACCAGACTTTCTTGGCCAATTTTTGGGTAGCGACATTTATCGGCTCCAGTTTCTGCCTGCGGTGCAGGTCCCTCTGCCGAAGTTGATCCCTTCTTCTTCTGCATTTGTTCATGAAGAGGGACGCAGAGTTCTGTACTCGCTGGAGCCTTTTCATAGATGTTTTGCTGGCCGTTTGAGTCACTACTGCGGGGTAGATAAGCTTAGCCCGGATGAACGACAGGTATAATTTCCTGATGTTCGCCGAGCTGAGTTCTCTGAACCTGTATAGCTTAGAGATTTCTCTCCTCGCCATATTCCGCCTCACCGTGTAGTGCTTCGAGTATTCGCGGTCGGAGATTTTTAGGCCCAGAATGTTGCCTACGGCGGAGTAACCGTATCTCCTCCCATCAATCATGATGGGCCACGTCAACTCACGGCCCAGCGGGAGAATTGTGAATTTCTCCCTGTTTGTCCGGATTTTCCACTTTTTCTCGAAGTTGTTGATGTTCGAGATCTCCGCGATGATGTTGATTGCCTCGCTCCTTGCTTTCCTTTCCCTACAGGGGACGATCTGAGTGATGTCATCTGCGTATTGCAGGTACATCGTGTCCCCGTGGATTGGAGTAGGGAGGTCGATGGTAAAGACCAGGTAAAGCAAGGGACTCAGGCAGCTCCCCTGGGGAACGCCCACTTTAAGTTCGAATTCAGGACCCTTGTGATCTTCTATCATGATACGCGCCCTTCTGTCCATGATGAAGTCACAAAGAATCCTTTCCAGGACCGGGTTTAGCTGGAGACTTAGGATCTTGTATTGCAGTCCACTCAGCCAAACCTTGTCGAAGGCCTTCTGCACATCCCTCATCACGATGTCTACATAGTGACCCTTTGCACGGCATTGCGCGATCTTTTCTGTTAGGAGCGCCAGGGCAGTTTCAGTGCCCCGTTTTGGTCTAAACCCATGTTGTGCCGGGTTGTGCGCTCCTAACTCGTCGAGTTGATTTTGTAGCCTATTGGCTATAATCTTCTCGAAGATCTTGCCGGGTACTTCTAGGAGAGAGATTGGGCGGTAGTTGGCCACTTGGTCTGGGGGCTTGTTCCCTTTCGGGATAAAGATGATTTTTGCCATCTTATACCTGTCTGGGAAGTAGCCTGTATTCAGGGAGGCGTTCATGATGTTGACCATTCCCTGAATAATTTGCCTAGGGGCATTCACTAGGTTGTTCTTAGTGAGCCCAGACCATCCTGGCGCCCTCTGTTTGAAGGACTTGATGGTGTTAATCGTCTCTTCAACAGTGATCGGGCGTCCGTGGTCAACCATCTCTCTCTCTCTAGACACTTGCGGTTGTGGGTGGGTCCTATGTATCATCGTTCCGAGGTCGTCGAGCAGTTGGTCTTCGAAGTCCTGGTCGAAATCGTCGTTTTCCTCAGGTGAGATCGCAAAGACCTCTTTCTAGTGGTCCCTGAATTTTCTTTCTAGGGTATCCGGATCTTCTATGAATATGTCGCCATCTTTGATTTTAATCCCAGGCCTGGGAGGCAATCCCCTAAGTCTTCGGATGCTATTCCAAAAACGTACAGGATTAGTCTCCCGGTCTAGTCTGCCAATGATATCATCCCAGATGTCCTTCTGTTTCTCGAGGATTGTGTTTTTCATAGCCTCGCTCAGTTGTCTCATTCGGGCTTTCTTTTCCCGGGTCGGGCCTGTCCTACCGACTTCTTCATAAATTTCCCTGTGTTCCCTAGCGATGTCCCTCATTTCATCCGTCCACCTAGGTTGCGGGAGCATTTTGTACGAGATCCTGGGGACGCATCTTTCGTCAGCTTGAATGAGGCGATTGGTGATGTTCTCAATCTCCTCATCAATTTCCTCCAGATTTGCGTCATCCAGGTCAGCTGGGTGATAGGCGCTGAGCATCTCTCTGTACTGCTCCCAGTTAGCTTTCGCATAACTTTTCCTATGTGGGACGGGCCTGAGCATTGGCGCAAGCGAAATGTTGGTGATAATTGGGACGTGGTCGCTCGGGACTACTGGGCCAGGTTCGTTGGCGATGTTAAAGTGGAATTCCGGGCTCACTAACACAATGTCCGGTTTTGTCGCCGAACAGTGTGTTATATAAGTTGGGAAGTCAGGTCCTACTCTCTGGACTCTATTTCTGTCGAATAGTAGTTCCAGATTTCGTCCCCTTTGGTCAGCGCACCTGTAGCCAGATGCACGGCAGCGGGCGTTTAGGTCCCCGCCTAGCAGCGCTAGCCTCTTGTGCCCGAACAGGGTGAAGATCTCTCCGTGCGCTGACGTTTGTGTCTGCTCATGCGGGGATTCGGAAAGAACCCGGTACCGCGACGTTGGTAGGCCAACGCCGTAACCAGCTCTTTATTAGAGCTTTTTTGAGTGTATTCAGTCAAAGGCTTTGTTAAGCAGCAGGCAGATGACAATATGCTAAAAGTTATCTACGGAGCTGCATGGTCCCTTGACTGTTTGCAGTTTTGTCTGTGTGTTAGTCTGTTAGTTAGGACTTTTGTAAATAGTAATAAATAGGTTGTCGAAAATAAGCGGATTCGCTTGTACTTCTTTAATTATTCTCTATGGCGTTTTGTTTGTTTTTAAATACAGTAGAAACGTAAGCTCTTGCAATTAGAATCTTACGTTTTCTTAGACAAATTTTAAAACGATTAACTACGGCGTTAGCAAAATCTTCAATCCCAAATTCTTTTAGGAGGTTTATAATCCTATCCTTCCTGGGCGCTTTACTATTTTGATGGTCTCAAGTGCTTACAAACTTTCGTCCTTCTTTACACGCGGTACTTCTTTGACCTTTAATTGAGAAGTTGTTAGATAGTTATGTTTGAAATTTCATTGATCTTTTTTCTGTGTATGGTTTGTTTACGTCTTTATCAATTATTGTTATGTGCTGTCTGTCAATGAGGGGTTTTTGTTTTATGTTTTAATGAGATTTTGTTTAAAATTGTATTTTAGATTCTAAGTTCTATCTCCAGAGTTGGTTTTAATGAGCTTGTTGAATTCTTTATGTATATTAAATGATTTACTAAATGGTCCTTCCCGTTTCCTCCTATATATATATATATATATATATATAATTAATTTGAGAGTTCTGGTTAGCTCCAGATATGATTTAGGAGCAGATTTATGATCTTTTACAAGGATTATATAAAGCTTAACAAAGTGGACGGACTTTTACGTCAAGTCCCTCCCCTCTTCAAATGAATCACTGCAATTAATCGCAGAGTGGTCAAGAAAGTTAGCAAATTACCAAATTTCGAATCTCTTTTTCTATAAAATACGGTAGTGATCATTGGCATAAGTAGTTTATGCTCTTTATATTTTTTTAAAGTTATATTATATATCAGGCAATATGCGATGACGACTTAAAATAAGTTTATATCGAAAATCCCACACTTTAGTGACTGGATTATAGGGAGGCGACGGGTCTAACATTTGAAGGAGAGGAGATGACATAAAGGCTGGTGAGGAGAGGAGACAGCAATCAATAAAATGCATCCTGCGACTTGGAGTTGATTTGTTTTGGAAGAAACGCTTCTTATATTTTAAAAAGATTTTTTTTTAGTTTAATTTAATTTTAAGATTAGGAAATAATAAAAATACACATTCATCTAAACACACACTCACACACATAGACACACACACACACATATATATATATATATATATATATATATATATATATATATATATATATATATATATATATATATATATATATATGGAGAAATATCTAAGACAAATTGGTGCGGTTAAGGTAATGACATAATTCGCAACTGCTCTGCTTCAGCTCCAGCGGGCGATCCTATATATATTAATTCCTGCATTAAATTAAACTATATGAATAGTAAAAAAATTAAGCTAACATTTTGTTTATCCGTTAATATATTTACGTACTTAATAATTTTATCTTTTATAATAATTTTACTGAGCCATAGGTCATTTTAGATGTACTTAAATATATAAATTAATTAAATGATAATTATTTGCATCATATCCGTTTAATACCCCTTAATTGAAAAAGCATAGTTTATCTGATTTGATTTATTCTTCGCTGCGTTTGATTACAAAAAATAACAAAACTCTAAACAATACTTTTCCTACTGGATTTACTTCAGGTAATGTATTTGGTGACTAAAAAGAAAATACACGTTACATATATTCCGAGTTGTTGATTGATCGAGACATAATAAATACCTCTAACCAAGAACTATCAGGTTAAATAAATGGTTGCACCACGATTATGGTACGAAAGTTGCAGCCATTATTCTCTCTATTGGAACGGTCAAAATGTACCTGCTGAACTTACACACAATGAATTGCAGCGATAACATTTGCTAGTTAGGATAAATATACTCTAAAGCCATACAATCAAAGTAAAAGTGCCCCATAATTCATTCTTGGATTTATAAATATTTAAAGAACAATCAAAGAACAGCTTTTCCTTCAATAAAAGATAATATTTCATGACGAATATTTCACCAGCATCTAAGCATTAAATGTTTAAAACAAGAAGTACTCCAATTTAGACTATGACTTTAAGGTCACGCAAAATTACAATTACTATTTCTTAAAGAATTAATGTACAAAAAACTATTCAAAACTATGATGTCATCAGGTAGTAAAGTTGATTAAGTTATAAATAATATAATATATATATATATATATATATATATATATATATATATATATATATATATATATATATATGTATATATATATCGATGCGGATTGCTTCTAGAGAGCCTAAATTTAATGTTTAATAGGAATCCCAAGGCGAAGAAAATAGCTGGCATCTTCCTTTTCATTTAGCGGCGACGTTTCGACCACAATACGGTCATCAACCTAGGCCTAAAATAGAAATAAACGAACAAAATATTTTTCCCTGTTAAGAGAGCACACTGCTCAATGCACATCTAGAAATTATTAGCTAGTATTAGCTTTGAATTGCAAAGTTAGAGTTCAAGGGAATATTTAGAAATGGGGCTCAAATTTACAATAAAGAGACTAGGGAAGGATTTAAAATATTTAAATTAGTTAGCAAGTGTATAATTGATAAAATCTATTAAGGTAGGGGAGATTTGATTTATGAATCTAATAATTATATAAAACTGTTTTAAAATGAATTTTAAACGAATAATTGAAGCAAAAATTGGCAAAAACCTAATATAAAAAATCACAAACCTTGCCAACGAGCGGGTTACGTGCTCCGTCGACCCAAAAGTACCAAAACTGCGCCCTGCAACCCACATCCAAACGAATTCAGGTAACAAGGAGAGGAACCGACGAGAGATCATTATTTAAATTCGGGGAGAGCTGTTTTATATAAAGTGTTTCTAAGATTCGAAGGGTAATAGGGCATTTGTGCGAATACAGAATTTCAAAGTTTTCTAAGGAGATATCACGTTTACACTTTATTACGTGATCTCTTATCGCTGAATTTTCTTTGGTTTCAAGTATCTTACCCGTTCTATTACTTATACCCATATGAGAAGAGAATCTTGCCTTCAGAGTTCTCACGGAGCTCCCGATATATTTGCCATGGGAACACCCGGGACATTTAAATAAGTATATAATCGAACTCCGAAGACTCTTTGGAACCGGATATTTTATTGTAAAGAAAGATTTTATATTTATTTTGTTGACAAAGGCAATATTAAATTTGATTTGACAGAAGTATTTCCTTAGCAATATGTGTAATTTTCGGCTAAGAACTTTATTGTGAATACCCAGCTCTGGCATTATTAAATAATGTTTGTCTTTTGCTACTGTTATCTCAGGGTGGCTTGGTTGATACAATACACTTTAAAATGTGCGGATTGACTCTTCTACAATAAAAGATAGAAAACCATTGTGTACAAAGAAAGATTTAAGGTACTGAAATTCTTTGTCTATAAAATTGTAGGATGAACAGAGATTGTATGCGCAGTGAAGAAGAGTCTTAATGGATGGGATTTTGTATGTCAAATCTAAGTAACTAAAAAAGTTTAATCCTAACCTCGTACTAGTCGGTTTCCTATATACTGATGTTTCTAGATTATTTTGATTTTTTCTTATTAAAATATCTAAAAAGAGGAGGGTGTTATCACTTTCAGTTCCCATTGTATATTTAATACTGGGGTGGATGATGTCTAAAAAATTAAGAAATTCTAAAGCTTGATCTCGTTGTTTAAATATAGCTATGGAGTCATCTACAAAACGTCTATAGAAAGTTGGCCTACATGAATCAGGAACTTCAGAAAAGATCCTCTCCTCCAAATGAGTCATGAAAAATTCTGCTGCCTAAGGGCCGATTGGGGACCCCATACCAACTCCATCGATTTGTTGGTAAGTCTGGTTATCATAGGTAAACACCGACCCACCAAAAAGAAGGTCCAACTAGGCAAGGCTAGACTAGGCTATACGATGCTAGGCTAGGATATACTATGGAGGCTATGCTATGACATAATCTACGGTTATACTATGCTATACTATGCTATACTATACTATGCTATAATATACTATGCTAGGCTAGGCACGATTTACTATGTTAGGCAATCTAGTCTAGTCTATACTATGCTAGGCTTTATTATGTTAGGTGAGGTAATACTATGGTAGGCTATCCTACGATAAGCTAGGTTTTGCAAGGCTACTATTCGAGACTATACTAGGCTATGCTAAAAAAATGTTATACTATTCTAGACAATACTAGTAGGCTATACTAGGTTTTGATGCTAGGTTATACTATGCTAGAAGAATCTATACTACATATACTATACTATATTATACTTTGCTATACTATGTTTTGCTATGCTATGCTATACTATACTATATTATGATATAATATACTATGCCATGGTATACTATGCTATAATATGATAAACACCACTATGCAATAAAATGCTATGTTATACTATGCTATAATGTGCTATGCTATACTATTCTTTACTATGCAATTAGGGTGTGACCAATTATTCGCCTTTCCAATTCCATAAATGAGGGGTGGCAAAAGGTTAAGTCCCGTCATTTTAATTAATAAAATGTATATTTTAATATAATTTAGTTCTGCTTTTTAAAAGCTGTTAGAAAGTTGTGACTATGTCGCTCGGTGGGTCTGTCCACGTTTTGCTTTTTATTTAATAAAATTATAACAATTGAGCCAATTCTAACAAAATTTAAAACCTTTTATGTTGTTTTATATTCTCTTTCGAATGATATACTTGTAATTGGCAAAGTCTTTCCATGCTAGCCCAGGAATTATATTGTTTTGTCCATAACATCATAACTATTCAGCAGATTCTAACTAAATTTGAAACCTTTGTTGTTTTACATTCTCTTTCGAATGTTATGAATGCCAAATCTTCCCAAGATTAGCCATGAAATTATATTTTTATCGCCGATTATAACGAAATTTGAGCTCATTTTGTTGTTTTACATTCTCTTTTGAATGATATAATTGCTAAGGTCTTCCTAAGGTTAGCTCGGAAATTAGTATTTTATGTAATAACATCATAACTATTTGGCTAATTCTAAATAAATTTGAAACCCTTATATTGTTTTACATTCCTTTCCAACTAATATAATTGCCAAAGTCACCCAAGGTTAGCCAGGGAATTAGTTATGCGGGGCAATAACATTATAACTATTCGGCTGATTCTAAAGAAATTTGACACCCTTAAGGTGTTTACATTCTCTTTCGAATGATAGAATTGCTAAGTTCCTCACAAGGTTACTCCTGGAATTATTAAAAATTTGCAGAGTCGTAAGGACATAAATCACAATAACTGAGGGCACGCGACTTTTTGGTCAGCAGACCTTGTTTACATCCCATGGAGCAGTTTCTGCTCCAGAGGTACTAATTAGGATTATGCATTAGTTGTATACATATATACATATACATTCATATATATATATACATATACCATATACATATATATATATTTAGAGAGAGATAGTGTGTTAGTGTATGTATTATCTTTACTTTCCTTCTTTAAGAGACATGAGCGTTTTGCTCTACCACCTTATCCGAGTCATTTTGAGTTTCGTTTGAAGGTAGATGATTTAAGGTGACGCGGTGTCAGATCGCATTACGAGATCCCTCCCAAATGCTACGAAGTATCTTTTCTTAAGCCTTCTTCCGTTTCCTCTTGAGCTTTTGCTTCCTTCTTACAGACACAGGCACCGACGCCGGTGTTTACAGAATGAAAGATGCTAATTGTCGCCCATTGGTGACTACAGACGTCTCCAGAACTGAATTATCTCTCGCCTTAAAACATGTAGTTACAATTACTGATTTTATTGAGCTCACTTTTGAAAGCTTCTCTGCTTATCATTTTCCTTTTAAATTTAGTTGCGCTTCTTATACGGAAACGGATTTGGTTGCGAGGTAATTGGCATAAGAGACTTACTTTGATTTAAAGGAAGTGTAACTAATTAAGATTTACTGAAAGAAAATTTTAAAAAATAGTATTTTGTCTTTACCCACAGACATTCGTTGTATACAATTCAATTAAAATTAGATTTTCTACACGCAGGTACTGTTAAATGTTTAATTATTCAAATATTTGTGACTGTTTTGATTTACTTGCGCCTATAAGAAATTAAATGGAAAGTTTCCTTAAAAAACAAACTGAGAAGTAATAATAATTCAACTAATTAGGCTTAGTGACGAAATTATGATAGCAGGGCATACTCAAATTCGTACCCACGATTTATTAGTATATTTAATAAGGGTATACTATGTTTCGTGTCAAAAAACAATTGGCAGTGCAGGTAGATGGAATTACGAGAGTTACACACCCGAGCTGAGATTTGTTGCCATCAGATAACCACGAGTCCTTGTGGCTCTCCTTCCTACATCAAAGACCTCAGTCTGTATCTACGTATAGCCTACTAGGAAGCTCTGCTGGTCTCCAGAACGAACACGCCCGTTCGTATTTTTGTTTACCGTGCGTATTTTCTGCACTCCGAGAAGCAGACGGTCCTTTGCAGATCAAATAACTGACACAAATGGAAAGGAAAATAAAACAGTGTAGATGTCATATTCGCTGCAGGCTTCATCCACCTTCACAGCCATTGAGTTAGAAGAACCACATGCGCCTGATCACCCGTTGTCCTTTAGCCCCGTTACCTTTTATGGCTGACATATCTGTATTTCTCTGACAAACCTCCTCCTTTCTCAGACGACACTAGGACCAGTGTCGTCAGAAAACCTATAAATATATAGAAGTATATACGAGTACAGCTATCGTCTTATCAATTTAGCCATGATCTTCCTGTCCTTAGTCCTCTACTTTTTTCTCTCTGTTATTCTTCTTCTTTACCATCTGATTAATCAAATTCATTTTAATTATGACTTTTCTTTTTATTAAGAATATTAAATCGTTCTAATTATCCCCTGTAAATGATACTTTACTCCTGTGATTCTCAGTATTTATGAAAAAAGTCGAGACAAAATTCTAGAAAAAAAGACAGAAAACTAAAGAAAAATAATAAAAAAATTATAGAAAAGGCGAATGAATGGAAAAGAAAACATAAACTAATAGAAAAAATGGCAGGAAATTATTGAAATGCTGGCGAAAAATTATTGAAAAGGCGACAAAAATTATAGAAACGTGGGAGAATATTATTGTAAAAGCTGCAGGATATTATAGAAACAGCATTAGAAAATATATAGAATTGGCGATACAAAATTATAGAAAAGGTAGCATAAAATTATAGATGAGGCAACAGAAAATTTTAGAAATGGCGTAAGAAAAAAAGCTAGATAAAAGCCAGGCGGCAGAAATGTATAGAAAAGTCGGTATAAAATTATAGAAAACGCGGCCTAAAAATATATAAACGAAGGCAGAAAATTATAGAAAAACCTATAGAAAATTTTAGAAAAGTGGAGAAGAAATTATTTAAAAGACGAGAGCAAATTATATCCTGCTTAGACTCAGGTTTGGATGGAGCAATTATTGTAAGCAAAGTTGAGCTTGCTTTAACCAGACCAGTGGCTAAAGCGCTGGGCCTTTCACCCCCTGGCACCAGGGTCAATTCCTAGTCCTAATGACCTAGTCGCATTGGCGATGGGCCTCGTATGAGTAGCGGCGCAGGCAGGTTTATCTGCACGCTTCTTCACACCCATAACTGATCAAATTACCGCTTTCTTTTCTATCTTCCTTCCTTCGCACGCACAATACAACACTCTTTCCTCTCGGAAGATACCGAAAGGGCTAGTTCCACTACCCTGATGCGCAACGAGTGGCACTCCATTGAGCCACGATTTGCTAGTTGGGAGCAAATCGAAGCAGTACCGCTTTTTCTGAACTTTCCTCCCCAATGAATGAAAGAAAAAATATTCGTTTCACTTTACTCACACATGCCCGAGTGTTTTGTTTGATCTCAAGTAAACGCGCCCTTATCAATCTTCAGGTGAGAAGCAAAACAAGAGAGACTCTTCCTAC
Organism: Ceratothoa steindachneri; assembly: GCA_963969495.1. Taxonomy (NCBI): domain Eukaryota; kingdom Metazoa; phylum Arthropoda; class Malacostraca; order Isopoda; family Cymothoidae; genus Ceratothoa; species Ceratothoa steindachneri. The sequence goes on along the minus strand of OZ018324.1, from coordinate 15,301,229 downwards.
CCGACATCGAACTGAATACATGAGCACCAACGATGTGGAGTGCAGTGAAGAGGCTGCAAATAATGCGCCAAACAGCAAACAATGTACCTTTCATGTAAGGCGATTAGGCCTGAATTAATAGCTGGGTCGCCTCAACGTTTGCGAGAGAGTGATTGATTAGGGCAAAGGAGCATCGCGGAGTCGGCCGAATGAAACGCAAATGTGAAGAAGGGTTCGACCCCTTTATGGTGACGAAGTCCTCCCTTTCCTTAATGATATTTGCCAACGACAACTTAACTAATCAACTGGTAATAAATTATCCCCAAACTAACATGTCTTTAATCAGTCAGTGGCCGTGTTTCTATTACTCTTCGGTTGGGGGTGAATTTTATGGCTTTCTTTAAAAATACATGAAATTTGCATCCTATGAAGGATTTGAACCCATGGATTTTTTCATCAGTCCTCGTTGCCTTTGAGAGAAAGACGATTAACATCTCTCTGACAAATCACATAATAAAAAGGTGATTTTGGCTAAAGTTTTGGTGACTTATATAAAATAAAATCCTTTCCTGATGTGGATGTGTGGTAGGACGAATCTCTCCTTTTGTTTTTTTTCTAACCTGAAGATTGATAAAGGCACAGATGTGATATCAGACAAAAAACTCAGGATGTGTGGTTGAAATGTAGTGAATATTTTTCTATTTCACTCATAGTATTTTACATTTACTCATTTCAGCCTTTACTTTAGGTGCCATTTGCCTTATATTTGAAGGAAAATTCCATTTAATTATGATTAATATTAAACTGGGAGCTGTTCTAATAAAGTATTAACTCCCTCGCATTGCTGCCACTTCAGCTTGTTTTCCGAGTAACACACTCCATTTTTGGTCGCTTGCACGTGACTCTTTAATTTACTCTGAGAGTTCGTAGGTCGTCAATCAGATGGTAACCATTTTACATTTTGGCAATAACATCGTAACTATTCGGCTGATTCTAACAAATTTGAAAACTTTAAGTTGTTTTATATTCTCTTGCGAATAATATAAGTGCCAAGGTACTCCCTGGTTAGTACGGAAAATATTGAAAGTTTCGAAGGTCGTAAGTTGATCTGGTCATAAGGTCATAAGTCACGCACTTTAGGTGTGTTGATCTTGTTTCCCATTCACCTTCCTCGTATTTTATATTTCTATATTTATTCTAATAATGCGAGTACTTTTTATTTGGTTTGACTAAATTTCTCTTTTTGATCAGTTAGAGTAGAATGACCTCCTGAGTAGAGGGGGTTACTACTCGTAGCACAAATATAAATAATTAGTTGCTTTTTAAACAGGTGAGATATTTCTTTGTTTGTCTCTCAATCTTTGAAGAAAAGAGGATATAAATAAAGTACTAGTTGCTTTTCAAACAGTTGAGATATTTCCTTGTTTGTCTCTCCATCTTTGAAAAAAAGGGGATGTAAAGTACTAGTTGCTTTTCTGGCATTTGAGATATTTCTTTGTTTGTATCTCCATCTTTAAAGAAATCAGGATGTAAAGTACTAGTTGCTTTTCAAACAGTTGAGATATTCTTAGTTTGTTTCTCCACCTTTAAAAAAAAGAGGATGTAAAGTACTAGTTGCTTTTCAACTAGTTGAGATATTTCTTTGTTTGTCTCTCCTTCTTTGAAGTAAAAGAGATGTAAAGTACTAGTTGCTTTTCAAACAGTTGAGATATATTTTTGTCTCACCATCTTTGAAGAAAAGGAGTTGTCAAATACTAATATTTGTCTGATGGCATCTTCCTACATTCCCTTTTAATGTTTCGGTTCTAGTAATTTTAGAAGGATGAGACAATCTATCGACCGAAAAATTAATCAATATCTATCTTCACATAAACAGGATTCGTTCAGTTGATTTTTTAAAATTTTTGACTGCTGGACTACTTTACGTGGTTGGCTGCAAAATAGTTAGTTTAGTTTTTCTCATTACTTACAATAAACAACTGAGAAATTCTAGGAATAATGCTTTCATAGCATTAGTAGGTAACCCCCTCTTTCTATTTTCTAAAAATGGGAATTTTATCCGAAATTGAGGCATTCTTCTTTGAAGTTGTGCGCTAGTCTTGCTTTATTTATGTATCCGTTGTTTCAAAATAATAATCCCATAATTGGAGCCGCATAACATCTCTTCAGTATAAACTTCTGGATCGGATGAAGTTTGATTATATTAATGGGACTTTATCGATTTTTTCACGAGAGAAAACAATTTTGATAACTGAAAGTTATGATTGATCATTTTTTGTTTAAACTTATTCCTTATATCCTTATCTAATTTGGCAAATTCACTCTGTGATCAATTAATATTATCCTTCCCTAAGTCTTTTGCTAGTGGGTATTTTTTTTTAGAATTTCTTGTTGACATCCACGTGAATATAAGTGGTACAGCAGACGTCTTCTGTCCAATGATCTTATAATATATCTGTGATACAAATGTTAGTCACGCTCTCTCTGTCTCCTTTTCTGGGTAATGTAGCGTTTATTTTTTTTAAACTAATTTGTATTGCTTATTATAGGAATAAATATCTTAATATTGTAATTAGACTAAATCAATGATTTTTTAAAATGATCTCAGCCCTACCTTATACCATTTGGTTCTCTAGAACCCCTGAAGGCATCGGAAATCTCCGCCCCCCATTAACTTGGAGTTTCACCTTAATATTCAGGAATCTCATATTTCTAGGCATTACTTTTCGAAGTATTAGTTTTGGATAGTGAATCCATGGTTTGAGTTCTTGTTTCCACCAGTTCCTTAACAAAACTCTCCACAGAAATCTCTTAGGCTATATTTGGGTGATTCTATTAAAACTTTTGGTCGTTTATTTTTGCTTCTTTTATAAATCTCATCTCCATAAAGTAGCCCTGCGCAATTCGGCGTTCCGTCGCCTAGAAAGATCGTTTACTCCAGGCTCGAGAGATAAAAAAAACGTCCGTCCCTCTTCCCCAGAACATATAATAAGACGCCTGCAACCCCAATTCCTTCGCTCGCATGTTGAGCATCTGATGCTACACTGATTTGTGTACAAACGACTTTTATGCTGCCTGTCTCGGGACAAAATCAACATGGGCCCTCCGACGAGGCTAAAGACAAAGAGGCGTAGCAGTGTTTCCCCTCATCCTATTTCCTTTTAAGCTTTTCATTTCAGCGTGTTTCGTCATAAAAAAAATCCCCTTTGGCCTCCCCTCATTCATCTCTTTCATTACACTTTTAATGGTTTGTGTCTCTAGTGCTGTGACTGTGAATTTTTTAAATATGTTTTGAGCTTGTTTCAGCCTTTATTGCTTAGTAACTAACTAGAGCGCTGCTGTGATACTATATTTGCCTTTAAAATACTCTCCGCAGCATTCTTTTTCATCTTTCGCTCCTCGTTCTTCCGCTCTTAAGATGTAGAAGAGACAAATGACAGCAACCTGACACCCAAACAAGCTCTCCCTCGTAATATATTCGCTAACTTGTCTCAATAGCGACCTCACAACAAAGATAACAATAGGCCTCTACCTCATTATGCATTAAGATTAGCATATCTTTGGGATATATCGGCAAGAGTGAAGCATAATTTGGATTTATTTAAATATTCAACATTTCATATACTTGTCTCAAACATCTCTTCTTCCATTTTTTGCAACGTAAAGAACTATAAACCACTTAATTAAGGCAGAAAATACGGCTTTCTTATGATTGGAACTACCTTGAGAATACGCGTTTTCCCTTGTAAATAACAATCTAATGACCTCGTGAGGACATATTGGAAGGAACTGACAAAAGGAAGGAAAAGATTTCCCTTCAGGCGATCAAATCTCAAGGTAGGAAAAGCAAAGGGACATTTAGAGGTAGCAAATAAATTTCAATCTAAACATGCCACCTGAGATGGCATATTAAGGAGCCTGACTATGAGGTAAAAAAAGAGAGAGTCTGAGTTTCCTTTATATGCTTATATTATCCTCTCCAAATGCCGAAGTTTGAGAAATTTCACAGCTGTTTGAATCACACCCACAATTTTTGAGATTATAATGAAAATAAAATCATAATCTAAGATTCAGAATTATTTTCTTGTTTAATTTCTAAATGGTTTGGTGTCAGAGAGAATGCAGGAACTATGGGAAATGCGTTCTCCTCTTGGTCTGACATCTTATATAAATAATACAAAGATTGACCTACATTATACTTTCAAATGGTTAATTTGAAAGTATTTTGGACGTAAATATAAATCACACAGAAATTCAAAGTAATAAAGTTGGAATTATTTTTAACATATATATATATATTAAAATAATCAGTATTTATTAATATACAGTTTAATTAGTTAATTTTATATCATTTTAAGACTAAATCAAAATGAATGATGTAACTGGGTTACCCTGGGGCTCGTCACCAGTTTGGGTAAATGTGAAAACGGCATTGTTTCAAAGACGAAACATATGTTGAACACATGTAATTATCTCCTTTGACCCAAATCTAGGAGTTTAATGTACATGGGTGAATCTGTTTCATCTGTGGCTATTTTGACGAAAGGTTTAATTCTCCGCTTCACTTGAAGTCAAATAATTATTAGAAACTTAAAGAGCAAAACTTTAATTAGCTTGCGTAAATATGACTTCAAAGGGATTGGTCTCGAATTTAATTTAAGAAGAAGATTAGTCAAAAATCTTGGCTTCCACTTTTTGAGGTTGGCTTTCGAGAGTGTAAACAGGGAGCAAATATAGGAGGCCGGAAGTGGTAAAAAAAATAGGGTTCGTTTCGGAAGAGGCCTGACAGCGAATTAGGCGTTCGAGGCTATCGCGAGGTAAAAGTTAGGCTAAGGTTAGGGTAGGTTCGTTTCGGATCGGTTCAATTAGTTTAGGTTAGGTTCGGTTCGGTTATGTTAAGTTAGGTTAGGTTCGTTTTGGTTCAGTTCAATTAGTTTAAGTGGGGTTAGGTTAGGATTGGTTCGGTTTGGTTATGTTAGGTTAGTTTCTGTTCGGTTGTTAGGTTAAGTTAGGTTAGGTTAGGACAAGTTAGGCTAGGTTAGGTTAGGACAGGTTAGACTAGGTTAGGTTAGATTAATTTATTGCAGGAACAATGCAAAATTTGACATTTTATTAAACTTTCAGTGTTCTATTGCGAAAAGATATCTGGTTAGAAGAAAAAAAATTATCTTTAGGGACAATCGTTTATTCCATTGACAAATGGTTCAAATGATTGACAACTACTTTTTTTCTATGTTAAAGAGCTTAAATTTTAAAAGAAAGCCCTATCTGATTGGAAAACTTTCTGCGAGAAATTTGCGACAGTTTCTACTCCAAAACCTAACCCAAACTATCGGCTCTAGTGAATGACACTACGGGCCTTGAACGCCATAGTCTAATCTTAACCTCGCGATAGCCTCAAACGCCTATTGCACTCCCGGCCCTGTTCTGAATAAGACCACCAATTTTTTATTTTTATTTTACGTAATTTAAGACGTATAAAGTTTTTTTTAAGTATTGCAGGGTGCAGTTGGTAATTTGTCGCCTAACTACAAAAAAAGAAGAAAATAACGTATTTCATTCATATAGATATTGTCAACCATAGTTACATATTAAAAACAGGAAGAATTATTCCATTAATTTTATTCAATGAAATCGCCAACCTTTCAGGTTGCGTCATCACCTGCTGTAGCCTTTCTTGACGGTCCCCCTGTTTAACTGGGTAAAAACTGTAGTGATCCTGGACCTAAGGTCTACCTTGGTGGTGCACGAGGACTTGAAGTTTAGTCCCCCACCCATCTCTCTCTCTCTCAAACACGTGCCAGACATAATTGTCCAAGGGTTTCAATCAGGGAAGTTTGGAAGGCAAAATGTACGGAGTGATATAGTCAAAGAAATTCTCTGACAGTCAAGATTGTTTCCTCCTGCTTCTCTAGCACACATAAGGCCTTCCAGCGTTCCCATCCTGGTTCTAGGAAAATACCTACATATACATAATGTAGCCCTCCGTATTGAGTCTGAGACCCTCCGGGAGGCTAATGGGGGCATACCGTGGCTCTCGCTACTAACACCAACACAAACACTATGATTTGGAACGGTAACTTGGTTGTTATGACTCTCGTTAAATCTTTGTGGGAGACAGCAAGCCGGAGGTTGTTTTGCGATTTCACAACTTGGTCATGGCAGAAATTCTTCAGGTCTGAGAAGACCCAAAGCATGACAGGCTTGAGACGATTCTTCAGTTTGTTCAAAAGCTTCGCAGTACGTTCTTTTCGCTTATCTCTCATCTTCTGTGACAGCAGATGTCATCATGCATTAAATGCCTGATGAGAGATTCCAACATTTTTTTGTCTCTGGCTATGGATCTCATTGTCACCCTGAAATCATTTTCAATGATAGCTTGGATCTCAACGACAAATTCGGGAACCCTTTTTATATCAGAACGCTTATAGCAAGATTTCTGAGCTGTTATAGCCTCGTAATTACAGGCAGACTCATTTGTTGTTTTTGTATCTTACTACTCGACCTTTCCATCATTTAGGCCTGCACGTGCCATCATTATAAGCCTAGGCTAGGCTATAACCTGAGTTGTCCACTGCCTTCGTCTAATTCCATAAGGCTATTCATTTGCACTAGGCTACGGCCAACATGTGTGGTTTAATGTTGACCAATTTCGGAGATCCCAATGATAGATCGATATAAGCCTACCGTTAGTTCCAATATGTTCACACGCCCTGCAGTTTCAAGGCTTCCGGCATTTCTGAGCTGTCAATCTGTCACGTAGGTAAGAAAGATTTCCCTCTCGGTTCTTTATATTAATTATTCAACCTACATAAATAAAACATACCCAGTGATTAACTACAGCGTATTGGGAACATTTGGATACAGTGTTGTGTTTTGGTACGACTATTATCGGTGAAGTGAAGTCGATGGAGGTGGTACCTAACAGGACTACCATTAGCTGCGGTTTGCTGAGATGAACGGTGGGGCGGGAGCTTGATACTGGACTAGCAACTCAATTCATTACGGGCAGAGATATAGGTGTGATCGCTGAAAAGGCGAATCAAAATAACAATATCCACTGTCCATATCAATGAACCCCACATAATAATGTAACGTTATGGGGAAGCAAAGAAATTCAATGTTGATAATGACAGGCTGACACAATACAGCCGTGTTACTGTTAGCTAACTGTCTCGAGACAAATTGACTTAGCACTAACTGGACATTAACTGTGAGTGCTAAGCATTATGGGAACTGCCATGTCTATAGCTTACCATAGACATTATCGTGTGTGTATGTATTCGTGTGCGCGCGTGTGTGTACGTGCGTGCGTGCGTGTGTCAACACTGTAAGATAGTAATTATAATAATTATAAATTAAATTCCTATTGGATTAGATTATTATTATTATTATGAGTAATATTTCTTATCTTTCAGATATTTGAAGTGTGAGCCGTAAGACACTTGGCTCAGCCTAGCCTACTTGACTGTGGATAGCCTACTTGACTGAGGATAGCTTACTTGACTGCCTGTAAGTGATACCTATTCATAATACCTGTTCTGCCTGTGACTTTCAATATGCCTGCCTGTAAAAGCAGAAATATGTAATGGATGTATTTGAGTCCACTTGTGTTTTAAATTGAGTTATCGTATTTCAGATCCTTTGCTTTTTATGCAAAATTACCTGCATGTGCTGAGAAGAGGCAGACAAAGATCAAGGGTAAGATTTGCAGCATCAAATGGCATTTCTCTGAAGTACGAGGGGCGGTCAATAGGTTTTGCGAATTGGTAGGGAAAAACAGAGGAAGGGGGATGGCTGTTTGTGGGGAGGTTAGGACAAGTTATGACAAGTCAGGACCTGCAGCCGCACGCTCTTGCCTTGTCTATTTAAGAAGCAGTAGCTGATTGCAGATCGTGGGTCAAAAAGTTTTCAACAATGAAGAAGGTTGGGCACCGCGCAGGGTTCAAATTTTTGACCAAGGAAAGCAATAATGCAAAAGAGATCCATGAAGGCATGGTTGCAGTGTACACCAACACCACCCCTTCCTATGCAACCATTGCTCGCTGGAATAGGGAGTTTCGCCATGGTCGTGAGTCCCTTGAAGATAACCCCCGTCCAGGACACCCGTCAGACATGACCGACGATGACAAAGTGGCCCGTGTGGAGAGGATGATCCTCGAAAATCGACGGGTGAAGGTCGAAGAAATTGAGCGAGAACTTGGAATATCACATAGAAGCGTTATGAACATCATCCACGACAATTTGGCCATGGCCAAGGTCTCTGCCCGTTGGGTCCCTAGGAACCTCACACCCCATCGACTTCAATGTCGTCAAAGTTCGGAGGCCAGAGTTGCACAAGCTGCCCTGCGCGAGTGCAGATTCGAGGAGCTCAACCATCCCCCCTTCAGTCCAGATCTGGCCCCTAGCGACTTCTTTTTATTTCGCCAGCTCAAGACTGCCCTGCGTGGACCCTGGTTTGAGGACGATGAAGATGTCCAGCTCACCGTCTAGGAGTGGATTGAACAGCAGTCGGGAAATTTCTGGTTGTCGGGAATTTCAAGCCACAGAGACAAGTGGCGCAAGTGCATTGAAGTCGAGGGTAGTTATATTGAAAAATAATAAAACACTTTTCCTCATATCTTGTTTCCTTATATTCGAATTGCAAAACTTATTAACCTTTGGCCCATCAAACTCTAATACATTTATGCGTTTTAGTTGAGCAAGTGTTTTTTCAAGAGTTACAAAAATCATCAAGTTGAAATTTAGGCTCCTATATTGGGCCATGAAAAAATGAGTGGCGCACCATGTACCATTTGTAAAAAGCCTGCGGATCCGAGAATAGAGAACATTCAACGTCAATTCTGACTCTGTCATGGGAAAGAAGGCCATCAACCGTGTCAGTGCATCACGTAAGGCTGACATCCATGCATTACCTGGACAACCTATGCATAAGATCTGTCGCCAGAAATATACAAAGCCCAGAAAATTTTAAAAGCACAAAAGAACCACCAAAAAACAAAAACATGATGTGGGAGATAGGCACGTCTACCTACGTTCAGCTGAAGCTGCCAATTTCCACTATGACAGATGCTGTCTGTTTTGAGAGAGTCAGCAATTCTGTGAGAAGTCAGTCAGAAGAGAAGGGACTTTGATGTGCCTATATTTACAGTTAGGACAATAGAGTTCAAGGACACAGTTCTAAAATCCTGTGATGAAAGAGAAGATGCCTGGGCAGCCACCGTCAAAGCTTGTGTGGCACATGTGCATGACTTAGTGCTGCAGATGCAGTGTATCACCAGATATGCAGTGTCAACTTCCGCACTAATAAGCAAATGCCAGTTCATCACAGTTTAACAAAGGCCATTGGAAACACAATCTTGGCGAGCATGGATGGACAGACTACTTCTGATTACACATTCAAGAAGAAGCATCAGCCAATCACCATGGGTATTAAATCCTCAGTGCAGGTTGATTGCCATGCAGTGCAGATTGATCAGCAACTATTTTTCCAGCGACTGACAATTGCTGCAAAGGCTTCATAAGACCTGGCGTCAATGTTTAGGTATGGGCTGTGTAGTTATTCTCCTAAATTGTTTGATAACTCCCTGCTAGTTCGACAGCCACATATACTAGTACTAGCTGACGCAATCTGGGCGCCTCATACACCTGACATTGCTGGAGTCACAGGCTATGTTTAGTATGTCCTAGATGGTGGAGTACTTGTTCAGCGAATCCCATGGACACATGGAGTAACGTATATGGACATCTGCAAGCGCTACAGCAAGTATGTCACAAGGAACTATGGACAGGCTATTGTCGTATGTTTGATGGTTATCAGGGCAGATCCACCAAAGAGATGACACACCGCAGGCGGGAATGTGAGAGAAGCGTAGCAACTGGAACATTGGATGAGAACATGCCTGTTACAATGAACAAAGATGACTTCCTTTCCAACAACACAAACAAGCAGCAGATTATGAACTTGCTCAGTGGTCACCTTCAGAAGAACAAATGTCGGACGTACCATGCCCTAGGGGATGCTGATCTCATCATAATCCAAAAAGCAGTGGAGTCTGCTACCACAATCAGCACTGTGCTCATTAGTGATGACACAGATCTGTTCGTCCTCCTTATCTGTCATGCCTACCTCAAGTCACATGACCTCTTATTTAAACCTTAGCCAAAGAAGAGCATGAAAAAGTCACGCATCTGAAACATAAAGAGTGTCCAGCAGCAACTGGCTCCCAGCGTGTGCACTCACATCCTCTTTATCCGTGCTATAAATGGGTATGACACTACATATCGCCTTTATGGCATTAGTAAATGAGTTCCCCTCAAGAAGTTGATGACTAAATGTGACTTCCGTGATTAGGCAACAACATTTTACTCACAGTCAGGTTCCACAGCAGAGGTGGTGTCTGCAGGAGAGAGGTCTTTGCTGTGCCTCTATAATGGGAGGCTTAGTGAGGGACTCGACTCGCTTCGTTACAAGAACTTCTGCGGTAAAGTGGCTACTAGCACCACTCATCTACAGACACAGAGTCTGCCACCAACATCAGCAGCCGCAAAGTACCACAGTCTCCGTGTGTATTATCAAGTGCATCAGTGGAAAGGAGCTGCAAACAAACTCCTGCCACAAGGTAGGCATTTTATAATATAGATATTTTATAATTGGGTAGACATTATATAATCATAAGCTTTAGCCTATACATTTTAGTCATATAGTGAAGTAAGATATAACACCTATTGTATATAATAATTTGACATAACAAATAAATTTAATTTCATTCATTCAAGAATGGGGATGGAAATAGACTGATGCGGGTCTGGTCCGGGTCCAGACAGGCCTACCAACTGCTCCCCAGGAACTCCGGAAGGTCATTAGATGCACATGTAAAACAGACTGCAGCAGCCTGAGGTGTACATGCAAGAAACACAATCTTAAGTGCACTCTTGCATGTGGCAACTGCAAAGGTTCAGCATGTGATGATTATGATAATGAAGGAAGCGATGACTAAAAATGGTATTTTTTATTTGTAAACCTTTTTTTAGATTCTTTAAAATAATAATTATTATTATCATCATTATTATTATGGTTTCTACAACAGCCAACTATGCTTCACTCAATGATGAGGGCGATTCATCATGGACTTTGGTACACATGGACCTCAGCCTTCAGCCATCAGAGAACAATGGAGGGTTCCAAACTACGGTGGATGGGGGAGAAGCAGTCTATTTGCACCACTGCTGTATCTTTCTTCTTCTATGCTTAACCTTTTTCCTCTACATTTGTTTGAAATGTGTCACATTCACAACTCAATAGTTAATTTTGATTGGGGAGCCATCGGTGTCTGGATGCTCGAGCCTCTGATGCTCACTCTCCAAGGCTGTGTCTGGGTGGGAGCTAAATGACCCAGTATCAGTTACTGTTAGAGTGGGTGTGATGAGGACATGGATAGCTGGGTGCACCTGGTACAAGACCTCTTCCCTCACTTATATCCTTATTATGCTTCTTTCTCTATTGTTCTAACTGTGATTTGAATACATTTGTTTTAAATTTATAAAAAAAAAGTTTTCTTATGATATGCAAATTGGTGCATAGCTTATTTAATAAGTAATTACCTCATTTGCATAATTACATTTGTTAATCAATCAAAATTGTAATAAAAAATGTTTGTATACATATTTGCTCTCTAAAGTAAATTTAAAAATAACTATTCGGGTCGGGTGTCTGGTGAAAATGAAAGATTGGCACATCACTTATCCTAGCATTTTCTATATTTTCTCTCACGAGAATTTCTTAGGACTTTTGATATGTTATTACTTACAAAGCCTATTGATAAGAGTGAAACTGTTGAAAGAGTTTCTATTCTTTTGCAATTTGTGGGAGGTTCATCCCCCTTCTCTCTGTATAGTAGTATCGAATCTGAGGCTATGAGGCTAGGAACCGTTGTGCGTAAAGGGTCCGGGGGGAAGGCAATAGAAGTCGAACATCAAGTAGCCTATATGTTTGACATAGTTATTACTGTGATGCCAACTCCAACTTCAGATCATTTACCTCCTCAGAAATTGGTCAACATAAACCACACGTTTTGGTGGTAGTGCAAACAAGTAATTGAACTGGACGACCGCAGCGGGCACCTTGTTGGTTATTCCCGTCGTGCAAACAGCCTTTAGAACGTTCGCTCCCATAGCTTACGTTAGCAACTCCGCACTCATAATGAGCGATTACCACACTATCTATTTTAGTATTTTTCAATAATTTTCCGGGAGTAGATTTCTTAGGACTTTTTATATGTTATAACTAACATATTTATGAGACTACAAGAGTTGAAATGGTTTCTGTTGCAATTTGTAGGTGGTTATGTCGTATATCGATTGGACCTCAAAATAAGATTCTTTAATTGATTTATATAGGGGATGAATTATATCCTGCGATTTAAACTTAAAATGCCTGGCCTATGTAGTGTAGAACTCTATTTTCCATTTGAGAAGCTAAATCACATTGTTTTGTAAGAGGAAAATCGCTCGAAATTAAGACACCTAAATCCTTTTGTATGTTTAATGCATTTAAAATTTGTTACCAACATATGTACTTACCTTACACTTGCCTATGTTGAATTGCATCTGCTATCTCTCAGACCATTCGCCCATTCTATCCAGGTCCTTTTGTAAGTTTTCATAGTCACTCATTAGGTCTTAATATCTAATTTCATGTTATCGGAAAATGTATAAACTTTACATAATTGATTTACTTTATGAATAATTACTTCCCTTGATAACTCACTGCTTACGGTTTTACAAACAATCCTCAATCCATTTTGTATGCTGCCACCTATTCCGTTTGATTTTAGCCCTATCAAGTTTCCTTAATGAAGAACGGCATCAAAAGCCTTTTCTAAATCGAGATAAACTACATATATATTTTTATCCTGATCAAACGTCCCGTTAATTTCCTGATGAAATCCAGCAAATTACTTTGACATACATGTCCACGTCTAAATCCGTACTCTTAGTGATTTATCAAGCGATCACGTTCCTGTCTCTAGCAATAAAGTACAAGGGTATGCAAAGAACTGAAGTAAGGGAAGTGGAACGAAAGTTACTAGGATCAATCATCATGCCTTATTGGAATGTTATGTTATAGTTGCCTCTTTGAACTCTCTAATATATTTTTAGAAAATCGTACAAAAGGGTTTTAACAATTTGACTTTCTAATTCTGTAGGGTGCCTTGGCTACCCTGAATTGACAACAACGCTAGTGCTGTTTTCGTAATTCCCTTCAGAAGTTTTCATCTAACGATTGACATGATGAGGAAAAAAGGGGTATCTATCTTTTAGGATTCTCGACAGTATTGCATTTTTTAGAAATGTTAATTTATCAGTTACATTCATCTAGGCCCTTTTTAAGCTCATTATTTATCCACGGTATTTATTTTTACCTATCACAGTAGCCAGCACCAACTTTATTGTCTAAATTCTATTTGTTAATTTAAAACAAATTGATATAAATTCAAAAATCACATTGATTTGGCTCAATAGGGTCAACTTTTTAATATATAATCATATGTTGTCTTACGTTTATTCGCACTTACGTGGATTTTTATTTATAATATGTAAAAATATTTCATATTTCTTTAAATAAATGAATTCTGTAGCGTTTAAAGGCAGTAATTTTTAACTAACAAGGGTTTTCCTTTTGCAGGTGAATGGAATGGATTTGGCCAGAAGATCTTGCAAAAACATTAGCGAATACACCGTTGTTCCTAACAGCAATCGAGTCACAAGTTTCATAAAACCTGCTTACTATGCTCATTTTGATATGAAACTTGGTGACCAGAGTAAAGCTTGGGCGCCACACATAGTATGCAAGAAATGCACCGAGTATCTGCGTCGTCGACCAAAGGCAAAAAGAGTTGTCTGAAGTTTGGTATTCCCATAGTTTGGAGGAAGCCGCAAATTATGGCAGTGGCTGATACTTCTGCGCTATTGATTTGTCTATGATCAAGATAAAAAACCGGAGCAACTTCAAGTGTCCTAAAATGCGCTCAACGCTCTAGTTCCTGATCTTAGCTTAGAAAAGTCCTCTGTCGAACTGTCGGCATCCAGATTGAAGGAAAAAACCTCTCCGACACTACTCGCATGACCTTCTACTGCAACTAATATCAAGAGTACTTCCTTTTTTCTGCCAAGAAAACGACTTGGTGTACTTTACAGATATTTATAAGCTTCTGCACAAGCTTGGAGTTCCACAGTACCTACCAGACGATCTGGGACATACTCTGTACTCATCGCTCACTCGACTACAATGAATATGAAGTATAAAGCTTTGAAGTATATCCTGGAGAAAATTCGTTATGATAAGCATGCGTGGCTGATTTGTGTTGACCTGAAGATGGTGAACTTTTTGTTGGGGCAACAGTCCGGTCTTACCAAGTACTCGTGCTTTTTGTGCATATAAGATAGTTAGGGATCAAGCTAAGCATTACACGAAGAAGGACTGGTCTGTACGTGAGGAATGAGTGCCTTGAAGAGCAAATGACGTCATAAACAAGACTGGTGGACAAAGATAGGATACTCTTCACACCGCTGCACAACAAGTTCGGCTTGATCAAACAATTCCCTAAAACTCTGGATAAGTATAGTCGATGTTTCACTTACATTTGCCACTCTTTTCCAGGATTGACTATGGAGAAGTTGAAAGATGGCATCTTTGACTGTCCTCAACTACGTTAGCTCATCAGAGATCCGGAGTTTAAAAAGTCAATGAAGGAAGCGAAAAAGGAAGCGTGGAAGGCTTTTGTTCTGGTCGTGATGAACTTTCTTGGCAACAAGAAGGACAGGAACTATATATAACTTGTCACCAATATGCTGACTGCTTTCCAAAACCTCGAATGCACAAGGACACAAAAAGGCATTACTTATCTCACATAAGGATCTGTTTCGTGAGAATCTGGTATCAATGAGCGACGAGCAGAGGGTGAGATTCCATCAGGACATGGAATAGATGGAGACCAGTTATTAGGGACATTTACAGGGAGCAACAAGGAAAATAAGTACCCTAGAAGACCTTGCGGTCCATACAAGGTAGGTACTTTGAGCGCAATCTTGAAGGTGTCCGTTGGCAACCTTGAAGATCACTCGCGAGAATCTTAACGGGGATTTCGCAAGAATTTATCTAGTCTCGACTTGAACTGGTCAACAGATTCACTGCTGACAACTTCCGTCGGAAGTGCGTTCCAACTACCACAGATACTGTATGTCAAGAATTTCCCACACAGATCACGGTGGTATCGCTTCAGTTCAAGTTTGTAGCCGTGATTTCTTGTTCTCCCCTCGCTGAGCTGGAAAATATCCCCGTAGTCCAGTCTGTCAAAGCCTCGAAGTATTTTGAACACTTTAGTAAGCTGATTATGTAGTCTCCCGGTCTCCAGCGAGAACATATCTAATTCCTTTAATCTATCTTCATAACTTTTATGTCTGAAAGAGGGAATCAGTTTGGTTGCCTTGGCTTGCACGCGTTCCAATCTCGCGATGTCCTTTTGAAATAAAGGACTTCAAAATTGTACGGCATACTCCAGGTGCAGTCGGACGAGGGAGTTGTACAGATACAGTACTATCTTCTTGTTCCGATATCCAAACTGTCGCTTTATATACCCTAACATCCTTTGGGCTTTCTTCTCCACCTCAATACACTGTTCCGAGAACATGAGGTCACTCGTGATAGTTACACCCAACTTCTTCTTAGTGTCGGTGGATTCGAGAGCAGTGCCCTTAAGGATATAGGGTGATTGGGGATTTCGGTGGCCTATATGCATCACTTTGCATTTGTTTACGTTGGACGTTATTTGCCACGTATCAGACCACTCCCCAATCTTTCGAAGATCATCTTGCAGGTGGGCAGTATTTCCATCCTTTGCAACGTTCATACCAAGCTTGGTATCGTCGGCAAATTTGGAAATCTTAGGAACCATGTCACCGTCTATGTCGTTGACGTAGATGATGAATAGTAGTGGTCCCAGGACAAAACCTTGAGGCACTACGCTAGTAAAGGCAACCACCCGTTGCCGTGTGCCACTTAGCCAGGTCTCTATCCAGCCGGCTACTTTTCCGTCTATGCCCAGCGCTCGCACTTTCCGGAGAAATCTGCGGTGTGGTACCTTATCAAAGGCTTTCTGAGAGTCTAAGTAGACCACATCCACCGCCTTTTCCCGATCGTGCTTACTAAAGACGAAGTGAAAGAATTCCACAAGGTTCGTCAAGCATGATCGTTGCCTTCGGAAGCCGTTAGAGAACTCCTTAGTAGCAGCTTTGACTCTAAATTAGACGTCATTTTGTCCACCATCATGCTTTCTATGAGTTTACCGACTATCGAAGTCAGACTGATAGGTCGGTAGTTCAAAGGTTGGCTACGGTCTTCTTTCTTGAAAATAGGAGTTACCTCCGCTTCACGCCAGTCTCTAGGAACGCATTTGGTCCATATTGACATGTTGAAGATTGTGCTCAGGTGTCGTGACACTTGATCGCGCACTTCTTTCAACACTTTAGGTAGAAACCCATCCGGGCCAGGTGACTTATTCATCATTAGGTCACTGATATTTTTTTATTTCTCCTTCGGTGAAGTCCATATCCTCCAGCTTTTCCCTCGAGTAGTGACCCGTTGGCTAGGGGATGGGACCACACTCTTCAGTAAACACTGAAGAGAAGTAGTCGTTGAGGAGGTTAGCATTTTATGCATCTGAGTGATTTAATGTCCCATCCTCATTCCTCAAAGGGCCAATCATCCGACTGATTGGTTTACGGCTGTTTAAATATCCAAAGAAATCCTTGGGATTCTCTTTACAAAGTTTCGCTACTCAGAGTTCCTTAGACAGCTTATCTACCCTAATGCTTGACTTCACTCTCCTGGCTAGCCTCCGGTATTCGTCAAAGTCACCCGAGATCTTCGATTGCCGGTCCACAGTTCTCTTCTCCCTAAGCAGTTGGCCGATTTCTCGATTAAACCACTTTGGTTGAACAGAAGACTGACGGGAGCATTTCAGAGGGATGAAACGCGATTGAAGATTCATGAATATGGTTTGGAAACTGTTCCACGAGTCTTCAACAGCCTCGCACAATTCAATTCTAGTCTCGCGTCAGTCAGTCCAGCAGCAAGACCTGCAAACTCTGTTCTTCTCAAATCAAGTTTCCTTGATTTACTAGTTGAGGGCCCTGCCTTTGGGACTTTGACTACAAATCTAATTAGTTGGTGGTCACTGCCACCGAGCTCTTCGCCAACAGAGAGGTCCTCAACGATGTCATCCTCAGAGGTGAAAACGAAGTCGAGGATATTGTCTTTTCTCGTTGGTTCTCTCACCCATTGAGTCAGGAACTTGTTGTTTGCGAACTCCAGGAGTAGTTCGTTCTCGCCACAGGGTTCTCTGGTTCCCCAGTCAACTTGTGTGTTGAAATCCCCCATGACGATACACACTCTGTCTTTAACAAGTTCACCCAGTAGCTGGTACAGATCCCTGTCCTTTAAAACGAGTTGGACAGGGGGTCTGTAAAGCAGCAGGTTCCTGTATCTGGTAAGACCTATACCTAAGTCAACTTCCAGTAGCTCGTGTTAGATACAATGTTGCAGTTCATTGATTTGAGTGTATCCTTGAAATACAACACTATACCTCCGGGAACCGTGAATTCACCTTCAAAATCTCGGTTTGAGGTTTTTACCCCCGACTTTGTTATGACCACCATTTCAGATTCTTCCGTCGCTACGAGGCCACGAAGTTCAAGAAACTTGTTTTGATTGACCTCGAATTAAATAGAAGAATGTTCACGGAGTTCCCAAATGTAGAACTATCTACGCCCTTTCTTTTCCCGCTTTGTTTCTCTGTGGCAGGGTCACTCCCCTCTTTGTGACCTCAGAAAAGTTCGTTTCTGGAGTAACACGAGTGTACTGGCGTACGTCCTCCTTTACTCTGGGCCTGACACTTCTTTGCGTCGGCTCCACAACATCCTTGATCTTGTTTGCGAGTACAGCTTTCCCTTTAAAGGAAAGATGCCCTCCGTCCCTTTTGTACAGGTCGTTTCTCCCGTAAAAGGTGCGGCAGGGGTCTACAAAAAAGACTCCTTCCGCCGTACAAAGATCTCCCAAGCGTTGGTTTATGGAGACGTTCCTCCCATGAGCATTGCGGGATGGACCTCGTCTTGGGAGTATCCCGACTACGACACGTCTGCGGGTTTTCAGCCCACAGTCGTCAACTGCTTTCATAACCGTGGTCAGAATCTTCCCGCTGGCGCCGATTTTACCTCCTCTTAGGTAGAGATCGTTGCCGCTTGCCATCAGGGCAACTACTGAGCTCTTGCAGATCTGAGCTTTCTTAGCCTCTACCCTTATTTCTCCGTTCCCCCTTCATGGAAGGCAGCTTATCTTCACACTGGTGCAAAGGCGGAGCGCTATCAAGGGTTATAGATCCCGCGCTTGGGAGTCACCGATCACGATGACCCTCGCGCATTTGGGTTCAGAAGACAGAGGCTTTCCTTTCAGTAGAGGCTCTTTCGATTCGTCTTTCTTCTCCACTTTTTTGTTTTTTTTCCTATTCTTTATCTTCTTCTGGGACGTCGTATGGGTGGCCTGTCTCTGTCGACGCTGTGCTTGAGGGCTCAACAGAGGAGCCGCCCGCATTGTTGGGAGTTTTCTGTTGCTCTATATTGGTGGCTGTCATCTTTGCAATTCCTGGCTTCGAGACGACGGATTTGACTCGCATGCTCAGATTCGAGGATCTTCACTTTTTCTTCCAGCCATCGTGATTTTTCCTCATAAGATTCAAACATTTCTTTAAGCTCCTGCAATTCTGCCCTTAGGACGCAGTCCGTGCAGGTACTTCCTGGGTGGCATTTTGAGAAACAGCCTCCGGGAAATCTACGCACCACTTGTCTTTTTGGCATGTATAGCACGTATATTTTAGCGCACCAGGTCCTTTCTTTCCAGTCGTGCTGAACTCTTTATATCTCGGAATAATTTGTGACAACTCAATAAAAAAGAAAGGGGGGGGGTGAGTTCGCCCCGCATGAGTCACTCCCGCCTATCTATCGGAGAGTTGGATGGAGTATTGATGGTTGATTACGATTGGACTATGAAAAGAAACATCTCTACATCTGAGCATTCTAGGAGTTCGATGAAACGGAAGTTTATGCCCTGAATTATGTACAATAATAACCTAATATCCAATTTAAATGTACTTATATTTAACAATGTCTCGCTATTCAAAGTACAATAATTAATTTTTTTAACATTTATTAAATAAATTGTGTTAAAAACGATGTTTTTATCTTAAATCCCTATTTTGGATCAGAAATATTAAAATTCAACCGAAAATGGCATAAAAATGAAATCTATTTAGTCATAAGATCGGATTTAAAAAAAATCTAATTATCACAAAAACCTGACCTGATCGGAGGAAACGGATGTAATTAACGGATTCAGCAGTGAAAAATTATCTTAAATCAGTTAAAAAAAATTGACGACTTGCAAAGCTTACTCTTTGTAACCTAGTGTTGTAAGTACTGGGTTTATACCATAGTATTTTTCTATTTATAGTAAAAAATGAATGCTGAAATATATTTCCCATTTCCCGGATGTCTTCAAAATTCAAAATTTTGTCCCAATTTAAATGTTTTAGGCGTGCCTCTAAAATATAAAAATTTGACGACTTGAAGGGCCGCACGTATTAAAGAGAACTCATTGACAGTTTTAGGAATATTTTTACATTGAAAGGAATTAAGTGTTTCATGTAGATGAATACTTTTAGTTAACATCTCATTATTACTCAAAATCAAGTTTAGGATATTATGTTTAGGTGTGGCATCGTCTACTTTTATAGTTTTTATATCCTAAAATTTTATTCCCAGTATTTTCCGCTGTTTCATTTAAAAAAAAAATCTTTGTTTTGAAAATCGGAATCACCTCATATACAAACTAATTGAATATGATAAGGTTGGGAAGAAAAAATTCAACCTTGATCTCCGAATGTAATTAACTGGGAATCAGAAAATTTGACTTTGTTCAAATAAATGAACACGGTTGGAGAAAAACAACTCTTGCTGAATTTATCAAGATACAATAAAATAATTGTACCTTAATATATACTCGTAATTGTTATATTATTATATCAAAATACGAAATTATTACGGTAAAGAGACCTTGAGGTATCATAATAACAACGTTTAAGAGGGTTGTATCATGATCATCGAGGATGGCATTTGTATATTTATTTTTGCTTAATCAAGAAAATAGAGACAACTGATGTAACCAATAATGACTCATTAACTTAGTGAAGGAAGAATGATGGAAGGTTTAGAGCGATAAAGAAAAAAGTGCATAAATAGAGAATAATAAAAGAGGGGTGACAAATATGTTGAACCAAAACTCCTCTACCGTACACGCTCTCGAAGGAGAGGTATTACAAACCTTCAGGAATATGGCTAAACAAGTTGTATAATCTTTTACCATTTCCACTCCAAATAGGAACTTAAACTCCGTGGTGCGAGGTCGATACGACAAGGGGATTGAATTTATTAATACAGTCAACACATAATCTCGGTATCTGATTCCACGTCTTACACTCCCTCCTTAGAGTAGAATTATGATCCTTTATGGCAATGGAGACCGGCAATAAACGTATTTTTTTTAAACTTGGGTAGGAAAGCTTCCCCAAGAGAGTTTTTATATTTTATTTTGTTCAATAGTAGTTTATTTTCTTCACGCACCAGTGTCCAGCTGAAATTTGTTGCTTGAAGCACCGACACTAGTAAGGTACATAGTAAATAACGATATCTAGAAAACTTTCTTGCCCAAGACATGGCAGTGGCTGCCTCTCTTAGGTGCGTTCTTGTATTTAATTAACTTCTGTATTTTGGGCGCTATAGATCACAATCCCGTCAAATAAAGAGGCCTCTTACACTAGTGAGATGTGCCTCGTGTGTGAGAATGGCTCGTGACTGTGAGCGTCACTACTTCGATAAAACAATTTACTAATATGAACCAGTGGAACGCATTTTGGGGGCCTTTTATACGTAAGCCTGAGCAGACTTCAGCTCCAACCGAGAATGGGTATAGATGACAAATGCTTTTTGCCTCCATGCCTTCCTATTCCTATTCCTTTTCACCTTGTTTGTATGTTTTTCCTTTATTGCCGCTAAAGACCCAACAGCCACACACGGTCCTCTTTTAACAGTCTAGTTTGGGGGGAAGGCGAGTAAACGAGGCAAAGGGGTCATTCCAATCCAATGAGGGGATCAGATATGCAAATAGTGTCTTCTTTCCCAAGGAAGAGAAAGGAATTAGAGTGACATATATTTCTACGAGGGAGAAAGGGCTAAGAACAGAAAATAAATAGGAAGAAATCAGGAAGAAAGAAATAAAGAGGAAAAAATCTCGGTTTCGAAGTAATGTTTGCGGAGAGATTTTGAAACACGCCGTTCACCGCAGTGATTTATAAGTGCAATATAGGAAGAAAATTGGAAGTTTCTTTGCTCTTCAACTTCTCTCAATGAAAGAAATTTTCACTTATTTTCAGACTTATTTTCAGAGCTACTACATGAATGTTGCTGAGGGCAGCGAACGATATGCTCTATCCACACTCTATTACACACTCACCAACTGCTACATCTTCCGACTCTGCATGGGTTATTCATTTATCCCATTGTCTCTTTGTTAGGAATTTAAACAGGATTGTGTATACAGTTTTGTCCAATGAATATACGCAGTAATTCTTGAAATTATGAGCTTTCTATGACAGCATAATATGTTTGATTAATTGAATATATAATAACGCAATGCGTGGCTATATGGTTTCTATGACTAAGGAAATTCAGTTGATTTTTATGTTTTATAGCGACGCTATGTGGTTTCTATGGCTATGGAAATTCTGCATAGCACTATGTGTATGCTATGTAGTTTTTACTGCATAAGATATTCGGTTGATTCATTTGATATAGAATCCTAGCGTTAGTTATCTTGTTTCTATGACTACCGAATTTAATTTGCGTCATAAAATATATAATGCCTTGCTTTTGCTATGTAGTTTGTATGGCTACCGAAATTCAGTTGATTATTTATTCTATAATACTATCGATAGCTTAGGCACTGCATATGGACCAGAATGGTCTCCCAACCTATTTATCTTCGGTTCAAGATAAAAAAAGGTTTAACTGCGGGGCAAATTTGCGCTCTTTCAGATGCCTGAATCACCAGTAAACCTAGACCGTTGTTGGCGCATGACAGGAGGAAATTGCTACGGAAATAGCAAAAATCTCTTGCAAATAAAAGTAAATAATTTCAGTAGCCTTGTATGATTTTAGGTTGTGCTTGGTTTTCTTAAATGAGTGTTATTTATTGGACAAGACTTTGGGAACAATTCGGTAACATTAAATAAATAAAAATGAGATGAAACAGATTAAATTTGAATTAATAGTCCGTTGAGGTTGAAATTAGCATCTATACAGATCAACGCTAATTCCTTTCTCTATCCCTTGGATTAGTTTAAAGGCCTCTTATACGCATTTACCTTAAAGTGTTATTTATTCAATTGCTGCATATGAATACAGGGAAATTGGAGGATATTAACAACATTATTTTAAAAGTCAGCTATGCAAACAGGATTGTATTTGTTATTTAAAGAGAAGAACGAACTTAAACTGACCTACCTAGTTGTAATATATATATTTCATATATATATGATAAATAACACCCACAAGGAAAAAGGAAAAACGATTTCGAGCGCGTTCGTCTTCATTCTAAAAGACCTCTTCATGGAATAACATAGGTCAGGACAGACAATGTCTTAAATAGTAAGGAGTGGGGGTTAAAACGGCTACCTGCATCAAAACCCTAACTAGGGGGTATAAATTCTATAAATACTTTAATTTGTGATTTAATATAATTAGATATGATATGATCTAGGCTAAATATCCAGGGCTAATATTAAAATTTGGGAAAGTATTAATAGAGATACACTCCCAAATATTTTTTGAAAAGTAGCTTGTACATTTAATAACAAGTTTAGCACTATTCCAATTAATAGTATGATCCTAACTATAGATAATTAAAAATAATGCATATGTATATATATATATATATATATATATATATATATATATATATATATATATATATATAATACAATAACGTACATGTAAATGCAGGAAAGAAACCATGTTTAGACCGATTTATTGCAAAATTTACAAGTCGGAATGTAATTAGCGGGAGTGGTATGGGGGAGCAGAGGAAGGACGAATATTCTGCTTATCAAGTGAATTGCCCATCGCAATTAGAAGTTGAAAAAGATCGCACAATCGCTTTTCTAAATATTCTAACTCATTAGACAAAACATTGTTTCAAATATGAAATACGAGGGGCGGTCAATAAGTTTTGCACTTCGGATATGAGAAACGAGATATGAGGGAATGTGTTTTATTATTTTTCAATAAAACTACCCTCGACTTCAATGCACTTGCGCCAATTGTCCCTGAGGCTTCGAATTCCCGACCACCAGAAATCTTCCGACTGCTCTTCAATCCACTCATGGACGGCGAGCTGGACATCTTCATCGTCCCCAAACCGGCGTCCACGTAGTGCAGCCTTTAGCTGGCGGAATAAAAAGTAGTCGCTAGGGGCCAGATCTGGACTGTAGGGGGGATGGTTGACTTCCTTGAAACCGCACTCGCGCAGGGCAGCTTGTGCAACTCTGGCCTTGTGGACTTTGACGACGTTGAAGTCGATCATGGGGCGTGAGGTTTCGTGGGTTTCTAGGGACCCAACGGGCAGAGACCTTGGTCATGGCCAAATTGTCGTGGATGATGTTGATAACACTTCCATGTGATATTCCAAGTTCTCGCTCGATTTCTTCGACCTTCACCCGTCGATTTTCGAGGAATCATCCTCTCCACACGGGCCACATTGTCATCGTTGGTCACGTCTGACGGGCCTCCTGGGCAGGGGTCATCTTCAAGGGACTCACGACCATTGCGGAACTACCTATTCCACGAGCAATGGTTGCATAGGAAGGGGCGGGGTCGGTGTACACTGCAACCATGCGTTCATGGATCTCTTTTGTATTCTTGCCTTCCTTGGTCAAAAATTTGATCACTGCGCGGTGCTCAACCTTCTCCATTGTTGAAAACTTTGCGACTGACGATCTGCGATCAGCTACTGCTTCGTAAATAGACGAGACAGGAGCGTGCGGCTGCAGGTTCTGACTTGTTATAACTTATCCTAACACTCCCACAAACAGCCATTCCCGTCCCCTGTTGCTTACCGAATCGTAAAACTTATTGACCGCCCCTCGTATATAGAAAACCCACGGACATAAACTTATATAAATTTTTATTCTAACGAACATAATAGCATCAAACAAAGTGTTTTCTCCTCTATGTTTTTGGACTGGATCAGTGCAAAACCAGTCATAAAATGCAGTAATTATATTTCGAGAAATATATTAGAATGTATCTCCATTAATGCGTTCCTAAATTTCCACCTTAGCCCTGGTTTGTTCATGCTAGACCCCATTATCAATACATACATAAAATCTAAAATAAACTTCTTTCAGGATTTTATAACGCCTAATTAGAGTTCAGAGGTGGCTATTCTAATCCCCCCTTCCACTATTTAAGGCAATGTATGTCCTGCCTCCTGTTCATTCCTTGAAAAGGTCTTTAAGAATAAAGACGAAAGTCCTCAGAATCGTTTTTCACTTTTCCTTTGTAGGTGTATCTGCATATCATCATCATCATTACTTCACTAACTCTATAATTCAAGAAGAAGATTTTTTAAAGTATTTGAATAATAATTTCATCTTAGTTTGGTTATGACATGCGTTTTTATAAAAGTTTTTTTAATAATTCTTTGATAATATCAAAAAACAAAATGGTGAAGTTCAGAAATAAATATAAGTATCGAAATTTTGTGAATTTTTTAAAACCCTAAGAATTACAAATGGTGAAGTTCAGAAAATTTATTTTTATATATCTTCTTCTATAACTCTATATTTTAGCAATGTGATATTTTGAAAAGGGAAAAATTTAGTTCAGAGTTCCTTTTTAAAATTATTATAATTGGTGAAGTTCAGGCACATTTATAAAATTTTAACCATGTCTGATTTTTTTAAATTTTAAATTTTAATTTTGGTACCGATGCGCAATGGCGAATCCATTGCCTGGTATATATATATATATATATATATATATATATATATATATATATATATATATATATATATATATATATATATATAAATTTTTCTATTAAAAGTCTTTTATTATATATTTTATACATATGTAAAACAGACTTATACCTCACCTAAGTTTGAGTTTCATTTATACACGTTTTAATCGTCTGATATGCATAATTTTTTAATTTTTATTATTTTTTTAGCAATGAAACGAAAACGTATTGCATTATTTATAAAGCTGGTGATTGGACTTAGCGATATTTCCAAAAATCCTTACTTCTGTAACCTGCTGGATGAAGAACAGGTGGAGTTTTTATTGGATTGGCAACCATGGAAAAAGATTATTATATCCCCCCACCTCCCATCATATATGGTAATAGAAGCACTTTAAGTCTCTGTCACCCCTTTTAAAAACATTAGTAGGAAGTAGAAGCTATTTGAACTGTCTTCCACTTTAATTGGTGATTATAACCAAAAATGAAGTTCAAAGGAGTTATGAAGAAATAAAACTTCATTGATATATAGTTGATAATAAAATCATGGTGAGACCTGAATCTCGCCGAGGATGACCTTCAGCTAGAATCATGATCTCGAGCATTGTACAAAAAAACAGTTTGTTGGTGATTGAGCACCAAACAAATCAATGTAGGTTGTAGAGTTGCTATCAAATGGTCTAGACTCGATCAAATTGAAAATTAATAGAAAGACTCGAAAGTAGGTGTTGATACCATCAAACTGTTAAACGCCGTCAAACTTTTATTTCTATACAAAAGGTGAGTGATCCAGGTTCTCAAATGAAGTTTACACAAACTTGCTCTAAAAGTTTGGGAACAATTTGTAGTTATGATCAAACATGTAGATGATATCTTTGATTATTGAATCGAGAAAGAAAAAAATAAAAGCTAAAATGAGTTAACCATAGACGAGGTTTTCAGACAAGAAAGAAAAATAATAAAATTAGCGGGAATAGAAAAAGCATCAATGATAAAAAGAATGCAATTGCTAAGTCCATCAACCCTAAAACGCCTAACGAGTGCCATAGTACCAGCTCCCGGGAACAATCAAAATAAAATAAAAAAGGAAGGCAGTAAGAGTCAGCGGTGAGAAAGTTAAAATCCCCCGAAATGCCGAAAAACCGCTTTCAATTTTTTTTAATCAACGACTCAGGTGCAATTTCATTGATTGGAATTGGAGGCAGCCGGTGAATAGAAAGTTTCAAATGGAAAATAAACAGACGAAATTCAATTCAACTGGTTTGTTTTGTTGTTACTTTTAGCAGACGAGGTCACTCAAAGGCGAAAGGGATAAGAAATTTGATATGGGATTAGAGGAAAGCTATGCTGAACGTAGGAAAGAAACTCTTCGTTGGTGCTTCCCAAAACTTCTTGGAAATGGCGAAGGTAAGAAATATTACATTTCCAGTACTGTTAAAAAGAGAAAACGTAAGCAAAAACAAATACATAGTGGTACACTAAAAGAATTTTGGCATTAACGTATCCCTTATTATTTCGCGATCGTATGATTCATTTTTTAGACCCAAAGAGTTCGGACCACGAGATTAAAATGAGGAAATAATCAATTTCCACGGGCTATTAAATCGGAACGTTAAGAGCCTTATAAATTACCAAAAAGTGTTAAATTTCTGATGAAACTGCCTTTGATGTTAAACCAAAATGTTTGAATTTTACGGTAAACATGGTAATTACTCTCCATTTTCTTACGGTTTAACTAAGTAAGGGTGTGTGTCTGCATAATTGTTTATACACTTTATACGATTCAAATATTTAGAAGCGTTTTGGGGGGTAATTAATTAATTTAGGTAACTAAGAAAAATATGAAAAACCTGCAAGAAACTAATATATATATATATATATATATATATATATATATATATATATATATATATATATATATATATATATATTCATATCTTATTTAATATAAAATTCCTACTGAATACTCTATGTAAATGAGAAAATATATTAATAATTATTGATTTATATAGTCTTCGTAGATTAATATCAACATGCATCGTACCATGTTTTTCTGGGTTGTTCCCGTTTCTGCGTTCTATATGTTCAATGTCCATGTTTCAGTTACATAGGTTAAAATTGGTGAGATGCATTGATTAAATTCTTTGCGTTTTAAGCAGAGATGTATGTCACCTCTGAAGATGTAGCAACGATTTCATACTTTTCTCTCGTCTAATTTTTCCCCCACAGATTTTTCTTTCACATGATCCCACCATGAGTTTAAAGCTGTTCCAATTTAGTACATTATTATACGTGTTACAATATTTGATCACCGATTTTGGTTGCTTTCTCTTTTGCAAAGCACTTTATACTTATTAGGTTCGTGTTTGAAAAGGTCATTTTCAGTCTAAATGGGAAACTTGCTTGTAATAGTTCTATTATCATTCCCTATAATTATTCTGGACCTTAATATCACCCATATTTTATGATTGCCTTTCTATGTCACTCCAAATTTCTTCCATTTTCTAAAACTGATTTATTTGTATTTTTATGATTGAATGAGTGCCGCTGAAATGACGATTTGGCATGGGTGTATATAATGGTGTATCTAAATGAGGTTTATTTAATTCAATGTCTCTGTTTAGCTCTCAGAACTGACTCTGAGTTTACTGAGTCAAAAGTTTTTCATATTTTAACATTGCCATGTACTATAGTTATTTCTGAAAATTCCATTTTCTGGTGTTTGTTTTTAGTCGAGTGTTTGTGTCATTCTGTTAGTTATGAATTTTATACGTAATTTAAGTTACTGATAAAACTGATGGCCATGTCGTTCATTAGTGAGCCTTGTCGCTTCAAAAAAGAAGAAGTACAACGGAAGTGTTAGACCTAATTTTCATTAAATAATTTTGGAATAAACTAGAGCTCAAGCATTTATAAATTCCATTGTATTCAGAGCATTTCTCAGGCTGTTTAAAATTTTTCAAACTCTTAAGTGCAAGAAAATTTCGCCCTTCTTTAAAAGTGGAATTTCCTTTTGCGTTTTGTGAAGTTGCCACCTTAGGCAAGATAGCATTTGCTATTGGTTAGTCCTTGATAAAATTCTTCAACTCTTTTAATGATGTTTTCGCTGATTGTGATTTCGTTTCCCTGATTCTAATTTAGTTTTCTCATTTTGGTGTTGGTGTGATCTCTTTCAGCGGTCCATATTTATCATAAAGGTTTTACTCTCGATTCGTTTTAAATGTTGTAAGACCTTCCTTGAGCTATTTTGGAATGAGCTTGTTGAGTATAAAATATTCAATCCTTTCTCTAATTGTTCTACCTCGTCTTATGTTTTGCCTTTTTATAAAATGGTTATTGTTACCTCACTTATTGTTATAGTTTTGTAATGTATATTCTACTTCTTGATATTACAGTTCAGTAAAGTTGATTTTAGCATAATTTGAAGAAAATATAAAGTGTGTGACCACAAAATTTTCTTTGTATTTAATCGCTTATTACTGAGTGATTATTACAGCTCCACAAATGAAATTAAAACCATTTGAAAGAGAAGGTTGGAAATCTTTATTATGTTTTTTATGTGTTTAGAGTAACCACCCTGGACATTCTTACATTTCACACACCTTTTTTGTTCAAAAACGGTGTTTATCATTTCTACATATCTTTCTGAAGTTACTTAAAGCGGTCTCCTTGTCACCATGTCCTAAAAGGTAAGGACCACAAACCTTGCTGCTACGCAAACAACACCATCAATAACTTTTGGGAATGCAAAAGTTTATTCAAGTGAATATTGGGCTTGTTTTGTGACCAAAACCTGTAATTCTGTCTGTTGGTGACCCCATTGAGAGAAGAAGGTGAATTCATCACTGAATATTATATGCTCTTCTGTTTGATTCCCGTGGCAGCTGATACTCTTCTCACAGAGTTTTATTGTCTTTTTCAATCTGATTTACAACTAAACGAATGTTTTCACTGGTTCGCACACCGTGATGTTTCCATTTTGCGAAAATCCTACGAATCGTTTTTGTATCTATGGTCCTTGGCTGACGGTATTGCTATCTGAAAGACAGTTGGGTTCAACTACCGAGCCATGTTCGATCATCTCTTTTGCGGTGAAAACACGTTGCAATACCAAGGAAATAACCGATAATTTTAGTGGAAAAATCTTTTATTTTTTTATAGGTACAGATTTCGTATCCAGCATATCGAAAGAAAATAAAACTTTAAATATTCTCTTTCAAATGCTATAATTTCATTTATGAAGATAAAATAATGACTGAGTAATAAGATGTTAAAAATAGGGGCAATATTTGTGTTCATAGACACACGCACACTATATATATATATATATATATATATATATATATATATATATATATATATATATATATATATATATATATATATATATATATATATATATATATATATTGGCAAAAAATAATAAAAAACCACAATAAATAAATCGGATTCAATTATTGTGGTTTAGTATTATTTTTGCACTGGATACATATCGCGTTAATACGATATCTTCTAATATATATATATATATATATATATATATATATATATATATATATATATATATATATATAAATGCGAAGCTTTACCTATGCATGCATTCCAAATAAAAAGGATCACGAAGAGGACTAATAACAAATGCAGAATACAGGATTTGCTCAAGTTGACCCTCTCGATCTAATGTTTGCGAGGTATATACATACAAGATATATTTGGGAGAAGTTAAGGTTCATTTCAAAACAGTTTACCAATAAAATGATACTCAGGAGAGGAAATACCAAATTTAGTGAAAGTTTCCCAATCCTATATTGGGCGGGAGGAGTTTTTACAGATTTTTTGAGGGTGCTTTATCCTTACTAATTTTAGAAAGATAGGTTACTTCCTAACAGTGCTGGTTGAATTGCTGCCTTTACGCCCAGTCGGCGGGCATACACTTTTTTACACTATCTTGAAAAGTGGGTGACATCGCAAACGTATGACGTCAAACAGAAAAGGTTTTGTTCTTATAGCAAATCACGTATCAGTTTTTTTTCAGAGAAAGATTTAAGAAAAGGTCATTTGATGCTTTCAGGGCAAATCTTAGGCTCTGATATCGTTGAGATTTGGAAAAAAATGAAGTAAAAGATTTGGTGAGTAAGTGAGAAGTTGAATACGGAGAGTGCATGCCATATCCTGTGAACAGATGAGCTTTGAAATATAAATATACATTTCTACGAACTGATAAACGTTTAATTCATATCAATTTTCTATTCATCTATCGATCTAATTATCTATCCATACATATATATATATATATATATATATATATATATATATATATATAAATGGATGTTTACTAATTCTAAAAATGAAAGGCGGGGTCGCTTTATTTTACTATGCCATAGTTCCTTTATATATGTGAGAACAACCACCAGAGAGCTTTCGCCATATTCAATTTCCACCCTTCAAAAACATTTGAAAACAGAAAGATGCAGAAACCTTGAGACAAGAAAAAAGAGTTTTTAATGCAAAGAGAAAGGACATTGGAAGAACATAAGATTTAATACGAGCAAAGAACGCCGCAATGAAGGCAATACAACTGAGAAGACAGAAATAACGCCAGGATGATGAGTGTAATTAACAAACTGTGCCTTGTAGCCCCACGGTAGAGCATCTGAACATAAATCAGCAGACCCGGGTTCGAGTTCTCGCCAGGATTATTATCCAAATTTTTCCCTTGGCGTTATTTCTGTCTTCTCAGTATGGATTGCCTTCATTATACCGTCCTTTGGTCTCTTTGATTCTTATGTTATTCCAATGTACGTTTATTTTGGCTTTAAAAACTCGTGTTTCTTGTTTCATTGCTCATTTACGTCAAAGTTCTCTTTATATATATCATATGATCGATTTATTTGCTAATTCAGGTATCGACGAACACATCAGTCATCTTCAATTGCAGGTATATTAATGAATACAGAGAAAAGCTTAGGCTAGGGACACTCAAATTTACAAGTCTAAATGTAATTAGGAGGGGCGGTATGTAGCAGCGGCATTTTAGAGCAGAGAAAGGACAAATCTTCTGCTTATCAAGGGATTAGAGTTAAATTTCCCATCCGAACTATTAAAGTTTGGAATTTCTTCTATAAGAGCTGATTCTATTAGACGCCTATGTATATAGTTGTGAGAAATATAAATTATTTTTGCATCATCAATATTGAAATGAAAACCATTCAATTGATATTGATAATGAAAAAATAATTGATTATATATATATAAATATATATATATATATATATATATATATATATATATATATATATATATATATATATATATA
The DNA here is from genome assembly GCA_963969495.1 of Ceratothoa steindachneri. Taxonomy (NCBI): domain Eukaryota; kingdom Metazoa; phylum Arthropoda; class Malacostraca; order Isopoda; family Cymothoidae; genus Ceratothoa; species Ceratothoa steindachneri. The sequence continues at coordinate 15,269,748 of OZ018324.1, read as the reverse complement.
TATATATATACATACGAGGGGCCGTCAATAAGTTTTGCGAATCGGTAGGGCAAAACCGAGGAAGGAGGATGGCTGTTTGTTGGGGTGTTAGGAAAAGTTCTGACAAGTCAGGACCTGCAGCCGTACGCTCCTGCCTCGTCTATTTAAGAAGCAGTAGCTGTTCGCAGATCGTCAGTCGCAAAGTTTTCAACAATGGAGAAGGTTGAGCACCGCGCATTGATCAAATCTTTACCAAGGAAGGCAAGAATGCAAAAGAGATTCATGAACGCATGGTTGCAGTGTACACCGACACTGACACCGCCCCTTCCTATTCAACCATTGCTCGCTGGAATAGGGAGTTCCGCCATGGTCGTGAGTCCCTTGAAGATGACCCCCGTCCGGGACGCCCGTCAGACGTGACCAACGAAGACAATGTGGCCCGTGTTGAGAGGATGATCCTCGAAAATCGACGGGTGAAGGTCGAAGACATTGAGCGAGAACTTGGAATACCACATAGAAGTATTAGCAAAATTATCCACGACAATTTGGCTATGACCAAGGTCTCACCCTAGAAACCTCACGCCCCATGATCGACCTTAACGTCGTCAAAGACCACAAGGCCAGAGTTGCACAAGCTGCCATGCGCGAGTGCGGAATCGAGGAGCTCAACCATTCCCCCTACAGTCCAGATCTAGCCCCTAGCGACTACTTTATATTCCGCCAGCTCAAGGTTGCACTGCGTGGACGCCTGTTTGGGGTCGATGAAGATGTCCAGGTCGCAGTCAAGGAGTGGATTGAACAGCAGTCAGAAGATTTCTAGTTGTCAAGAATTTAAAGCCTCAGGGACAAGGGGCGCAAGTGCAATAAAGTCGAGGGTAGTTATATTGAAAAATAATAAAACATCTTTCCTCATATCTCGTTTCCTTATATTCGAATTGCAAAACTTATTGACCGCCCTTATATATATATATATATATATATATATATATATATATATATATATATATATATATATATATATATATATATATATATATATATATATATATATATATATATATATATTATATGATTTTGAGCAATTATGTATTATTAGTCTTTAAACTTGAAGTATGAATTGAAAAGTATTCCAAAAGACTTTTGTTATCCTGACTGACCTTTATTACCCTTTCAAATACTTTCCAATGTGAGATATTGAAAAATAATGAAAAATATTTCCTCATATCTCGTTTCCTTATATCCAAATTGCGAAACTTATTGACCGCCTTTATATATATATATATATATATATATATATATATATATATATATATATATATATATATATATATATTTATATGGTTTTTGGTTTTGAGCAATTATGTATTATTAGTCTTTAAACTTGAAGTATGAATTGAAAAGTATTCCAAAAGACTGTTTTGTTATCCTGACCTTTATTGCCCTTTCAAATACTTTCCAAGGTGAGATTATTGAATCGATTTTCAAACATTTAAATAAAGCTATAAGTGACGCTTCTTCAATCATTATTCTTAAGTATGACGATACAAGATTCAGATAGAAAATATTTCATTTTGGAAGCCTTTTTGTTACAAATCCTCAGACAAACAAATAAAGAGACAAGTCTTTTCTTTATTTTGCTGCCTAACTAAATAATGATGAATAAAATATTAATATTTCAGGTAACAGATCTTTCAGCTATTTCATTGAAGCTTAAGCAGTGTGTAGAGTTGCACATTATCGCACAAACCGTTTATCGGGTATCCTATATAGATGAACACACCAAGTAGGAAGTTAATGTATATTCAGGAGTAACCATCCATTCTTCTAATTCCACTTGTTTTTCTGATGAATTTAATATTACAAAACAGTTTGTATGACTTAAAAACGGTATGAATATGTTGGATAATATAAAATATTAATTATTGCTAGAATATACGGAAAAATGTTTATTTGTATTATGTCAAGTAAGGAATCAAAGTTTCAATTATATTCTTCACTTTATCATACCTGTCCCATAATTCGGGCCAAGGCTGTATATATATATATATGATAAACGCGAGAGAATGATGAAAATAAATAAATCAAACCGCGAGGAAAGCGAAGATAAACTGAAGCACTTTTCTTCGAAAAATGGATTATCCAAATTGTGAAACAATTTGTGAAGAGGTGGGTATCGAACCAAGCACAATAAGGAAGCGAACAACTGCTTTGATCGATCTATTTATCTATCTATCTATCTTTATATATATATATATATATATAGATATAAGTCAAAATTATAAATTGTATAATTTAAAAGCAAAAAAGTAGTCATTATGTAAATCATGCAAATGGAAATGGATTCTAAGTTTGTGAAGGAGTCAAAATGTGCAAATTGAAATGAGGACATTTCTAGAGAAATGTGGTCAAGAACCTATCTGTATTTCGTGTAAAATGTAAGACGTTGCTGCCAAGGAAGTGAAGCTAAGCGTTGCCGCTTCCGTAATGGCGAATTCCACCTTATTTCGTCTTCCAGGAAACCCCCTGAGAGGCGGAATGCCATTCCACCGCCCCAGCCGAGGATAATTCGTGGGGATCCAGGGTTCTCACTAACCTGATTAGGTCCGCGCAAGATAAGAGTAGCGAGTCTCTGCGAGCGAAAGAAGATAAGAGGAGGAAGAGAACGGGAGGATGGGAGAGACTAACGTACGCTTACAGATAACGAGGGACTGAGAGAACCAGTATCTGATCATTTCTGCCAAAACTCTAAGACGCCTTGTATGAATTACTGAAAATGAGACACTTTTGGGTTCAAGCGAATTCACGCAGGAAAGCGTTTTTAAAAAGCGTAATGCCTCTTCAATTGCAATATGTTCTAATGCCATTCTTTTATAGCCAGGAACTTTTTTATTTATAAGTATACGCTTGAAACGCTATCAGAGGCATTTATTAGAAGTTTTCGTAATTTAATTACATAAATTCAAGATTAAGGGTATATAAGGAAAATTTAATTAGCTTCAGTGTTATACGGGGTTCGAGGTGGTTTTTTTTAATTAAAGTGAATGCCCATCAAGTCATTACCCGTAAAATGTTTGTCATGATAGATATGGATTAAAAGTAAAGAAGATTGAGGATGTGCGAATGTGTTGAAGATATTTAGTTGCAGATGTATAGATATCTATGTCTGTTCAACATCCCTATTCCATTCAAGGACAACAAATATTGTTATCTTCTCTACTTTCTGGAATTCGCTTTAGAGACCATTGAGGAAGTGGTGAACTCAAAAGTCGATAAAAATAAACCAACCCCAAAAGAAGTGGGCAATACATATATTAAACTTTTTTTCCACCCCAAATCAACCAAGAAACCCTTTTACCCTTAATATTTTGAAGTCGTCCTTTTTACTTGTCATCAAATTGATTTCAACATTTCTACATTGTCACAATAATAATCTCAACACTATTAAAAAATTTGAACCTAATCAATAATAATTTATTATTATATATATATATATATATATGTATATGATTTTGAGCAATTATGTTTCAATAGTCCTTAAACTTGAAGTGTAAGACTTTTGTACTCATAGAATTGACAATTAATCTATGACTTGTCCAAGGTTTCATTTCATCTTCGACTTATTAAAACGGGTCCAAGCTTGCAGATAGATGCTTATTACATCTCTTATTAGTTGACACCACCTCAAAACATTGTGAAATTATGGCGTTTACCTAAGAGATACGCCCTTTATCCAGTTTAAATGCATAAAAATGTCATTAATCCCTTAGGTTGGACAATTATTAATATGATGGACCAAGTGTGCTGTCCAGAGGGTCATCAATTCAGGAAGTGATTCCTACCACACCGGTTCTGAAAGAGCTGAACTATGTACCTCCTTCACACCTTTACTTCTAGAAATCATCCTAATACAAAATGTTGTTGTTGTTTTTTTAAGTAAAGTTTGAAAAGAGCCTGGTGGGGTTGTTAGTCTGGACGAAACTCGAACCCGCGACGCCCTGCCTAAAACGCAGGCATTTTAACCAATTAAACTACCAGATCTTTTTAGTTAATTACACTGGTCTGCGCTGTTTTCAAGATCTAATACATAAAACTTGATTTTAGGGCAGTTTTTCGCGCTGAATCGGAAAATAAAGCTCATTTTATCAATCCGATCAAGTTTTTGAGATATAAACAGATGCCAGAAATTCCTATATTCCGATCTATTTTTAGGCGAATATACACATAATCGTAAATTTTAAACTGGTTTATTCATAGAAGGTTTACAAAATGTTCTAATTGATAGCAAGAAGAGTACAACATACAAAAAAAGCTACTCATGGATGAATGGTTTCTTTAAGGACTTCCACCTGTGACTAGCAGACACCAGATCCCTTTTCAGGCACCATCAGTAGTCAGCCAGAAAGTTGACATCACAACGCCCTTGGTAGCGTCCTCCATCACACGGATAACTTGGGTGAAAGCGCACACCCTCTTTTTCACTAAAGCCTCCACAATTCTTGGGAAAATAGTCCAGTTGGGCCTAAAGGAAGTGCATTTTCAAAGACACACGCACCAAGTTTTCGTAAATTCTACATCAACTCATCAACCACCTTCTCATAGTGAGGACTTCTGTGGTTGCCAAGAACTTTTGCAATAACTGACCTAACTGACAACCAGGCAAAGTTCTTTAGGATTCAGTGCTTCATCAAAACTGGGGTTCTTGATGAGCTCCTTTATTTGATGACCCTCGAATACACCTGCCTTCACTTTTTCCATGCTGCCACGTTGAAACCTTTTATGGAGAAAAATAAATCCTCAACCTTTCCTCTCCATTGCTTTTACAATGTTTATCAGAGTTTGATGTGCAGGAGTGGAAGCAATATCTTGCTCAGTTCAACCAGAGGGTGGGACATAACTTTGCGTGAACCAGGTTCTAATCCTGTCTTGACGGCCAGTCTTGTCTTACTCAATGCTGGTCATCAGCCCAACTGTTCCACAAGCATACAAAGCATGGATACTTTGTGTACCCACCTTAAACGCCTAGGATGAGTACAACAACTTTAAGATCTCCAAAGATCAGCAATTTGTGTTCCTAGTAGTTGAGAGTAGACAACAGACGGTCCATGCTGTTATAGGTTTCTTTCTTCGCAGTTGCGTGTCCAACAGGGATCGATGAAAACTTATTGCCGTTATTAAGAAGAATTGCCTTAAGACTTCTGTTTAATAAGGCATGAAACGTCTCCATTCCATAGCATCATACTTCAGGCCCATTAAATTCAGAAGGTCAGCAATGTTGTTAGAGTAAACCAATAAAGATGCTTCATTAAACCTGAAAAAATTGCTAAATTCTTTCTTGCGGTCCCGATACCAATAGAATATTGTCCCTGGTGCCAGCATACATTTTTCTCGAAGACGTGAACCCAATAGTTGATCATATTCTTTGGAAAGGTTTAGGTTTCTTGTTGGTCATTGAGTTCGGCTTGCATAAATAGGACCAGTTTTCAGTCGTCTTCTGGCTTCTATGCATTAAACTCAGTATTAGGAGTGCCAGTAGTTTCCAAATCAGAGCTAGAACCCATGGTGAAATCAGGCCCAGGAACAGGAAAATCGGGGCCATGTGGGACTGGTTTTAGAGCAGAAGGAACATTGGTGTATTAAACATGGTGCTTGTTCTTGCGATTGATGCCTTTAAATTTGTCAGTCAGAAGTAGCAGTCGGTGACGTGATCTTTGTCTTCCCTCCACACCATTGGGACACTAAATGGCATACTCTTTATTTTATTATTACTCCAATCCTGTAAAGTTTTCACACATTTTATACGGAAAATTTAGGGAGCAAATGGCATATCCTGGTCCCCTAGTTTTACTCCAAAGTAAGCATGATATGATATTTTAACAAGATCTATGATTTTTGCTTGACGGTCTTGAAGAGCGACATGTCCGAAGATCTAACAAAACCTTTGGGATGATTCTTACACGTACGATCCATTGTAATGCAAATCAAGACCAGAAAAGATAAATACAATAGGTTATGTATGGTTACTCATCACTAGATGTGACAAAACAGAAGTAATAAATGGTTGGATGATGGCGCTATTTTGGAATATACGTTCTAATATAAATCGAATATATCTTAGAAACCAGCCCTGACCAAAGAAAACTAATAAAATTCTTAAATTTAGCATGCAAAAATGATTTCAAATCTGTTGGAAAACCTATAACCATATCAAATAATCGCAATTCTTTTTCAAATAGAGAGAAAAATAAGATTGATTCCTTTTGTATCCATTATTACCATTCGCTAAGAATGGAAGAGAGAAAACGAAGTAGAATAGCGAAAGGCGAAACAGCGAATAGTTGTGTGCGCAATTATCACATAAAAAGCATAACGAGGATGGTAAAGAAGAAAATTATTTCAGATTTTATGACAAATTTGATTCACCTTCTCATAATTTCTTATGATTTACATTGCGATTTAACGGATGAAAATTTCTAAGTTTCAGCATTTTAATCTAGTATTTATTTTCAATGTTTATCAATCTTCTTATGGCGAGATAATAGGTTTGTTTTGCTGAATCTGAGGTTATTCTTATTTCAATTGTTTACTTTCGACTTACCCTCACAAGAAGTGATTTAATAATTTTGATTTCTTTGCGTTCTAGTAAAAATATATAATCCCAGTTTAGTAGGCTCTTGTTTACAATGGGATCAACGAGAGAGGGAATATGCTCTTTCATTAAGAGTATGCCCTAACCATTTATGATTCATACTTCAAGTGGTTAGTTCTCTGAATGATCAGTACCCCTCTATAATTATCTACTTTCATTCATCTATTTCAACCTTTCTTGACTCATTCCCCATTGGGTGAAAATGTCAGTTGATTACGTTATTTCAAAAAAATTTTTAAAACATCAATAAAAAGAGCATGAAACGATCAAATAAGCAAATTATAGGAAATGAACATTAGTACTAATAGATAGAGATGTAATTCAGGATAAATATCGAAATAGACGAGACTGGTTCCTTTAAAAATTTAATTATGAAGAAAGGAAGGAACATGCCATATCTTAATTTCATTATCATATGCGTGTTTTTCATGAGTCAAATATCAATATAAATGGCACTGCTGAAGATCTTTTCCACTCAGAAATGTATCCAGAATAAAGGACAAGGCTTAATCATCCGAAAATTATCACAAACTGATTCTGAATAGAAGTCTGCCAGTGACCTTCTCTTCCCAGAACAGATGAGAGCCCATCCTGACACACGAAGGGGAGAATTCACCTCACAACAAAAGTAGAAAGTACGGCGAAATTTATTAATCCTGATTTACGGCCATGATTTCAGAGATCGTATATCTTCATTATTTGACAATCACATTTCTGATTTCATGAAAAATTATTAATCGAGACAAACTTGGAAGAGCGTTGAGCATCTCCATCGGATATCGATCCAGGACTGTAATTCCTCGACGATAAATGAAAGTGGTCAGTGTCCAATCGAGCTTACGCGATAACCGATGTAGACAAAAAGAAAGCAGAGATACGGTGTAGAATAGAGAATAAGATCTTCTGATAGGAGAAAATCGAGAAATGCAGCCAAAACATTCTCAAGTCTTCCTGGTTTAATTTGTTTTTAAATCAATGGGGGTACTACAGTATGAAGTTTCTGAAAGGTCTTCATGAAGAAATGCTCTTTTGGCCGGGTAGCCAAAGAGAGGAATACTCAGTGTGGTAGAAAAAAGAAAAATATATCTCTCGAACTTTACCTAAAAAGAAAAATAACATTTAGAGTTTTTAATGACATAATTAGATGTGGTGTAGATAGGTACATGGAAAAAGAAACAGAGTTTTGGTCGCTATAACTACTAACTACTGACACTTAATATCAATGGCTATGTAATCTGAGATCAGGAAGGGATTGTAAAAAGCAATACTTTCTTCAAGTTGCCGACCATATTTTTTTTATGTTAGTGACAAGACGTTGACTTTAGAAGTTACTGGGGCAAGATTTCCTATATGACATAAATGAGACGGAAAATAAAGAAAATGACCAGAATCTTCTAATTTGGAAAGTATAGAAGAATTAAAGTAATCGAAATACGAGTATATAATTTGCATATCTTTTTTGTCGAAGGGCCTGTGGGGAACACCGTCCATCAGTTTTTCTCAAATAACAGGCACACATACGAGCCTTTTCGTGCAACTAAGTGAAAGTTCAAGCCGAGATTTTTCCTGTTTCTGAAGTGAGAGAGAGAAAAAATATCCCCGAACCTTCTACATGATTCTTGAGATAGGAATCTTGCTAGATCCGTTTTCCGTTTCTTCTAGAAGCAACTTGAAGTGA
>OZ018324.1:15246445-15256445 GCA_963969495.1 Ceratothoa steindachneri | reverse complement strand
CGAGGATGGGTCGTATGTCGGAAATCAAAAGTGAGGTTATAAAAGAGGGAGAACGACATAGGGTAGATTTAAGAAGATTAATGGAAACTCCACCAGCTTTATGTACTATGTACAGTATTTAAGATATGACTATGGAATCTCAACCTTATGTCAACCAGAACTCAATATCACTATGAGAAGAAACAGAAGATATAGGAGCATTACTAAGCATGTAATTGGGATCCCGCTCCTCTGCGTGACCATGCTTGAAGCGAAAGTAAACACATTTATTAGATGCAAAGGATAAACCCCAGGATGTGGTTTTGTCTGAAAGGGTATTGATGTTGTGTTGTAAGTCACATGAGGCAAGCTGGCTAATATTACTAAGATAATGGAGGTAATAGCAAGTAATACTCCTCCAAAGATAACTATTGAAGGGTAGGAACAGAACGGGGCCTAGAACTGAGCCTTGAGGGACTCCACTGGTAACTGGGCGAGATTTACTTTGTTTACCCTTGATGACAACACTCATTGTTCTGTTGGTGATAAAACTCACAATCCATGTAAGCAAATTACCACCAGTACCAAGACATGCAAGTTATTCAATAAGACAGTGATGGACACGATCGAATGCCTTGATAAAATCAAATAAGATTAGATCAATGGTAAAGCCGTTATCGTACCAATATGTAACTTTGTCGTAAGTTAATAATAGTTGGTTAGTCACAGATCTGTGTGAACGAAAGCCAAACTGGTTATCGTCCAAAATAAGATGGTCATCAAGGAAGCTGTGCAAGGTTTTGGTAATAATGTGTTCGAGAGTTTTACAAGAAACAGTGGTAAGGCTGATAGGTCTGTAATTCAAGGGATCCGTACAAGTTCCCTTCTTGAATATAGGTACGACATGGGAGTGTTTCCATAGCATAGGAACAGAGCCTGAGGGTAAATATCTGGTGAAGATAAGGTAGAAGGAATAGATTAAGAATGCAGAACACTGTTCCAAAAGAACAGGGTGTAGGTTGTCAGGGCTTATAGTACTATATGTACAAATAATCGCAAACAACTCCTTAAACTGACTACGCGTTATATTTACAGTGAATATGGAACCATTCCCTTGTTGATAAAGAGAAGGATTTGGTAAGGTATTGTTTACAAACACAGAAGAAAAGGCATCAATAAAGGAGTTTGCCATTACAATGTCATCATCAGTTAAGGTGTTATCAATTAATAAGGGACTAATAGAAGGGCGAGCATACTTTTATGCCTGATGTAAGAATAAAACAACTTTGGACGTGAATGACGCTTGGATAGAAGGTGTGGTTCATATTCGGACTGAACACGTATTACAGCCATACTTAAGTTACTTTTGGCCGCCTGGAAGAGATAAAGTTTTGCAATGTAGTACGAGCCCTGCACCTAAAAATTACATTAGATTAGATGTATAAGTCCAGCATTTGGATTTTGTAAACCGAAAATTACTGGACAAACGTCGATGCCAAGGAGCATCCTTCTTCTGGTTCGCTTTTTTGAGATGTACGTATTGACCAAATTAATTAATATCTGAGATAGGTGTGTAGTAATTTCGTCAAGAGAGAGGTAGGCAAATTCCAAGTCACAGTCATGCAAATTGAGATGTTCATTAACCAACCGATAGTTGCCTCTTGACCAATCTTTAGAGTGTATTGCAGAGACAGATGTAGGCAATAATGTTTAAAATACATAAGAAAACTTTATAAGGGCATGGTGGCAATGAGGAAAGGGTGGGTAACACTGAATATGAGTAATCCCATCTGGATCAGAATTAAGTACCAGATCGAGTATATTGCCCGAGAGAAGGAAAGTTGGTTCTTAGACATGTTGATAAAGCCCCAAGGACATAAAAAAGTTGTAAAATAAAGTGTCATGAGGAGTGATGTTAAGGTCAGGTTCTGGAAGATTCCAGAATATAGAGAGAAGGTTTAAGTGCCCAACTATAATGAGCTCAGTTTTTACCATTTATTACGGCAATATTAAGCAGCAAGGATCAAGAGCAGGTGGATTGATTTTTTTGTGAGAAACAGGCGCATGTGGTGGAAGTGCAAATTGATTGTCAGGAACAGGTATTGGAGGAAGAGAAACGGCTCCAATAGGTGGGAGAGAAGGAATGTCAGTAGCGAGTGAGGAGGCTGACACAGCAATTACTGGAGGTTAAATAGATGTGGAGGATAATGAGCTATGTACGAGTCAGGTCGGCGGATGTTCAAATATTTACAACTATAGCTCTTTCTTTGATCATCTGCCGTTGTTGACATGAGGAAAGGGAAATGTTCTTAAGTTTTGGGCAACTTTTAGTAGTCCTGGCACAGAGACATATGGAACTTTGCTGAAATACTGGCTATTCCTTCACATTTATGACTTGGGCGTAATAAATATCGTTTGGTTTCAGCAAGACGGTGCTCCAGCTCACTACACAAGAGAAGTTAAGCAGGTTCTTAAAGTAAAAATTCATAACCGCGGGATTGGCTGTGGCCTAGATTCCATAAGCTAACCAGTGAGGAGTCCTGATCTTTTTTAATCCAGACAACTCCTTGTGGAGTATAATGAAATGAAAATTGCATCGAGAAGATACGAGTATAAGAGCATCAATGAACTAAAAGATGCAATTAAAGCGCCATCCCAAACCATTTCCAGTGAGACATTAAAAAAGATGGCCCAAAGAATATGTTGGCGTTTGCATTATATCAAGCCAACGAAGGTGAGCATCCTGATCCACCAGACCATTGAGAGACGTACGTGTTTCATAACACTGACTATTACATTTGTTTTCCTTTACTAAAATATTAATAATTAATTAAGACAACAATTAATGAACAAATTACATTTGTTTTCCGTTAATAACATATTTATACAAAGGTTGTACGTGGAGTGGCCTGAAACTTATCGGCCATCTTGTAAGTGTGGCCTTACTAAACTTTTAAAAAGAGGTATGATTAAATCTTGGTGTTTGTAGAGAAAACTTCTTGCAATAAATCAAAGCATTCAGTTCAATTTTCACCCGCTTCGTCACACTGTTTGTTAAACTTAAGATCCTTTGAAATCCACACCACTAAATCTTTTTCTTCGTCCACGGAGATAAGAGATTTTACCTCCCATTTCATAGTTAAAACTTGGGTTATTTCGACCTACGTACAAAACTCTACACTTGTCTAAATTGAATTTCATATTCCATTTATTAGAACATTCGAAGATTTTATCTAGATCCTGCTAAATTAATTTGCTCTCGTTCTCACTTCCAATTTTCCCCCTAATTTTAGTGTCGTCCGCAAATTTAGATAATCTACAAGTAAACCAGTGTCCATATCGTTTAGATAAATAAGGAACAACAATGGTCCCAACACAGACCCCTGGGGTTACGCCACTAGTTCCATTTTCCCACTTCGAAAATTTACTGTTTAAAACCACTTTGCTTACGATTACTTAGCCATGACTCTATCCATTGTAGGAGGTTTTTCCTAATTCCATGAGCAAAATGTTTGGTTAGTAATCGCCTATGATGAACGGTGTCGAATGCCTTAGCGAATTCTAAGTAACTACGGTATGTCCAAAGATTTACTTTCAACATAGCTTTTAATCATGCTTATATAAATTTTAAAAGATTAGTTAAACATGAATGTTTTTGTCTAAAGCCGTGTTGACTATTATTTATGTGATTATGCGCTTCCAAATGATCGATCATACTATCGCGAATGACGGATTCCATTAATTTACTTACGATGGATGTTAAACTTATGGGTCGATAATTAGGCTGAAGCTCTCTTTCTTCCCTTCTTAAAAATAGGATTTACATCTAGTTGCTAGCTTAAAATCTAATGGCATTACACCCTCTTCTAAACATTTGTTCAAAAATTTCGTTAGCGATCCCACCAATACGTTACAAATTTCATTTACATGCGCTGACTAGATTAAATCAGGACCAGGAGATTTACTGGAATTTAACTTTACTGATATATATATATATATATATATATATATATATATATATATATATATATATATATATATAAGCTCATCCCATATCTAATGCAGCAATTTTGCATTTTTTTATGTTTATTATTTTTTGTGGGTAGAAATATTCGAAAGCAGGTTTGTTTATATAAGAGCCTAGTTTACTAAACAGAAACCAAGTACCTATATTTACATTCCTTTAAATTATTTCACCTCATCGTCATTAAAGTGATAGGAAATGGACATCACATTAAGGTACACTTGAAACTACGAATCAACATTAACTCTTCTGTCTTTTCTGCCTTATAAATGAACCATTATTTAATTGGATTGTAACAGGATACAAAAAGAGTTCTATTTAGAAGAATATTAAACATGCTAGACAATGAATTATAGTTTGGGAAAAAACGTTAATTAAGCCAGCAAAAGCAAGGAACTCATAAACGGAAGTTTCCTTGTATCTGATTCTCACAATTTCACACTTCACTTCTTAAAACGGTGCGTTGTTTAAGCCAATTAATGTTGTTGGTGATAATTGGTCCCCAAGAGCATATGACCTCTGCAGATTAAAAGAGAAAGCCAGTGATCCTCAGTCTGTGTTGCTGCTTCCTCTCAACGTTAGCACAATTAGGTGGGGCAGAGCCTTCTGTGAGGCTCTCCTTAGGGATCAGTTTAGAGTGAAGGGAGGCTGTTGCATGCTGTAGGGGGTTTATAGTAGGCCCCTCCCCCCTGTTTTAAGCCAGTTAATAAGAGACAATCCCTCCTCTTCCAACAAAAGGAGCATGAAGGACTCGAGTGTTTCAGGGCCATTGTGTGTTTCATACTGAAAAGATGAACCCACTGGTGGGTTAATATAACGACCCTAACCACACCACCCCACCATAACCACACCTTTTCGTAGGAGGACTCTGGTTGGGAGAAATTGTTCAGGTGGGGTTTATTGGTGAGATCATGTGAAGAAGATCCACCACAAATCCATGTTGCGATGAATCCCACTACTCCTCCAGATCATTCTGGTTGGTAGGGGCTGGAAAATTCTGCATATGATACCAACCAACACATCCACGAAAACCAACAAATCCAAGCAGCGTGGCCGAACCTTCGCCACACATCCAATAAAATCATCAAATACAAACACGAGCTCTCGCCAGATTGATATTTCCATTCATCGGTATCTCGTTCCAGTTTTCTGTGTACGTTCTGTGTAAACCTTCCATTCATCGGTTTTTGTGTGTCACAAAGGTTATGTAATCTTGTTTTGTGTCATCTCGCTTGCTCCTCCTCTACTGGCCAGGGTATAGGTGAAATCCCATATCTAACCCTAACTACTCCTTTCGCCCTGTTGGTAAAATGATAAATAAGTTTTCACCAATATTAGTAAATTGATAAGTAACCTTTACTTTGTTGGGAAAGTGATAACTAATGATTAAAAATGTTAATAAAGTGATAAGTAATATTTTAATAATATTGCTAAAGATATAATTAATCTTTAACCAATTTTGGTAAAGTGATAAATAATTTTTAACCAATATTGATAAAGTAATAAGTATTCTTTAACCATTGCTGGTAAAGTGATGAATAATCTTTTATCCAATGTTGGTAAAGTTATAACTAATCTTTAACCAATGTTATTAAAGTAACTGATTCTTCATTGATGTTGGTAAAATGATAAACAATTTTTCACGAGTATTGGTAAATTGTTAAGCAATATTTACCCAAAGTTAGATGAAATTTCGTGGAAGAGTTGACATTCTGCCAAGGTAGAGTTCAATCGCTTTTAGAGCTAAATCCAGATTAACTCTGGATACTTTAACTCAAAGAGTTAAAGTATCTCGATGAAATTTTACGAAGGTGTGTGAATTAGGCGAATCCGGATCAAGATTCTGATTATGGGATGATTTATTTACATTATTCGACATTACAATATAGAGCATTTTCTGGAATTTAGCGTAGGTTTGTACTTAATGAGTGCTTTATAGGTTATATTACCTTCGAATTTACTCCGAATACTTAAGCTCAAAGTATATCAATAATTAAGAAAGTTATTTATTGATTCCAATCGGTTTACTAAAAGTATTTTAACTCGTGATATACATACTCTCCTTTTAGACTGTTAGCTTACTATACTAAATTATTTAATAGACAGATAAGATTAGAAATATTTTCGTCAAGAGTGAATCTTTCCCCTGGAGAAGATTTGATTATTTATCCGATCACGGACACGGAGTCTCTCATGTATGATATTTCTTGTGCTTGATGTTGCACGAGAAGATATTTAAAATTCAACGTATCATATTATTGTGGAGTATTATTTTATATTATTATTTTATAAAATTCAGTATCCTATGAATTGTTTTTAAAACGTGTTTTTTATCGATGGTGAGCCACAAATAGTGATGTTTTAAAAATTTAAATCAACCTCCAGACTTATATTAAAATAGAGTGTGGAAGGTTGATTTAAAAACTCAAATTTTAAATTAAAACTTACATAGGGTACCTTAAATTCTAGACGAAATTTACTTCTCTTGCGATTGTACGTATAATGTATGTGTATTTTGTGATGTAGGCAAGTAAGCAACTGCTGGTTTAGCTCAATCTCCCCTTTGGGCCAAATATACATTTATAATCTATGATATGGAGGATTCATGCGAAAAGTAATTAGAGGAAGCATCGCCCGTGCGAGTCGCTGGAGACTAATAAGCCTAGAAAAGACGGAATTAAGCCTAACTTTTTAATTCGGAACCTTTCTCATTTAGCGAAGCCATTGCACGCCATGCGATCAAGATGACTTACCATCGGATTAGCCGAGTAGTTAAGATCTTCAAAATATACCTAAATGTCGAAAAGAAGATCAGTGACACAGTAATTTTTTTCCTCGGCGTGTTTACCCAATGAAGAGTCGAGACGTGTTTGCGAGTCACGAAATTTTTGATTGTTTTTTTATATCTTAGATGGATTTATCCGTTAGCCTTATTCCATTACTATTAGGACTACGCTCTAACTGAGTTAAAACATTGCTTCTAAGTTCAGCGAATTTAAGCCATATCGTGTGTGGTAAGTCGCCAACATCAGTAAGGAATCGGGTAAATTTCACGGCCGCTGCCTTACTCAATAGATAGCTGTGGTTCAGATCCCACGTTAAGCTTTAGGTTTAAAATATAAAATAAATGCTCTCTAAAGACTAACGATTGGGGCTAAATTATTTATTCTCCATTACAATCACCTCTGTGGAACATTTCTAAAAAGATATTAGGTAAATAATTTTTTGGGGAAAAAGGAAAGTAAAAAATACATTTATCAAGCAGTATTGGATTTCCTATTTCCTCCTTCGTCTTTCTACCACTTTTTTCCCCTCTATTATTCAGTGTTTTCTATTTAAAGTTCAGCGATCATTACTTAGAGTTGTGTTGTCGAAATTCAATAGTTGGGTCGTCGGCGGACAGCGTCAATGCTCCCAGGCATTAGTTAAGTTAATTAAGGCTCTTTATGGAAAAAATGTAAGTGTTTAGCTTCATTAATTCTACTGGTGTGCCGTTGCACCTACTGTTAAATCAATCAGATCCCTTTCAGGGTGTAGCGCAGTGCGATTGAATTTTTAATAATCTAACTCGGCGGTGATTCACTGATTATTATCTTATTTTCGCTAATCCGACCTTGTTTTCTTAAAAGTTGTTCCTCATTCAAACATTTCCCTTTCAAAGGTAGAAAGGAGATATTTAGCAAATTTAACCCGTCAACAGACAAACCGAATATTCTTCGTTATTAGTTTTCTAGCGTTGGTTTATAATATAATATAATGGGTTATTTTATTCTTAAATCCATTGTTTATTTTTTTAATTCTTTAATACTCAAGTTAGTTTGTATTAAAAATTTACGTCTTCCTCATTTTTTGAAAAATTACACTGGAAATTGTTAATTAACTTTTATGCAATGTTATGTTTGTTTTACATATTACTGAATATTTGTATATTTTATTGATATACTGTCGTGGTATGATATTACATTATATCAATACCATATTATAATCTATGTGGGAGGGACAAATAACTTAAAGGCGAACCAACAAGGGGCGGAACGCTACGAGTTTCGACGCGCGGAACAGCGAGAAAGAGTTTAACGAGGTCAGGTAAAATTTGGGCAATGGCAAAGCTCAAGGTTATTTAAAGAGGCAGGTGAAAAAATATAATTTTATTTACATAAAATAAGAGAATTAATGGGCAAAATTACATCGGTAAACGAGGGGGGAATTGCAGTTATGCATCAGACTCTCAAGTTAGAAATTAATGTATTACAGAGGGAGACTATTCAAATGGGGGGGATTAACTCAATTGGGTTGCTGAAGGGAAGAGGGGTTGGCTTACGGGGGATACCGGGTGAGACGTCAGGGTAAGGCTTCACGGATGTCTTCTGCAGGCAATAAACGTGCGGGAGAGGGCGCTCGGAGCTTCTGAGCGGGAAGTGGACGTGATGACGGTTTTCCAACAAGGGGGAGGCGGTAGCGTCTGGTCCAGGGGAGAGTGTTTCGGCCACCCGAAAACGAGGAGGGCTTCGACAGGAGTTGACAAGTGGAGTGGGAAAAATCGCTCAAATGGAATTACCTCACTGGCTGGGCTAATTCCAACACACAAAAAGTCCAGCCGTCACTTTGCCTTGTTGTTAGCACCTGACTTGGAACTAGGGGAATCTTCTTGGGCCTGGGCGAGACTCCTTAAATCTGTGTCTCCCACGTGGAAGACGAGCCCTATATATGTCCAAGGCTTCCCCCGCGGGGGTGGAGGAAACAGCGCTACTCTCGAATGGCCTCGAATCTTCTCTCACGCCAAAGCGATTCTAACCCGCGTAAAGATGGTCCGTGGTGGACGTGGTTCGAGGCTGCCGCTTGTGGATGGGGGGGGGGATGAGGCTTACCAATTTAAGCCTAACCAAATTCTAGAATCTTCTCCAGCGCATGGACTTCACTTCATTGCGTGCTGGAAAAGAAATTCCACGTGGAATTCCCCCACATATACCTTTCCTTGCCGCGCTTTTAAACCATTATTTAATGGGGGGTTTTTAACTTTTAGTATTAACATTTTTTCCATTCTCGTTAGTCGCTGATGATGGTCCAGGTTGAGGTCTGAAACGTCCGGCTAATAAATGTTTAAAAGCCATTTCCTGTTTCTTCATATATATATATATATATATATATATATATATATATATATATATATATATATATATATATATATATTAGTGCAGATGAGTAGCATTCTTTCTTGAATGCAAATTTTGTTGAAGACCATGGTGTATTTCGTCTTAATTAATTTCCTTTGGCAACTTTTTATTATTCTGTCTTTTTTATTCCGTCTTGTAAATGGTAGATTACTTGTCCTGTATTCATATCTCTTTTAAATTAATGGGTTTGGTAAAAAACAAACTAAATTGCTGAGCTTTCGATCTTATTCGATCATCTTCGGAGCGTCTTGATATAATTTTTCTTCCTTTACCAATGAAATATGGAGTCAGAATCTGACTAAATGAAAGAAAACGTTTTTTAGGGGATATTTATTCAGCCTGGTTGATTGTAACTTTAGAGGAAACAAGCCAATCTGGTGAGTGGAATTTTAAAACAACTTTAATGTTCTATTCCAGCTTAACGCTTGACTATTGATGGCCGTTTTTTCTTTGTTTATTAAAAGGGCTTCTAAGGTGTTTAGCCTAGCTATATTTCTCTCTTTTCTTTTAATTACGGTTTTGTCAACTAGAATATCTCTCGTTAGGTTGATGTTATATGCGCTCTCCATAAGATTTTTAGGTCTTCTGCTTTGTAGATGCATAGTTAAACGTCTCAAAATGGACAAATAATCAAAGCTAATGCACTCATCGGAGTACTTCACTTCCAAAAGATTATCGGCGATTACACCAACGTACCGTTTAGCTAAAACCCTAAATGAAATAATAAAACCGTGCATCCCTTCAAAGTACAGCATAAAATCTACGGAGGAATTTATTGATATACTCCAATCTACAAGACCAGCAGGACAAATAGCATCACTTG
>OZ018324.1:15183945-15241445 GCA_963969495.1 Ceratothoa steindachneri | reverse complement strand
CTCCGCTGCGTTCGTTATAACTAACTCCTTTCATATCCCATCCCTTTCGCATCCCACCAAACAGCCTTCTCGTGTCAAAGGTCAAGTCTAGGAATAGGAAGGGGTCTAGTTAGAGATCAAACCATTAATTAGTATACTTAACCATGCAATACAGACCCTATTTTTATCGTTTGATCTTATAAAAGCCCTAGTCATTACAATCTTATTAAAGTCCTCGTCATTGCTACCTAATAAATGCCCGAGTCATTGCTACATACCCAGATCTCTACGTGCGCTGAAGTTTGAGTTCTCTCATGCCGGAATCTAACCCAATACAGCGCCGTTGAGAGACCAACGCCGTAGCCACTCGGCTAGCAAGGGCTCTAATGCCATAAGTATTGCTATCTTATGAAAGTTCTAGGCATTGATATTTTATAAAATGCCTAGACATTGCTATCTTATAAGAGGACTAAGGATTGTTATCTTATAAAAGCCTTAGGCATTGCTATCTTATGAAAGCCCTAGGCATTGCTATATTATCAAAGCCTTATTGTCTTTGCAATCTTAGAAAATTCCTAGTCATTGATATCTTAAAAAAGGCCTATGCATTATTGCAACTTAAAAATGCCTGAGCATTGATACACTTCTCTCTAAAGAGTTTGCAGTCAATTCGGTTAAAATATTTTAAAAATCTATGAAGCATTTTCTCTAAGCCTTCTAAAAACGACATTGTTTTCTTGACAACTATATACATTAATGTTTCTAGATTTTGATTCTCCAAGAATTAGTTTTGTATGTAACTCTATACAAAAATGATGTAGTTTACATGCTCTTTTAGCCTTGAAGGATGTCATTCTATGGGATTAAACTAAAGCGAACGAAGAGTGAAAGGCATTGTTCTGACTATGTGTAATCTCTTACTGTTTTCTTTCTATTCTCTTATTTATTTTTAACGTTCCTCTCAGCGAGTTATTTAGAAGGAATGAAAAATTGCCAGTATGAGATAAGAAACTCCGTTAACTAAAATATAAAATAAGATTATACCTTGATTCTATGAACTGTATGAAACCTGTGTGCTAAAAATATGTATTTTGGGTAATTAAACACGAGAAGAAGTATGTTATATAAAAAATCGACACATTGTCCTCAATTGGCAACCTATAAGAGAAAAATTCCTCAGTATGGCTTGTTCTTAGATCATTTCATGGATCAATTTTTCAAATTGGAAGATGACTCCAAATAAAGGTTTGAAGACGTTAAAAGGCATGGGTAAAGTGGGACAGTGCTTGTTAAAAGGCATTAATACGATATGCAAAGCATCCCAGAAAGTGACCAAGAAGAATCTTTTACATCGTAAAATTCTACATTTTACGAATTCTCTTGTAAGAGAAGTATGTAAAGTTTACATGAGTTTGTTCACCATTTTCTCATAGAGAAGAGGCGGAGAATGTTACCTTATTCTTGTCCTATTTCACATATGTTGCTGAAAGCGAATTTGAAGATTCAAGTTCCTCGTCCCAATTTATTCCATTTACGGCAGATTTTTATCTCGAGGCTTCATGCTGCCGTTGAAGCGCTGGAGCGACTTCTCATGGTGGGTAAGCTTCTTCTACTCAGACCTTTATCACTTCGTTATTTTTTTTTCATCAGTTTTTAACTCCAGAGGAAGATCTTATTTGCTGAATATGAGCAAATTCGCGAGAGTTGAGGCTTTTCCAGCTATTTACACCTGGAGTAATCTCCTCTCTCGGTTACTATGATTAACTGGTCTCCTTTGTTTCCACACGTAAAGGCTTTTCATTCTCTACGAATCTTATTTACACAACTTTGTAGTCGACCTGGGATCTACCTTGTTGGTTTTCCTTTAAAAATATTGTTAAAATATAAGACCCAAGAAGTATTAAAATGCAGCAACATGGCAAAGGTTTGATATGTTCGGCTGCTTGTTCGATTACAAATCTGATTATTTTTAATTATTTATTAATTTGATTAGCTTTTTGCTTATTTTTTATTCAATATTTTGTCATAAAACAATGCGCTTTTGTTTAAAAGCTTATTCTAAAATTTTAAAATGAAGTAACTTCGAAAAATTTATAAAAGACAAAAGAATCTAAAACTTAAAAATCAATCTGACTGAATAAATTATACGAAATTAATCAGGTTAGGTTAAGTTAAGTTAATATTTATTAAGATCATTCCCAAATTTTGTACCGAATACTAATCAAACCATTGTATTTATAATAAATGTAGATTTTATAAATATTGGAAATTTGTACTTAAATCTTTTACTTAAAATTTTATACCATTGGCCTTCATTCTTTAAATATTTGCTTTAATGAAGTGATTTAAAGTTTTTTTCGATTAAAATATTTGTCCTTTAAAGTTATTCTATTTAGACCTTAAAAATTCGTTTAAATGCCCTTTAAGAAGTTTCCATAAATCCGATTGCATTTAAGTTTTAACATATTTAAAGTGATGCACCCAAATTCGATGCAGATAGTTAACTCCATCGCATTCTGAACGATCCCATAAAAAATGTTTAGATAAAGTTTGTGATAGAACGAGTTGAATCTGTGTTAAATTCAACTCCTATCCCATATTAGTTAAAACCTCGAGGAGGCCCACGTGCATCTTCGATTCGAGGCTTGGAGTCTTATCAACAGCTACCGGACGCCAATGTTTAAACAAGGAGGTTATCGTCCCCCCGTTCGCCCCCATACGCCGACCTCGCCAGATCGAGTTAGGCTTATGGACAGATAAGGCATTTTTCTCCGGCCCAGCTGTGCGTTCCCTCGAAGCTTCCACCCCATTCTCCCCCACGCCAAGGAGATGTCCTGGCTATTTATATGGAAACTTTACCACTAAGATCAGATTGGAGATCCAGATTTTCGTCGCGAAACATCACCACGACCCTCTCTCCCTTTGTGCGCCAAGGGACCTCGACCTCGAGATTCACCATCACTTGTCCAGAAGGAGGACAATATTCCTTGAGTGCCAAAGGTTCGAGCCTTTAGTGACGCCAAATCCCCAAGGCATCCCCCCCCTGTTGTTCAAGGAGAACAACATTAGAACAGCCATTGTTCGTTTTGAGCCCTTCGCCAAGAAACGGTTCTCACCCCCCCTGTTGTTCAAGGAGAACAACATTAGAACAGCCATTGTTCTTGAGCCCGTAGACAAGAGACGGTTCTCATCCCCCCCCTTTGTTCAGAAGAGAACAACCTAGAACAGCCATTGTTCGTCAAGCCGTTCGTCGAGTAACGGTTCTCCTTTCCAAGACGCCACGTCAGGATCCTTTTATCCCCCCCCCTTCGGCTGGAACTCGCCAGCGGACCGAATATTCCTTCAAGTACCTTCCACTGCACCCTAATGAAGTTACGTAAGCCAAGCGTCACCTTTTGAGTATTGATCCCTTATTTGTCAATTCTATCCTGTGCTTTAAATGGTTTATCGAACCATCCCATCTCTTTAACTCCATATTTGTTTTACCTTTTTTGATCCCTTAAATCCTTGGATTAGCCCGAGTCTCCACGACCCTTTCCATTCTGTTTGTCAATATTTTCCGTTTTTGTGTTTTGTTTATAGTTATTATTAATAAAACTCTATTTTATTAATGATAGCAATATTATTATCCTTGAGCTCAGTTCCACTTCTTAAGCATTTTGAAGATACATAATACCGGCCGCCAGACAGTAAAACGCACTCTAGAGATAATTAAGGAAGTTCCCTCAACGAATAGTGTTATATATAGTATCGTCGGGAGTCATTCTACGACATATATATATATACTATTTAATTTGGTATCAGGTGTGTAAGGTTTAACGCTATATCTTTGCAAACACTGGTCTCAGTCGAGTAAAGCATAGTGTTATTCGTTATAATAATAGAATATAGTAGTTCCCTTTTGTTTTAACGATTGCTATCCCCTTTTTTTTTTAAACTTAAGAAGCTGGAGTAGCTCAAGGAACGGTTATAATAATTTGTTTGTGTTTTTTCGTGATTTTAGTCAGTGGTTATTTAGATTGAGAAACCAAGTACGAATAGGTCAGTGCCCATATTTAGGTAGGCTAATTCTATAGAGGCATAATTCTTGTTGCGAGGAATTTTAGTTGGTTGACTAGTGCGCCCCCAAGTGCAAAGATGACTCCGTTCGAAATCTTTAAAGCGAAGGAGAGTCCTGTGGACTTTCCGGAAAAGAACTAATTAAGTACATTCTAGAGGAGCAAAGAAAAAAGGAAGAAAGAGAAAGAGAGGAACGGATAAGACAAGCTGACCATCAGATTGAATTAGCTCGGATTGAAGCAGAATTTCAAAGAAAAATGGAAGTAATAGAAAGGGAAAGAGTAATCCGACGAGAAGAACGAGAAAAAAAAATCCAACGAGAAGAAAGAAGGACGGACTCGCGCTCCTTCCCAGGGAAGCTGACAAAGTTTCCGAGCCCCGTAAAACCCCAAAACTTCTTTCCCCAAAACCAACAACGGGACTCCAAACCTCCCGTTAAGACTTCTCCTCCATCTCTCTTCCCGAAGCGACCAACCATATGCTTCACCTGTGGTGTAGAAAACCACATGAGCTGGAATTGCCCCCAAAATTCTAGGCTTAAAAGCGGACCAGCCCACCAAGTTCACCAGATTAATGCAACCCCGGCTCCCCCGGTGGTGCAGACCCAAGCAGAAACTTCTCCCCATCCGTCAGGCCACCAGGTAAATTTTTTTTTTGATAAAAGTTCAGCGGGAACTTTGAAATATGAGGAGGGCAGCGTGGACAGCTGTCGAGTATCGACTCTCGTCAGGGACACAGGATGTACGTGCTTCATCGTGTCCGACGAACTCCTCCCAGTGGCCTCTAACCACGAAAAATTTGCGGTGGTACGTGACTACCTTGGGCGGGCGAACAGATTCCCCGTCGCTAGATGTTACCTGCAGTGTCAATATTATAATGGCTGGGCTGAAGTCATTGTAGCACCAATAAAATTCTGTTCCGTACTTATAGGAAAGAGCCCCCAAGTAAGTTTCGACCCTGTGTTTCAGGCCGCCCTTCCTCAAGGCCGAGATAAGAAAGAAGCCCAGGAGCCCGTCCCCATCAGAACCCCGATACCGTCCGATTTCTCGGAGACCCCTAACCAGGACTTTAGGACGGAAAAAGAGGAATGTGATTCACTAAAACCCTTAGGTGATAAGGCCCCAGACAAGGACACGGAGACTGTCCCTGGACCCCAAGAAAAAAAGAACCCCCAACGCGCCCATGGAGATACCTTCGTAGAACTGGACGAAGCATCGGCGCTTGAAGAGGATTGCCCCGCGGAGTCCCTTAAGGTAATCCAGACAGTGTGCATCCAACCTGATGCCGATTACCCTCCTCCTTCCCTACCAGGCAAGTCTTTGGAACCCTCTGACCTGGATAGTGACGCGCAGCTGACACCACGTCAGAAGAGTCAGCTACAAGAACTAATTAAATGGAATCACCATTTACCCACCCTATTAGCTCTTTTCGAACAACTGCGCGAAAATGGCCTCACCATTGGCCCCCGCAAATGCCATTTTGCCCACGAACCCATTAAATATTTGGGTTTCAAAACAGGACGAAGCAAGTTAGGTCCCCACGAGAACAAGATTAAGGCAATCGCCCACATGCCCCTCCCGATTACAAAGAAGCCATTAAGATCGTTCCTAGGATCAGCTTCTCCCTATCAGCGATTTGTTCCGAATTTCGCTGCAATTTTGGCCCCCCTATGCCCCCTTCAGGAAAAGAATTTCCCCGATCGTTTACGTTGGAATGATGTCGCTGTTTCCCGTTGTAATAAGCTCAAGAGTAAGTTCATTTCTGCTTCCATTTTAAAGTTGCCCAGCCCGGAAAAATCTTTTGTGGTTAAGACCGACGTGATCAACGAGGGCATTGGAGGTGTACTCCTTCAAAACGTGGATGACAGAACGAGTCATCCAGTTGCATATGCTAGTCGTCAATTATTACCACGCGGAAAGAGATATGCCACTAGAGAAAAGATAGCTCTATCAATTATCTGGGTCATAGACAAATTCAAGCTGTACTTGATATGTAAAGAATTTCGAATAGGAACCGACCACCGTCCGTTAGCCTATATTAGGAATTTGAGACACTCAAACGGCCGCATCATGCGCTGGAGTTTACTCTTGCAAGAGTATCAATTTAAAATAAATTATATCAAAGGTTCCGATAACCAGGTCGCTGACGCACTCAGTAGGAATGCGTTACCGAATAGCGTAGAACAATTGTATTCATAGGATTAGTATCTCCATGTAGGTATATACCGTCTTGTACGACTTAATTTAAGATTCTTTTGTAATATAGTTATTTAATGTATGTCTGAATTTTGTAACGCTCAATGTCTAATTTTTGTTTGATGTATATATATTTGTTCTTATTAATTTACGTATAAATTATTTTGTCCCGTATGTACTAAGTTTATAACATTTCATTGTTCCATGCCCTTTTTTTTTATTAAGTTGTATTAAAGGTTATTTTCCCCTGTAATCTAAAGATCAAAATAATTATGTATTGAGGTAATACTAGTTAGGTGCAGGAAGATACGGTTGGTACAAGAAAACGAGTTCCCTACAACGGAGCTCTATCGTTGTCCCTTCTCTCTTTTTTTTTCGAAGTGACAACTTCCCCTGGAATGGAGGGGTGTGATAGAACGAGTTGAATCTGTGTTAAATTCAACTCCTATCCCATATTAGTTAAAACCTCGAGGAGGCCCACGTGCATCTTCGATTCGAGGCTTGGAGTCTTATCAACAGCTACCGGACGCCAATGTTTAAACAAGGAGGTTATCGTCCCCCCGTTCGCCCCCATACGCCGACCTCGCCAGATCGAGTTAGGCTTATGGACAGATAAGGCATTTTTCTCCGGCCCAGCTGTGCGTTCCCTCGAAGCTTCCACCCCATTCTCCCCCACGCCAAGGAGATGTCCTGGCTATTTATATGGAAACTTTACCACTAAGATCAGATTGGAGATCCAGATTTTCGTCGCGAAACATCACCACGACCCTCTCTCCCTTTGTGCGCCAAGGGACCTCGACCTCGAGATTCACCACCACTTGTCCAGAAGGAGGACAATATTCCTTGAGTGCCAAAGGTTCGAGCCTTTAGTGACGCCAAGTCCCCAAGGCATCCCCCCCCCCTGTTGTTCAAGGAGAACAACATTAGAACAGCCATTGTTCGTTTTGAGCCCTTCGCCAAGAAACGGTTCTCACCCCCCCTGTTGTTCAAGGAGAACAACATTAGAACAGCCATTGTTCTTGAGCCCGTAGACAAGAGACGGTTCTCATCCCCCCCCCTTTGTTCAAAGGAGAACAACCTAGAACAGCCATTGTTCGTCAAGCTGTTCGTCGAGTAACGGTTCTCCTTTCCAAGACGCCACGTCAGGATCCTTTTATCCCCCCCCTTCGGCTGGAACTCGCCAGCGGACCGAATATTCCTTCAAGTACCTTCCACTTCACCCTAATGAAGTTACGTAAGCCAAGCGTCACCTTTTGAGTATTGATCCCTTATTTGTCAATTCTATCCTGTGCTTTAAATGGTTTATCGAACCATCCCATCTCTTTAACTCCATATTTGTTTTACCTTTTTTGATCCCTTAAATCCTTGGATTAGCCCGAGTCTCCACGACCCTTTCCATTCTGTTTGTCAATATTTTCCGTTTTTGTGTTTTGTTTATAGTTATTATTAATAAAACTCTATTTTATTAATGATAGCAATATTATTATCCTTGAGCTCAGTTCCACTTCTTAAGCATTTTGAAGATACATAATACCGGCCGCCAGACAGTAAAACGCACTCTAGAGATAATTAAGGAAGTTCCCTCAACGAATAGTGTTATATATAGTATCGTCGGGAGTCATTCTACGACAAAGTTAAATCAATTTACTCCCCAGAAATAATTGCAGCCCCAGCTATATCCATTTTACTGGGTCTTACCTTTCCGACACTGCAAACATCTGTGCTAGCCAGTTTTCTCATGAGCTGTTGTGGCACTGGTGGTGGGTGATCTCTTAGGGCGGGCCAGAAAAGAGGAGGGATCCCTAGTACAGCCACGGAGGAGTTTGTCCCTGGTGTTGGCTGAGCAGACGAACCTGCGCCAGAGTGAATTTGTTTGGGGGATGAGTTGTTCATTTCGTTTCTTTGACCTTTGGACTGGGTCAGTGTCGCTTCCTCTGAGTGAGACTCGAGCTGGCCATTCAAGGTCCCTTTAGTGCTCCTGAAAACAAAGATATAAAAGTATTGGATTAATTTGAAAATAAATCTATAGTCGTTTAACAGTCAACGATATGTTGAAGTAGTTCGTTTCCGATGTTTGTGTGGAATGCTGATTCAAAGAGGAAGTATCCTTTTTGGTACTCCCTGATTTCTTTATTGTCGTTATTAAATACGTTTGATATGTAAATAAAGGATCTAATTCTAAAGGTATATAATTTACTGACCTACATACTTTTGGGTTTGGGACCTAAAACTTCTTGGGGTTGTGTACTTTGACAAATTAATATTTTTATTACCATTAGGAAGGTCTAAGGAAAAAAATATAAGGGATGTGTTCTTGAGTGGCTCCATTAGCTTCATTTCTAAAAAAAAAAACTAATATAGAAAAGATTAGGGGGAAGGAAGATTACCCCCAAATTTTAATGTTAAAAGTTCAGCAAGAAAAAAAGGAGAAAAAGAGCAAATGATTAAATACGAATTAATATTATTATTACCATTGGAAAGGTTTAAGGAAATTTTATAAATGGGTTGTTCTTGAGTGGCTCCATTAGCTTCATTTATAAAAAACTAATATAGAAAAGAATAGGGGGAATTGAAGATTACCAAAAATTCTTCTTTTAGGACTCAACTCAAACTTTATTAATCTAACCAAATTTATGCACCACTTCTATGAAGTTAAAAGATTAATATGGGACAAAAATATAATATTAATTATTGGTTCTTCCCCCCTGGTTTATTAAGTGTTAACAAGAACAAACCAAAATAAAAACAAAACAAACACTGGAACGGTACTAAGAAAACTGAGATTTTGTTTACACTGTGAAGTATAGACCGCGCAGGAGGAGAGAGCAAACAAAAACCCACTTTCTTTGGCAAATTTATGGAAAGCAAACTTTTCTTTATATTGTCATGGTAATTTCTATAGTCATGCCGTTTAAAGATATTTGTCACCACGTATTGAAAAGGTTGTAAAATTGGGGGGGAGGGATAACCTATAATAGAGAGATAGGCAAGAAGATAGATATTCGCCTCTTTTCACATAGACCTTATCAGGGAATGAGTACATAGACTCAGTTCGTATTTTGTAAGAAGAAAAGAAAACGCCCAATCACAAGGTATCTATTTGCTTTATTAAGAAAATCTATACAAAAACTATGTTTCGTTTGAAGCTTTTTCAGGCCAAGCCACCATTATCCGTAGCCCATGCAAATATACACACTTCCTTGTACAGAAAATGTAGTCTATACACACTTCTACTCACAAATATTAACCATCATGTCAATTAATGGATTATGTATGTGCTGCATTACAGATAACACGGGGGGATCCAGAGATAGAGTAGAAATGATTTTTATTTATTGAGCAAGAAAATGAAATTAGTAAGATGCACTGACTGGCATTGACCCAAGGTACTCACTCACAGTGAGTTCGGGCTAAATTTGACGGTTTACGTAACAGAAAACCCCTGCAATATCTCAACCAAGATAAATGTATTTAAAAATATGAAAAACATCGATAACGTTATAGCTGGGAGATAAAAGTTTATTCAAAGTAGCCGCCCTCAGTTTCCACCATGGTTTCAAGACGGTTCAAGATTTTGTCGCGTGTGTTCCTCACTTTCACCCTGGGAAGATCTTAGAACACCTCTTAAATCAAGTTTTTATGTTTCAACACAGCGACTGGTCTCTTTCTCAACCACACCCTACACAAAGTAATCCATTTCATTAAGATACGGTGAATTAAGAGGTCAGAACTTTGGGCTGGTGAAGTCTTTAAAACTTCTCTGGCAACTACATATGACTCTTTTTTTGAAGTATGGTATACCTGCAGGAACCCTCTCCAGCCAAGGTTTGATCACAGTCCCCAACAGCCTCAGATAGCCGTCTAAATTGTGCTTAATGCAATGGTTAGCATGACGTCATTCTGACCTGGAAATACACCAAAAGACCAGAACAGTTGAGTGGAATTTGGCTCATTGAGCGTCCCATGGATTGTAGGCAAGCAACCTATTGTTCAGGGTATTGTGAAAGTGGTGCTGGAAAAGTTCTTTTCGTCTGAAAATAACAAGATCGTCTTCTGCTCAACGTGGTGCTACAGCTTATTTGTGAGATTTTTTACTTCATTAAGCGTTTCTCTTTGGTCTTGGCACTCAGAATTTGTCCCTTGTGCCTCTCATACGAGTGATAGCCAAAGTCCTCATTCAAGGCCATCTTCATGGTGGCGACCACAACACCATCTCTCGTGCAAAGCACGAAATCCTTTGCTCAGCTCTTCCACTACATTTTCCTACCGTTTTGGGGTGAATTCCTGCGTGCGAACGCATTCAGAAGGACTGTTGTGTACTTTCCTGCTGGCCACGACTTTGTAGTCTTCGTTTCAGCTGTTCATGTCACATATTTCAGCCTTTACAGTGTTCAAAGAGTACTCAATAACACACCAACTACAAATATAGATAAAAGAATCGAAAACTTCGTCGGTAGATATATTATGAGGTGGAATATGTAAGTGATAAATAATTGAATAATCTTGGACCTGTCGACAGATTTTGTCACTGTTCTTTTTCATTGCTTCTGTGAATTCTTTGATGATTCTGTAACTACTATTATGTTGAAGTGAACATATCTTTCATCTCCTACTCAATTTATTCTTATTGAAAATTTTAAACCTCCGCAGGCGGATGAGTTTTGGTTTCCCGCAGGCGGATGAATTTTGGTTTTCCGCAAGCGTCGCTTCTTACTCAGCTTATATTTAACATCCATATACCTTATTACCATTTTTATTCTGATGAGTTATCTTGGTCTATCAGTTAATTTCTATGCTTATCACACGCAAATCTATGTCGGCTTTTACCCATCTTCGATAGCTGAATAGCTCTCATATAACTATTTAAAATTTAACTAAGACAATACTAAGGTACTAGGGTCAGGCACTTCTACAGATGCGGTTCTCTCCTCTAAAGGCTCTCCATTTATCTTCGAGCATGGCTGAGCTCTAGATCTCACTGCTTGTCAACATTTTGATTAATGGCGGCTTTTCTTTGAGCAAATTGACTTCATGAGTTATTCTTTCTCTCAATTGGCTTACATTTTCAGATGGAGTGAATCATATAAGGATGCCATTATAATCTAGTTTAAAAATACGATTACTGTAAATGATGATTTGGACAAGGATGACATTCTTTATGACTGATGAAATCGTATGTTCATGAAGTGTTCTTATATCATTAATATTTTTTTCGGTTCTAACTCTCTTGTGAGAATCTGAATGACCTCTGTTTAAATTCAGACTAATACACTCCATTGTTTGCTTCTTAATATTGTTACAAATAGTGAATTTAGTTAAAAACTGGCCTTCAGGATAATTTAATTCAAACAAATCGTGTACTTGTTCAATTCTTTCAATCTTCTTCTAGCTTGTAATCACTAACACTCTTTTCTGTTTTGTTAACTGCAGGGTAAAATGATTGTTGTAAGAGAGTAGATTTAACTTGTTTTCTTTTTAGTAATTAAAAGAGAAAGGTATTTAGTTAGTTAATTCTTTTCTCTGTAGTAAAACTTAAGATCATAGTTACACAGTAAAATAATAAGAAGTAAAATCATAATCGAATATTCCGTAGGAAGTTTTTCGTTGGATTCTATTTCCTATCTTAAACGTAATTTAGGTTAATTTCACTAACATCAATACAGCTGCCGCCGAATTAAACAAATTTAAAACATATATATTTAAAGAGTTTTTAAACGAAAAATTGCTTTTAAATTATCAAAAAATCACCAACATGTTTTCAGCTATAATAATTTAGAGTTAGGTTCGTTTTTGAGAGGCACAGCCGATACATATAACCAATAAATGAAACTCATTTAGAAAACATCTTTTTTTATAGGTGGTGGTTTCTCTTCAATAAATACACCAAAGTTTCCAATCAAAATATAATATATTCTCTCTTTGTCGTTGTATAACCATGTTTTATTTGTGAGGGACACTTTTTCAGTACTTAGTGAATAAATGTCATTTTAACCAAACCTGATACTAGTTAAGAAGAACCAACATACCGAGTGTTAGAAAAATACACTGAAACACGCTGCTCGCTCTCATTTGCTGGGAAGAAGGAGAAGGAAGAGTAAGAAGAAATTAAAAGGAGCAAATACACCTGAATCCACTTAAAAGTTATCTCTGACATAGGAGATTACTACAAAAGCACCAATGAAGAAGAAATATATTAGAAAAATGGATAGATATCTATGTTTCACCACACCTCTAAAGACAACGTTTGACTCACTCAATCGAGGGCCCTACGACTCTCCTGGGAGTCGTGTGAAGGCGGATTCCTCGCAAACGGCTGACTTTTCCAAGCAGAACGAAAGACGCCAACAAAAGAAGAGGAAGATGCGCAAGGAACGGAACCCCAAAAGAAATAAAGAAAAAAATGACTCCGGGCAGGGGGGAATCTAAGTTTCTAAGAGGCTCTTAATCTATTTAGTGCTGAAAGGGCTAAAAGGAATGGTTTTCCATTTTTTTTTCAGTTTTGTGGGAGATAAGTGAAAGAGGCGCGCGATTGTTTTGAAGTCCAAATCAAGAAACGGTCGCTTATAAATAAAACAGGGTTGGCCGCGAGAAGCAGAACCTGTCAGAAAATGAATGATTTAGGACCTCCATTATTATGAGACCGACCACATACGCACGCACATTGTTATAAAATTAACTTGCATACACATTGTTATATAAGTAATTTATTCAAGTAAGATTATTTGTATACACGTGCAGGCGAGTAAAAAGGTTTATGACTTCTCTCCCAATGGTGCATAAGAGCGAGCATAATACTTGTAAATCCAGCAGGACAGCGAAGATGGAGAATGGTGACTCTCGCGGGGCTAATTAGATTCCTAATGAATCTCCGACCCACTTGAATAACTAATCGCGTCATATTAATTTGCTCCTTTAAAATTATTGATATCAGTTTAACACCGTAAATTATCTTTGTTAAACATATCGTTGTCAAATTAATCTAATTTTGATTTGATTCTAGCGTACTATAAAAGTATATATACATAGGATAATGAAATTGAATCATACTGAATTTAATAATGATCTAGAAAGGCAAAAACTATTCAGACAACTATTATACATTTCACAACTTATCGGAACCGCAACACGGTAATGAGATTAGTTTTACATCTTTACTAAATAAATTGTAAAAAAATAGACGAGATTCCATCAGCATGTAAGGATAAATAATTGAATCTAACCAAACGAATAAGTGATCTCACCATGCAAATTCAAATTATTTTTATATATGTTACTTTTTAAAAAAGTAAACTAAAAATCTATAAAATGAACATTGTCTTTCGATTGCTACAGTTGTAAAAACTCTGATATTCAGACGGACCACTTAAAAGAGTTCTATACTTATATTCTTAAAATTTACACGTTTTTTCACTTGCTTATTTAGTGAATATATTGCAATTAAACGTTTCAATTAAGGTTAAATTGAACATTTGAATTAAGTTAACTAGCACACTCTATCCCTTTAAGCACTGAAATTATATATGTATCTATCGTTTGGGAAAATCTTCTTGTTCAAGTTTGTTCGTTGATATTTGCCTTTTTTTTCTTAATTCCTGTACTAAGAACCAAAGAATTAAAGATATTTCCATAGATAGTTTTTATGCTAGGATCTATTCGCTGTTAGAGTCTCTTTTGTTCATCAACCTTTTCTTTTGTATACACAGCCAATCTTTTTTGCATTCTCAGTCAACGTGTTTTCGAATAAGTTCACTAGTTTTTTTTTCTTCCTTCGTTAGAACCATCATCATTCATATCATATTTGCTATTATCCTTTTTATTTCTTCTTAGCATCATCACTACCTCTATTCTTTTATCCTTTAAGATTTATTATTGTTTTTTTTCGGATCTTTTTTCTCTTAATCGGTCAATAGACCTTCTCAGAGCGATTGAGTTCTCAGCCCCTTAATGAACTAAGATTTTACCTTTGCTAGCCCGATTTAAAGTAAAATAAAGTAAACCATTCTATTAACTGTAGATACTAGGATTTTACAATTTATTTTTACTATTAAATTTATCTTTATTACTATCTTATCATTGTAAAGATAACTTGCCGCGAAGAGAATCACATTAGACCGGAAAACAGCTGAAAAACAGAATATTGAAACTTTAATATATAAACTCTCACAAGACAAAAAAAAGGAATAAAAAGGAATGTAGTTGGACAAATAAAGAAGAAAATTAGTTAAGGTTCAGCTAGATATAGTTGTCGACGAAATCTACACTAAATAAAAACTTAATAAGCCTCACATGAATATATATAAATATATAAGCTTTCCAAGAAAGTTCTTTCGTTTTTTTAACTTATCTGAATAAATAAAAATACAGTTGACGCGATAGAGTTTATTCTATTGGGTTGAGGAATAAGTTCTTGCGGCTTTATAAAATTTATATTTTACCATTAACATTTAAAAAAAAAATCATTTTTAATTGATAACAATATGCAATTTAATCAATAATGTATTCTCCGTTGGTTTTACGACTTCTTCCCAACGTTCAACTAGTATTTCGATGCCTCTGCAATAAAAATCTCTCGATTTTGACTCGAGGAATTCGTCTAACCAGGTTCTTAATTCCACATCAGTATTAAACGAAACGCCGTGCAAATTGTTAGAGAGCGATCGGAACAGATGAAAATCCAATGGATCCAAGTCTGGCGAATATGGAGGATGCAGCAGGAGTTCCCAATTAAGCGTTTGGATGGCGTCTTTTGTCATATTAGTGATGTGAGGACGAGCATTGTCGTGTTGCAGAAGGATTCCATAACATCGATGAGGTCGCTTTTCACGAATAGCTTCGGCGAGTCGATACATTTGTTGAACGTAGAGTTCTGCATTGACAATCTCGTTGTTTGCAAGGAGCTCATAAAGAATAATGCCTTCACGATACGACCACACACACAGCATCGTTTTTCGTGGATGAAGTCCTTGCTTTAATCGCGGAAGTGGTTTTTTATTGGGGCTAAGCCATCGTTTTCGATGGTTCATGTTAACATAAACTCACCACTTTTCATCGCCAGTGATGATGCAGTGAAGAAATCTGTCCTTATATCCACGAGTAGCCTTGTGATGAGCAAGCAAACGTGCAAAAATCGTGGAGCGTTGAAGTTTGTTGTTTTCGCTCAAAGCGTGCGGAACTCATGCACCGAGTTTTTTTTAACTTTCCCCATCAAATGAAGGTGATTGACTACAGTTTTCTAATCACATGCCAATTGTAAAGCCAATTCTCAAGTATATTGACGAGGATTTTCATGAAGAAGGTCGTTCAATCGATCTTCATCCAACTTAATGCGGCGACCAGAACGTTCTTCGTCATTAAGATTGAAATGACCGTTTTTTAAAAGTGAAAATCACCATTAAGCTGACATTTCTGATAAAGCATTTTTTCCGTACACAGCACAAATATCGCGACGAGCTTTGGCTGCGTTTGCATTGTTCTCGTCTCGATTGAAAATGAATAACAAGTGTCTAAAATGTGACTTTCTTTCAACTTGACATTCCATTTTGAGGGTACAGAACAAAAATTAAATTAACACAACTTTTGAATAAACCGCAATGACTTATTACTCAACTTGAAGACGTAGCCTAAGCAAAGGCCTAATAGTCTATGCTATTAAGAGACGTAGCCTAACCTTTGCAAATTTTGCTCTCATTATTTATTTTTGTTTCTTAATATGTTCACAAATCACGTTACAAAACTTAAATCAACACAACATTAAAAAAAATCGCAAGAATTTATTCCTCAACCTAATACATAATACATAGTTTCCTTCCGTTTGAGAGGTCTTTTTCCTAAAATAAATGTTTATATATGACTTTTGATTCAAACTCCATAAGCTTGGAACCAAAAAACTGCTAAAATATCTCCAAGTGCAGCCTTATCAAAGAGTCTTGCATTATGAATATGATTCTAAAGCTAAAAAGGTGGTAGTATTTAAAAAACTGTTAAAGTATCTCCGAGTGCATTCTGATCAAAGAATCTTGCATTGTGAATATGATTCTAAAGCTAAAAAGGTGGTAGTATTTCAAAAGCAGATATACAAGAGAATATGGTGGAAGAGGAAGTTACTCTAAAGCTAAAATACTCCGAATATCTTCAACTACACTTGCGATAGGTCATCATGCATTGCCATGCACACAAACAAGTCATTTGCGGTCGATCATTGTTGGATGCTTTGTAATAATTTTCCTTTAACTATTTACAATTATGCCTCGTTCACTTCAACAATTTTCTATTTATACATTCATATTAACCAGAAAAGATACTTTGATAACGATATACTCAAATAGATAAGTGAAGAGAATTTTCTTCAAATCCTAAGGATATTTATTAACTTAAATTAGGTTGAGAAAGCATCTCTGAAAAGAATTGAAAACTATTCTGTATACTAAATTCTATTAATTGAAATATGTCTTCATTTATCCATGAAAGTTACAAAAAACAGTAGTTTAAAAAAACAACTTCTTAGAACCCTGATATATGAAAAGATAATTCAAATAAACCAGATCCTATAAACAAACTTTTCTTGTTCTATATTTCGAGTAATTTTTTTAACTTTTGAGAACTTTAATTTTAAGAAACTTTAATCTTGTACATGACAGGACCAGCGTTTGTGTAATCTCATTAAAGTATTATCAACTCGTGTCAAAAGATGTTTCTGCTATTGTCATTTTCTGAAATACTCTCTGAGTGGCGAGTTTTCATACAAACTCAGCTTTCACTGCTAAAATAGTGCACACCAAAGAGAATGATGCAAAGTGGAGGAACAAAGTAATTGAGGATTATGTAGAGGGATCCCCTAGAATAATATTATTTCCCCATACTACTTCGGGAGAGAACGCGAGCCGTTACTTACCCTCCACCCTCTGATTTCACCCTTTTTGGACTTGCCGCCAGGTCACCACAAAAGTTCACACCGAGGCATGGCGCTGAAATTGGAGACTACCTCTCCGCCGTCTTAATTTTCCCCCCTTCCTCTGGTCGGGAGATTACTCATCTATTTTGTAGGTTCGCCGCCAACAGCTTTTATAGCTTCAGCCGCTGGTCGTCCGTCTGGCCCGCTGATCCCTGCCTCTGATATTTCCCCGCAAGGAGACGCTCGGTTTGTCATTGCCAATAACGAGGGGTCGAGAAGGCCTCTCTCGCTCCCTGATTTGAAAGACTCCGGGTATATATGCACCCTCTCCAGGATTACAGAGAGATTTAGAATACACTTCCCCGAAAGGAGTTTGATTCAACGAAGTTCTCTCTCGAGAAGTGTGAATGGCGGTCACAAGCCAGGGAAGAGCTGGACATCACACCCGTATCTTCGAGGCAGGGAGGAGAGTCTCGTAAGTCAACGTCAGCCTTTCTCAACCGCCGTCGGATCAAGGATTGGAAAAGCCGTCTTGCAAAGTTCTTCTGGTGACCTCTTAAGGACATGAGGCCCGATAGCTCACTTAAGTCGAGTGTGGAGAAGTCATCTCCACCCCCACATCTTCCGAAGTTCGACCAGTGACCTCTTGAAGACAAGAGGTCCGATAGCTTGCTCGACCCTAGTTTGGAGAAGTCATCCCTCCACCTTTCAAGTTCATCCGATGACCTCTTGAGGATAAGAGGCCCGCACATCGAAATCACAAGTTTCCACAAAGTTGTTGTTGTTGGTTTTCGGCTACTCCCGTGAGTAATCAAGGTTACCAAAACCTCCCTCCAAGTTTTCCCCGCTTTACTCTTGAGGTTCAAAGGAACTAGATCACTCACAACCCTAAATCTCCCATTATAACCATTCAATAACCCTGGTTATCCAATTAGTATTCGGAACCTAATTCCGTCCTATTGTTGTGCCTTTTATTTAGTGTGTATTAAAATCTATTTTTGTCGTAGTGTTTGGAATAGTCCTTGGTCACACAACAGCAGCTATCTATTCAAATCGCACTTTAGAACCTTAACAGTTGTTGCCTTGCTTAAGCCTACCTTAGAGACTGTGTGCGCATATTACGTACAAGATAATAATAAATACAAGATGAAGACGTATTAAAAGTTATTGTTATAGATAAAATTCACTTAGAGAATTTTACATGATATGCAGGGCGGGTAATGTGAGAGAAAAACAAAAAAACACAAACAAAAATCAATTGAATGAAGAAAAAAGTAAATAAAAAGATCTAGTTTAATGGGTTCCAATCAGCAAGTAAGAGAATCAAATTTCAAATGCGGCTTGGTGTGCTGAAGTCTTCTTCTAAGTCTCAAATAGAAAAATGAGAAAGTACCAAGTATTTCACAAGAGTCCTCTGTGACAGAGGAGTTCAGATGTGTTTGTCAATTTTTTTTCAAAACATGATGAATTTGGATCTATACCTATTTTTTGGCTTACGGTTTTTAATGATACTCTATTAATTTAAAATATACAATCTTTGAATATATATAATAATAGCTGTGCAATTACGAACGTATTCAGAAACCAACTCCATTGCTCAGCGATATCGTTGAGTTCTCTCTCTCTCTCTCTCTCTCTCTCTCTCTCTCTCTCTCTCTCTCTCTCTCTCTCTCTCTCTCTCTCTCTCTCTCTCTCTCTCTCTCTCTCTCTCTCTCTCTCTCTCTCTCTCTCTCTCTCCCTCTGAATTATCAGTTGAAAGAAAAGAAAATTAACACGAAACCACTATATTTAACAGGTTAATTTAAAACTGAAAAAAAAGTTTTTGAAAATCATTTACATGTGATAGAGTTCAAGAATGTCTGGCGTGTCCGAAAAAAATCTCGCTTCCCAAATGTTTTTTCAATGAGCATCTTCCCTTTGAAATTATTTTAGACCGTTAACACGAGATTTGTAGGTGGAAAATGCTTTCCTATGTGGGTCATTGCTTATTTTCTTAAGCAATGTTACTCGTAAATGTCATTCTCAAAAATAATCAATTGTCTATGTAGAGGCGGGTAGTTATTCTCTATGATATCAAGTCACATGTACGGAAGTATTTAACCAGAAAAAAATTTTTTCCTCTATCAGATGAGACAATATTATGGTCATATTCATTTTCAGTATGTTTTTTCAAAATTAACTTGATTTCTTACACCGAAGTCTAAAATATTAACAATAAAGGAAGAATTAAAATAATGCTTTTCATTAATAGCGACTAAATATTGTATAAAAAGTTGAAACTATATTTAACTACTCGTATGTCAAATGTACTATTATGTTCGGATTATCTTAAGTGATAATGGAGAAAAAGTGTTATTGTTATCATATGATGAATTTTGTCTCTCATTCTGAATTCGTCAGAGAAAACGGCTCAGCAAAGAGCAAACATGAATACAGTCATGTGAAGGCAACATCGGGTGTGGTTCTTCGTCTGATTGAATTTAGATTTTGGGTAGCTTTACTGCGACTACCATACTATGTACGTATATACCAGAAGTTCGGCTCTCACCGTAATTAAACTGTAAATGTTTAATGGGAAATAAAAGGCTTTAAATACGATTGCAGACTGGTGGTAAAACTCCTGAGAAGTCTACGAAAATCTGCACTCAACCTTCATAAAATAACAGGTAGGTAAAAAGCAAAGACGGCATCGGATCTTTATAGTAGAATTTAATGTTTTTCGAAAAATAATACGTGGAATAAATTATAATAATTTTTCATTTTTTGAGTTTTGTCGATTATACTTATATGACAATTACATTAGTGAAAATTATTATATAAATATGTAACTAATCTAGGACTATATCAATATTTTGGTATTAAATCTTGGATATGAGACTATAGGAGGATAGATTTATCAAAGGACTAACACGAGTTAATATTCTTATAAATCTATTAAGTTACTATGGCGCCATTCTAAAGCCATTGTGGATTAAGAATGTTCAAGGTGATTAACTGCTAATTAACAAAGAACTATAAATGTTTTGGATCCACAGTGGCCATTTTACTATAGGTGTGGTACTAGAATATTATTTATATGTATATGAAACTACCGCTTTTTAACATAGGTATGGAAAAAATACATAAAACATTTGTTCAGCATAATTTATAAATTTGTGACTTTGTGGAAGGCTAAATAAAGATGAGGTGGATAGTATTGACTAAATTAAGTATAAACAAGCTCGTCGAATGGACTGTTAGGTGTTAAATGCAGTTCAATGTATAAATAAATAATATATTTTCAGTGTAATCACATTCCATAAATCAAATTGCATTATCTCTTGATCATTTTGAAAGAGTAACTCTCTTGTCTGATGATAACTAGTGAGCTGAAAAGCCATAGAGTGTGAACAATGTGAATAGCGCTAAAACGACTGGGGCGCTAATTTATATATAAACCAAAGAATGTTGATATATCCCTCTGTAAAACATTGATTTATCATCACTACCAGTGAGTAAGCCACAAATTGTTGTTAATAAAAACTCTATAAATAAGGTAAATAATGTTCTGGATGACTATTCAGCAAGGTTAACATGAAGCCTAAATATGGCTTGTACAAAAGAAGTCCGTTGATCATTTTGTCTATAACTTCTCTTAACTGCTCTTACCAGTCAGCGCCCAACCGTTTTTAAGGAGCTGAAACAAAGGCCAAAAAAGAATGCGCAGTAAAAAGATTTCCCCCCCCCGAATTTGGGGAAGAGAAGTAGAAGGCATCGATATAAACTCGAATTTGGACAATAAAAGTAAAGGGGAAGAGAAGAAAGAATAGATGATATTGCAGTCTGGAGGCAGAGGGGTCATCTGATAA
Source organism: Ceratothoa steindachneri (assembly GCA_963969495.1). Classification (NCBI taxonomy): domain Eukaryota; kingdom Metazoa; phylum Arthropoda; class Malacostraca; order Isopoda; family Cymothoidae; genus Ceratothoa; species Ceratothoa steindachneri. The sequence continues at coordinate 15,220,473 of OZ018324.1, read as the reverse complement.
ACAAATATACGTCTTACGCAGAAGCGATAATAAGAAAGAATGGCATCCTTTATTCGCTCTGGTAAACAAAGGCTGGAAATGGCTTCAATAAAGACGATGAAGATAGGCTTTTTCGGGAACTGGATCTTCTTCCCATTCATAAGCTTTGAAAACCCTTCATCTACATAGTAATTATAAACGGTAGCAAACATGTATGAATCGTACGGTCATAAGGTTGAACACGCACAACCCTTACAGACTTACACATATGCCAGGAGCCTTTAAGAAGGAATATATGATTTCCTTAATTTAGGAAAGCGGGTTACAGAGTCTTTGGTGCTCCTTACGGTAGCTATAGGAGAGGAAAAGGGGACAAATAGAGGAAATGGATGAGTAAATGTTATCTAGGGGCTTTGGGATGACTTCTCATCCGCGCTAATGATCCCTCCTTGTTCATTCTCCTTTGCTCACGTTGAACAAAGTGACACAATGCCATTTCTCTGTCCTAAGGGACAGAGGCAGCACGTCGCAAATAATAAATTATCCAGCCAAAATAGGGAGCCTCAAACCAATCAGCAATGCTAATATATAAGACGAGATTATGGCAGGATTTAATCATTTTATTAGATTTAGGATTCCACATTGCTAATTTCAAAGGTTTATATGCCTAAATAAGTAAGTTGGTATATCGTCGAAAGGTAAAATAAATGATCTAGAACAAATTTGAAAAGAAATTACCGAATAAAACACTCCCTGGAACTTGAAGACAAAATGACTGCTAAATAAAAGAAGGCTTCAAGTGGTTCAAACAATATTCTTTATTGAGATATTGACATTTACATTCAACTAGCTACAAATTTCTGGTATCAAACCTCATCAGATATTCTCAGGCCACGGGATATGCATGTCATTAAAAAATAGACCTAAACCGATGCTTAGGAGGAGCATGATCTGTGCAGCTCTATAATTTTTTTATATTAATTTTAATAATCGAGAGAAGAAGGCAGCTAAGATGTCATCAATGTATCTAAACAATAGGTAAAAATATATATCTGAATTACTCGATGAAGGAGGATTTGTGTATGGATGGTAATGCAAATGTGAATAGGATTCGCTTTGTTTATATATGTCGGGCACTGTATTAGGGTAACAACAAGGAGTAACAACAAGAAAAGAAGGTACCCTAGGAGACCTTACCATCCATTCAAGGAGGGTAGCTTCGGACTAGCAATCGAGCGGGCACATGGCTACTTAATTGTTTTGCGTCCCTAGACGGCCACTTTTCAAGACTTTGTCTAGTCTTGACTTGAACTGGTCAACAGATTCACTGTTCACAACTTCCACTGGAAGTGCGTTCCACTTACCGCAGATACTGTAAGTGAAAAAATTTCCACACAGATTGCGGTTGTAACGCTTCAGTTCAAGTTTAAAGCCGTGATTGCGCGTTCTGTTCTCACTTAGTGTGAAAATATCCCGGTAGTCAACATTGTCGAACCCTCGAAGTATTTTGAAAACCTCGATGAGCTGACCACGCAGTCTACGGGTTTCCAGCGAGAACAGATTTAATTCCCTTAGTCTATCCTCATAACTTTTATGTCGGATAGAGGGGATCAGCTTGGTTGCCCTGGCTTGTACGCGTTCCAACCTTGCGATATCCTTTCGAAACGAAGGACTCCAAAATTGTATGGCATACTCCAGGTGAGGCCGAACGAGGGAGTTGTACAGACAAAGTACTATCTCCTTGTTATGGTATTCAAACTGGCGCTTTATGTAGCCTAACATCCTTTGGGCTTTCTTCTCTGCCTCGATGCACTGTTTCGAGAACTTGAGGTCGCTAGTGATAGTTACACCCAAGTCCTTCTCAGTGTCACTCGATTCAAGAGCAGTGCCCTTAAGGATATTCTGAGATTGGAGGTTTATGTGGCCGATATGCATCACTTTGCATTTGTTCGCGTTAAAAGGTATTTGCCACGTGTCCGACCACTCCCCAATCTTCCCAAGATCTTTTTGCAGGTGGGCAGTATTTCCATCCTTTGTAACGTTCATACCAAGCTTGGTATCGTCGGCAAATTTGGAAATCTTGGCAACCATATAACCGTCCATGTCGTTGACGTAGATGATGAATAGTAGTGGTCCCAGGACAGAACCTTGAGGCACCCCGCTAGTAACGGGCACCCATTCAGAAGCCTGTCCATTCACCACCACCCGTTGCCGTCTGCCACTTAGCCAGTTCTCGATCAGCCGGCTACTTTTCCGTCTATGCCCAGCGCTCGCAATTTCCGGAGAAGGCAGCAGTGTGGCACCTTATCAAAGGCTTTCTGAAAGTCTAAGTAGACCACATCCACCGCCTTGTCCCGATCGTGCTCACTGAACATGACCGTTGCCTTCGGAAGCCGTGCTGGGAACTCCTCAGTAGCAGCTTTGACTCTAAATACAACGTCATTTTGTCCACCATCATGCTTTCCATTAGTTTACCGACTATCGAAGTCAGACTGAGAGGGCGGTAGTTTGACGGTTGGCTACGGTCTCCTTTCTTGAAGATAGGAGTCACCTCCGCCTCATGCCAGTCTCTAGGAACGCATTCAGTCCGGATTGAGATGTTGAAGATTGCGCTCAGGTGTCGTGACACTTGATCGTGCCCTTCTTTCCAACTTTAGGTAGAAAGCTATTCGGTCCAGGTGACCTATTCGTCTTTAGTTCACTGATCTTCTTTTTTATTTCCCCTTCGGTGAAGTCCATATCTTCCAGCTTTTCCCCCCGAGTAGAAATCCATTGGCTGGGGGATGGGACCACACTCTTCAGTAAACACTGAAGAGAAGTAGTCGTTGAGGAGGTTAGCATTTTCTGCATCTAAATGCTTTAATGCCCCCTCCTCATTTCTCAAAGGGCCAATCGTTCGACCGATTGGTTTAAGGCTGTTCACATATTAAAAAAACTCCTTGGGATTCTCTTTACAAAGTCTTGCTACTCGGAGTTCCTCAGACCGCTTAGCCGCCCTTATGCTGGACTTCACTCTCCTGGCTAGCCTCTGGTATTCGACAAAGTCGCTCGAGATCTTCGATTGCCGGTACACAGTTCACTTCTCCATAAGCAGTTCGCCGATTTCTCCATTAAACCACTTTGGTTAAACAGAAGACCGACGTGGACATTTCAGAGGGATCAAACGTGATTAAAGACTCATGAATATAGTTTTGAAACTGTTCCACGAGTCTTCAACAACATCGCACACTTCTAGCCTTGCGTCAGTCTGTCCAGCACGAATACCTGCAAAGTCTGCTCTTTTCAAATCGAGATTCCTCGATTTACTAGTTGCAGGCCCTGCCTTCGGGACTTTGACTACAAATCTAATTAGTCGGTGGTCACTGCCCCCGAAATCTTCGCCAACAGAGAGGTCCTCAACGATGTCATCCTTAGAGGTGAAAACCAAGTAGAGGATATTGTCTCCTCTCGTAGGCTCTCTCACCCATTGAGTCAGGAACTCGTTGTTCGTGAACTCCAGGAGTAGTGCGTTCTCTCTACAGGGTTATCTGGTTTCCCAGTCAACTTGTGTGTTGAAATCCCCCATGACGATACACACTTTGTCTTCGACAAGTTCTCCTAGTAGCTGGTACAGATCTCTGTCCTTTTCAAAGAGTTGGGCAGGAGGTCTATAAAGCACCAGGGTCCTGTATTTGGCAGGACCTATCTCTAGGTCAACACCTAGTAGTTCATGGTCGGATACGATGTTGCAATCCGTCCCCCGAAATCTTCGCCAACAGAGAGGTCCTCAACGATGTCATCCTTAGAGGTGAAAACCAAGTAGAGGATATTGTCTCCTCTCGTAGGCTCTCTCACCCATTGAGTCAGGAACTCATTGTTCGTGAACTCCAGGAGTAGTGCGTTCTCTCTACAGGGTTATCTGGTTTCCCAGTCAACTTGTGTGTTGAAATCCCCCATGACGATACACACTTTGTCTTCGACAAGTTCTCCTAGTAGCTGGAACAGATCTCTGTCCTTTTCAAAGAGTTGGGCAGGAGGTCTATAAAGCACCAGGGTCCTGTATTTGGCAGGACCTATCTCTAGGTCAACACCTAGTAGTTCATGGTCGGATACGATGTTGCAATCCGTCCAGTTGAGAGTATCCTTGACATACAACATCATACCGCCACCCTCTCTATCTGGCCTATCTTTCAGGAAGAGCTGGTAACCGGGAATCGTGAATTCACCTTCAAAATCTCGGCTTGAGATTTTTATCCACGACTCCGTTATGGCTACCATATCCGGTTCTTCTGTTGCTACGAGGCCACGATGTTTTAGAAACTTATTTCTGATAGACCTCGCATTAAACAGAAGAACCTTGAGGGAGTTCCCGACTGTAGGACTCCAAACGTTCTTCCGTTTCCCGCTTTGTTTCTCTGTGGCGGGGTCACTCCCCTTTTTGTGACTTGAGAAAAGGTCGTTCCTGGAGTAACACGGGTGTACTGGCGTACGTCCTCCTTTACTCGGGGTCTGACACTTCTTTGGGTCCGCTCCACAATATCCTGGATCATGTTCGCGAGTGCAGCTTTCCCTTTAAGGAAAGATGCACCCCGTTTCTTTTGTACAGGTCATTTCTTCCGTAAAAGGTGCAGTAGGGGTCTACAAAATAGACTCCTTGCGCCGTACAAAGATCTCCCAGGCGTTGGTTCATGGAGACGTTCCTCGCGTCAGCATTGCGGGATGGACCTCGTCTTGGGAGTATCCCGACTACGACACGTCTGTGAGTTTTAGTCCACAGTCATCAACTCCTCCCATAACCGTGGTCAGGATCTTCCCGCTGGCGCCTACTTTGCCTCCTGGTAGGTAGGTAGAGATCGTTGCCACTTGCCATGAGGGCAACTACTGAGTTCTCAGAGATCTAAGATTTCTCAGCCTCCACCCTTATTTCTCCGTTCCCCTTTCCTGGAAGGCAGCTTACCTTCACACTAGTGCGAAGGCGGGCCACTAGCAAAGGTTGTAGATCCCGCGCTTGGGAGTCACCGATCACGATGACCCTCGCGCATTTGGGTTCAGAGGACAAAGGCTTCCCTTTCAATGTGGGCTCTTTCGATTCCTCTTTCTTCCCCACTTTTTTGTGTTTTTTCTTCTTCGTTTTTTCTCCTGTTTCTACTTTCTCTTCTGTTTTATCTACTGGTTTCCTTTCTCACTCATCCTTTTCTTCGTTTTGACGTCCTGAGTAACCCCAGCAGCTGCTGGCTCTGGGACGTTGGATGGTTGGCCTATCTCTATCGACGCGGTGCATGAGGGCCCAACAGAGGAGCCATCCGCGGCGTTGGGAGTTTCTTCTTGCTGTTGCTCTACCTTAGTGGCTTTAATCTCTGCAATGATGGCTTTGAGATGACGGATTTGAGTCACATGCTAAGACTCAAGGATTTTCACCTTTTCTTCCAGCCGCCGTGTTTTTCCCTTAGAAAATTTAAAAAGTTTCTTAAGCTTCTGAAGTTCTGCCCTTAGGACGCAGTCCGTGCAGATACTTCCATGGTGGCATTTTGAGAAACACCCCTCCGGAAAATCTACGCACCACTTGTCCTTTTGGCATGTCGAGCAAGTATACTTTAACGCACCATGTCCTTTCTTTCCAATCATGCTGAACACTTTATATCTCTGAATACTTTGTGACCACTCAATAAAAAAGAAAGGGGGTGGTGAGTTTGCCCCGCGTCAGTCGCTCCCGCCTATCGATCGGAGAGGTTTCGGATCTTTCAGAAGGCACGCTCCTTGTGCTGCTGTTCGTCCGACCGAGTTGTAAAACCTTGGCGTGCTGTGGCTCCCAACAAAGCAGCACTGACGGTCCCCGAAGGGGGCCATTGATTTCTTACCAGATGAACAACGGAGCACCATTCGTACTAAACTCCTACTAGTTCCCTTTCCAACGGCCAAGATCTCGGAGCAGCGTTCAATGGATATCTCGCCACACCAAGAGACTCAACCCAAGGCTTTTTATTGGCCTGGCAACCAACCTGGGAACAAAGGGCCGTCACCTTGGACCGATGCTACCAGAGGCACCCGTCAACGGTCACTAGGAATGGTCAATAATTACGCGCCAGGGAATGGGTTAACAGGGCACTACCCTCATCCCACTCATCGTGCCCCAACGCCTAGGACACCTCTAGTCCTAGTCTCTCGCAACTAGTGAGCGTCGATTGGCGTTGTTTATAGAGGTTCCAAAGTCTCTCTTCTGACGCATGAGGTAGCATGCCAGGTCCTTATATGTAGATAGAGGGAAAAAAGGGAAAGAGTGACATGATAGGAGTAGGCTTTTTTTTTTTTTTTCTTTTTGTATAAGTGGGAGAGATAGGATAAAAGTAAAAAAGGAGAAGAATATAGTAAAAAAAGGAAGGAATGACGCACTTAGTCTGGAGTCTCGTTTTCGACCAAATCTACAAGGGAAGCCCTACCAGGGGTACCAAGAAGAGGTACCCCCACCGACATAGCTCGAAAAGTCAAAGGTACACACAAGCTCTCTTCCCGCGACAAGGGGGCGTCACCTCTCTCTCTACTTTCTTTATGAGATCTCTCTCTCTCTCTATATATATATATATATAATATATATATATATATATATATATATATATATATATATATATATATATTTAGAAAGAGAGAGAGAGAGAGATGCCATATTTGCAAGAGGCTGTTTGTGGTGGGAGATGTCGGGAAGCCAACTGGAGTTGATGATAGGGTCGCTGAGACGCAAGTAACTGGTCGTGATTGTGTTATGGAATGAGTCTGGAGAAGGCTGTGTGGTAAGATTTTGGAAAAAGAAAAGAGTGGTAAAGGACTGATAATTGCAGTAATAGTGTAATTGTATAAGGATAAAGAGAAGAAAGGTGAATGCTAGGACTACAAGCAATAACTTTGAGTATTTTAGGTAGAGTGTATGAAAAGATTTCGATTGAGCATATAATAATTATAACTGCAGCACATAGGACCTCATGGCTATGAAGTGGCCTTAGGGTGGAACAAGGTCAACAGACCTATGTCACGTGTTCTTACTTATTCTGACTTATGACCATATAACCTTACGACCTTCAAAACTTTCAACAGGTGGGGCAATCTGACATATAGTCAGTTTTCTTTCAATAATTCCCGCAATGGCCTTGGGATGACCTTAGTAATTATATCATTCGAAGGAAAATGTAAAGCAACATTATAGTTTCAAATTCTGTTAGAATCGGCCGAATAGTTACGATGTTGTTGTCAAAAAACTAATTAGAAAGTAAAACGTTTACCATCGAACCGAGCAACCTACGAACCGAAATAGTAACTAATAAACTAGCGTCCACGCAACTAAAAATCAGTGGAGGCCTTGTGCTTAATACGCCACAGAGAGGGAGGGTGTGCTAGTTTTAGTTTAGAATTAGATTTTGTATTATCACATTTAAGTGGTAGATATCTGGTATTGTTTCATTGAAAGAGTTATAAAGAATAAAGGATTATAATAAACATAATCCATTTTTATTTTGTTACATAGTGTTAGAAAAATAGCGTAGATTAGCAAATACCTAAGGATTATATTATTCCTATTGTTAATATTGAGTAGCACTGTCTTTGTTGGTGATAGTTACTATAATTTCTTGTGGAATTGATCCATACTTCTGAACAGCATCTAATGCAAAAGGGGGGTGTTGCAACTGTGGCACCTGGAGTTAAAGTTGCACGCTTTTACATTTCCGTGTTCGTGTAGCACAAAGGAGTCAACGAATTAAAATCTAAAATTCTACCTAGGAATTAGGACTTGGCCTTGATGAAATGCACTATTAAGTCCAGCTACCTCATTGGAACTTGATATAAAACAACCCGTTAGTTAACCTGGACTATTACCGTACATCACACCTACTATCTTTAATTTATATTTTTAATTATTCCTTTTTCAAATGAATCATCAAAATATAATATTCTATTCTACCTCTCAAAGTGATTGAGCCTGAGCCGTCGTTCTGTCAGGACCAGCTAACCATTACCGTAGTTATTTGGCGGAAGGTAGCTCTCTCTGACTTGGTTCTCCACTTGCGATCACCAAGATTAAGTAAATATTCCCCTTAGGCTGTCAATTAATGTTGAAAGTTGACATTGGCTCTATGTTTAGTAAACCACTCTATAAAATGTTCTCCCCGTAATGGGGTAGTAATAGCACTCCTACCGTTGCCTTAGCTGAAGGTCACGGACGGCTAACAAATGTAACCAAACCCAGATGGATGCAACGTGAGAACAGGATGGGGGTCACTGACTTTGGATAGAAATGGGGGTTTAGATAGCTCTCAACGGCTTCTCTATGGTATTGGTATAAGGCAACGGCAAATAAGAGATGACAAGACAAGGGAAGATAAGCCAAGCTAAAATTAATTGAGGGCAGCTAATATAAAATTTGAAATAGGATAAGACAAGATATGATATAAGAGGTTAAGATAAAATAAGATGAGATATAATAAAATAAGTTGAGATATAAGATAAGATATGATATGATAATATATATCATCTCCGAGGACAATTTCTGCATCTCATAATAGAATATAGTGAAATATTTGCAACCTTATCCTCACAGGTGCTTTCACGAACAATCAGTGAATGAACTGTTTTCTGGTTAAACGAAATTTATATGATGAATCATACAAATATTCAACCTTTTACTTACATACTCATTGCTGTGCTAACTACACTAATTTAAAAATAAATAACAGCTATATTATTAATCTCGTGATGAGGGTTGCCAATGATGTTTTAAAGATAGAAGATCTGCTGTAGCCTTGTACTTCCTTTCAAACATCTGGGCAGATGATCATTGATAAGCATGTTTTTGTTTTGCTCTGTTCTCTCTTAGTCTAGATGATAGCCCTATTTTACTTTGTCACTCTGAGGTTGTCTTCAGTGGAACACATAAATACTCAGATAGAGTGCTTGTGCACATGGTTGATTTTCAAGCGCCTCTATAGATGCAACGTGGTAATAGATACTATGGTTGTTCAGGGTCGGCAAAATATCAATGAGATGATATGCATTTTCGAGATGTTACTTAGCCAAAGACAAAGTCAAAACAACGAAAGCGGAAGGTGTCGAAAGAAAGAAAATATACAAAAAGCTTATAGTGTCTAGTGCAAAAACAGCATCAATCTATGAAAAAGATCAATGGTACTCAAAATAACATAAAATGAACCAATGGGAAGAGTAATTGTACTCCCGCTACCCATCATTCCAAAGTTAAAAGATCTACGGTGTTACTTCTAAGTAAGCGGTTAGTTTGGTCGGCGATGCATACACGTACGTGTGTGTACATGCACTGGGAGTAGGCCGACTCAAAAATCGTTTGGAAGAGAAAAGAAAACAGACGAGTTCTTATTTGAAGGACTAATTTGCCCTCCAATTCCCACCTTTTTGAGGAATAACAAGAAGTGCTAATTGGCGCTAAATTCAACACTGATTTCGGATTCAAACGCGTTACTTGACTAATGGGGTAATTCTATCGAGCCTTTTGTGTCAAAATGCCACCAACTCTCAGGTGTCTTCAAATTATTGTCCATGCACGTGTGTATGAGTTTCGCTCTCTCAAACACACTCTCGATTTCTCTTTCACAAGCTCTCACACTGAATCTCTCGTTTTTTTTTTCTCTCTCACTAACTCACTCTCTCTCTCTTTTCCTGTTTGCTCTTCCACCTTTATTCATTCTCAATTCTACACAAGAGTAGCATCGCAACTTGCATGGGACCCCGTATGTGGGTTGAATTATATCTGACGCTTTAACGTTTATTTCCCATTGTATTCGTATATTTTAATTCCCGCACTGATATATTCTTCTTAAAAGATTCCCATTTCGTCTTGTTTAACTTCAAGAAGTGCATAAATTGGAAAATGGTTGTACGCATTAACCCCATGTACTGAATGTGTATGTGTATGTATGCGTTATGGAATTTGCCGCAGGAATCTATTTAGGTCGTCCTTGTGGACTTTAAATTTGTGCCTATGGGCTTCGGGGCAGAGTTTTGATGTGTGTCCCTGCAGTGTCAAGTGTCGGAGGTAATTGCTTACGTGACGTGTTAATCAAGAAGGCTGGGGAAGAGGAAGTCTCGCGTTGCAGAGCCCCACGAGCCACCTCGTCCTCATTTCCCTCGAGGCCATGTTTACCTGAATGAGAAATACGGAGGAAAAGGAGTAAGGGGAACTAGAAATAAAAGGGTACTCTTGACATCATCTGAACTCTCTCGGAAGTTGGATTGAACACGTTTCTTCTAATCTAAAGGACAGTTTTTTACTTGTACCATTGTGAACATAATTAGTGGTTGGTCATTGAGGCAATATTTTAAGCGTGGAAAGAAAGAAGCATTGAAAGCATAAATAAAAATAAGATAATTTAAGGAGTTGGCTAATTTTGAAATCGATTGTTTCATCAGATTATTCCCCTCCTCTTCCAAATGGAATAAATTTTAATATTAATCTATTGCAAGGAGAAAATGCCTTCCTTTCTTACAAGGAATTAATCCAGGAAAGTTGAAAGTAACCTGTTCCGTTTCCTCCTAAGTACTTCTCTCTTTTGCATAGTCAAATCATGATGGTAAAATTTCACATCTCATTACTGCGCGAAATTTTGCAACTAGCTAAAGATTTTGGCTTTATTCACTTTATTTTCTTTTAGCTTCTAATATGTTCTCGTAGTTCGATATATAGTTATTTAGTATTTGTGGTGTGCTCGCGACAATTTCCTATAAGTGTTCCATTCCTTCCCCTTCCCCTTGCCCCGATTGTTTTACTCCTTGCACAGAATGAGCACTACCTTTCCCGCCACAGAAAAGGTATTTAAGGTCGACAACACGCAGTGTGGGCGCTGAGATACTCAGCAGTACACGATTACTCTCAACCAACAAATATCTATTCATAAGATAACAGCACCATGAATTTCTCGTTTCCTCAACTCTTGGTTCATCTTTTTCACTTCCCCACTTTTTGCTGGTCTAATCCATTACCGGAACAACACGCACAATACACGTTGCATTGGTGTCTAGCCACTTACCTTTAGCTCTATCTCTCCCTTGCTTTAGTTTTTACATATCCTTTTCCTCTCTTACTTCTAGTTCTCTGTGGCTCAAGCATCGCCTTCCTGCCCACCAGCCTAATTTTCATTAGGCAAGAAAAGAAGTATCTCACCAAAAACGTCATAAAAGTTGATCGGATAAAGAGCGGTTGTTCAAGAAGAGACCAACTTTCCCACTGTACTCCTCTCTCTTCACACACACACGAGAAATAAAGCATATTTTAGGCTGTTGTGAGATCACACATGACAGCCTAATTGCTCTTTCCTCCCTAACCTCGTTGTGAATTTCGCTCGTGAATAAAGACTCCACACATAAAGTTCGTTGAAAGGGCATACTTGAAGGCTTCGGGCAAAAAGAGATTTGTGGTCTACCCACTGAGAAATCAGAAGCAACAGGCATCTTGGAATGGGACGGAGTAACAACCTGCGGCCATGATAATTACCCTACTCTCAGGGCCCCTCACTTATGGCTGGGCAGGACTCACGAGGGACATAAAACTGTCTCTGTGAATGCTGGACGTAACTTTGATAACCTGGACCGTGAAAATGCGACACTAAGGAAAGATGTTAATTTGACATTGATCCAGCATTGTGTCCGCCATTAGGCATTATTCTAGAGGAGCCGATCGAGTTTAATCAAAATCATCTACTTCCTCATTCATCCCTAATTGTAGTTCATAGTGACTGTCATTGCCGGGGACGGAGCTTTTCTCACATTATTTTCAAAAGATAATTTTACCTTTATTATATGCACACGATCCCAGTAAACGCAATGGGTGGTTAAACCTCCCTACGTCTGCTGCACACAGACGGAAACAAATGCACACTCCCATGCGCCGAAACATTAAAACTTTTAAACATAATTGACACGCCAATCACAAGTATCATAAACTCGCACATTAGACAGAAACTAATATTTAGGTCCACAGCAGAGGCACAAAAAATCCACAAACTCTCTAAGGATGCATCGACTCAAAACACCGTCTCGCAAAGAGGTCAAATCCAATCAAAAAACGACGCAAAATACGCATCAAAATAATGGGGCTTCTTTGGTTAGAAATGACCACAGATAAACCCATTACAGTACTCAGACATGACTATGGTGCAGAGACTAGCAATAAACTCAATTTCAACCGCACCAAACAAAGGGCTGTCATCACAATCTCAGAAGAAAGACACGAAAATATACTCCTAGACCAGGGCTTTAAGGTCCTCGACACACTACAATACGCACAAAACATTGAAAATCGCAACAACATCAAACCACACCAATGCGTTACGGTTATATATAACTGGCCATCAAACCAATACATGCCAACAGACCGTGTCCCCGCCAAATCGGTGTAAAAGGCCATTTATACAACGACTATACCAGTACCACCCTTCAATGCATTAGCTGCGGCAGCAGTCACGTCGCGGTCAGAATAAGATGCCCATAACCTATAGAAAAGTGTGCAGCTACGGTTATGAATCCAAGAAGGCCACAATTCTCCTCATCCCAACACGCCTCTTCCTCACTCACCCTCACTACCACCCTGCCCCTCCACCCTAAAAAATATACGCCACTGCTGTCAGCGTACATAGGACAACATAGACCCAACCGCTCAACTGACATTTACACCACCACAAACCAACCCCAAATAAAATTAGCGACCGTGCTCTCCAAGATGGTTAAAGACATGGCTAAGGGGTAACTAATACCTCTAAGCCACTGTTGTAAACCTGCCTGTTGCTGCTAACAGCGTAGGGAATGTCATCTTTACAGAGCCAGTGACCACCTTTCTCTTCAGCTCCCCTTCTCACATCACCACCTCTCCTACTACCTACCATGCCCCACCCTTTTCCCCCTACCCCAGCCTCAGCACCAACCCTTCCACTCTTTGCCAGGACCCACCAGAACCCATAACCCTACAACATAATAACCGCATTCTTACAGAAAATAATGACATCCTCGATGCATTCGAGTCATACTTGATACTTTCTACACATAATATCCACAAACCAGACGCGCAAGAGCACTTCCAGTAAATCAGTGAATGGTGGTGTCGACTCTACGCAGCAGAGTTTGGGCCCACTCCTATGGTAGGAATGGATAAGCTGGACAACTTCACCGCACAAGAGTATCTTACTGGTTCCTACACTACACTATACACCATGTAAAAAACGAAAACGACACTACAGAGTTACCAAGAAACTGTAAGTACACATGCAAACCGTCCTATGCTGACAACGAGATTATTTTCGTTTTCTTCCAAGGCCAAGACACAATCGCATACAGTGACAAGATAAGGCTCATAATCACGAATCCTTTGAAGAAACAGACTGCACTCTATGGCATGCGAGATCATTACAAGTACGACATAAAAATATATACATACATCAAAACCGAAAATACAGAACACCACAAAAGTAACATAGAAACCACACGAAAATATTCGGGGCCACATTTGACAAGTACCTACACTTCCAACTACAGCAAAGCACAACGCAAACCAAAGCTAAGCAAATTAACAAAATGCTAGGAATGTTCTACTGGCCAGGCGAAAAGTTCAATTACATCTCAACAAAACACTCATTAGATACGCAACAAACAGACTCACAGCCACAATCATAAGTGGCAGAGAAAAGCACAGAAAATAAAAAAGTCTACGCTGAGTAATGTATGTCGGTCTACTTCATTAATACGCTTCTATAAATTACAACATAACAATAAATTCACACCAATAAAGATAAACACGCATAGCCACGCAATATGACAACTAAGCAAACTCGCAAAAGGCCCCCAAAACATAAATGTACGCGAAAAGCAACAAACAGCGTGGGCGTGGAGATACACAGCATCCCACGACTACCCTTAACCAATACCCATCTACACATAAGATAGTAGTACCATGAATTTCGTGTTTGCTTAACACGCGCTTCATCCTCCCACCCACCATTTTGCTGCTCCAAACCAATACCACAACAAACACACACAATACACATCGCATCGTTGTCTAGTCACCGAGATTTAACCCTATCTATCCACTCCTTTAGTTTTTTTCCGTACCATTTTCCTCTCTACCCTCTAGATCTATGTGGCTAATCACAGAAATCTCTGCATTTCTTTATATTCTAAGTTGCTGCTCTACCGGTCGACCTTCAACACTTTGTTTGCGATCGGAATAGCGTTGCTAATCCTGGGCCAGGAGAAAAACAACCAGGGCTGGTTGAGGGAGCAAGAATGGGAAACATAGAGGAAAGTGTCGCTAATGCAGTCACAAATACTAATGGGTAACTGTATACCGTAACAGGAAGAGATATCGTATGTTAATAGAAAATAGAGTGATTACAGCCAAAACCTTCTGTTCGGGGGCACCTTTAATTCTCCACATAAAAAAATGTGAAGGAAATTGATAAAAAGTTTACCAACTAGTTACATATTTCAACTAAGCAAAGGATAAAAGTATATATGAATATACGGAGCAGTATAGTTCCAACTTTCATGTATTAATTCTCGTTTTAAAGGAAGGCATTTTATTCTTGCAGTAAATTAATACTGAAATATATATCATTCTTAAGGGGAGGGGAATTATCTGATGAAACCATCGAATTTAAAAGTTACCCAACGACTCACATGTATTTTAAATTATTTTGTTTTTGCCTGCAATGCTTCTTTCTTTCCACGCTTAAAATATTGTTTCATTGACCAACCACGGATTCTTTTCGCACTGGTTCAAGGAGGAGACCGTCCTTTAGATTAGAAGAAACGTGTTCAATCCAACTTACGAGAGAGTTCAGATGATGATTATGGTTCCCTTTTGCTTCTAGTTCCCATTACTCCTTTGTCCATCTTCTTCAGTCAGGTAAACATGACCTCAATCTATAAAACCAGCATACAATTAACACGTATTTTCCTCTGTCTATTCAGATTGCTGTCCGGATGAAAATGCTTCATTCACCCAACACCTATCCGATTTAACCCCCACTGTTCATCCTTACCAATCATTTAGTTATACTGAGAGATTAGGTCATCATGAGTAAGAACTTCGTAAGCGGCGTGTGCTCCCCCCTGAGGGCGACCACATTAAGCAATATTACAATTTATATATATATATATATATATATATATATATATATATATATATATATATATATATATATATATATATATGTTAAAACAGTAAAAATGTGTCTAATCCGGTATAGCATAAATCGCACACCCTAGATGAACATTGAGACCGTGGATTTTAGCGGTTTTGAGAGAGGTAGAATCTGTAGGGTAAAGAGGGGGTGGGGGTAGAGGTAGGATGCAAATAATTTTTTAGAAAACGTTGTAGAACAAAAATAGCAAATTTTTGTAAAGGAATCTGTATGGAAAGTGCATTAATCGGGTATAGAAAAGAAGGATCTAAATGCGATACTGTGGATCGAAGAGACGGTGCGCAATTCTTCTGTCTTTGGCGTTGTTCCATTGCGAAATCTGAGGTCCTATACGGGTTGAAGGAAATATAGAGAAGTGAAATAATAGGTATAGAGATAGAATCAAATAGAATAAGTGCCATGGATATATAAGGAACAAACAAACATACCTATGTGCTTAGACTTGTTCAAAGTCATACTCTATAAATATTAAGGACGACGCATTATATCCAGAGCCCAAGAGCAACTAGCATGAGTGCAAATATCACTATTTAGTGTTGTAAAATTGGTTCAACAAATAACCCAATTATATTATATTATTATTATCAGGAGAAAAAATAAGTATCTGTCAGGACTTGAAGAAGCTCACTCTAAAGAATGACCCCCCGCGCAGACAAAAGCCATTCTTCCCTTCTTCCTCTTAAATGAGAACCGAAAAGCCAATATAAATTCCTATTAATGAAGACTTCATATTTCCCCCCATTACGAAAGCCACAACTCACGCAAAGAACGGAAGCTCTGACGTTTTATTTCCCTTTTCGGATTGTGTATGTGTGTGTGTGTAGGTCTCTCTTTCTCTCTCTCTCTCTCTCTCTCTCTCTCTCTCTCTCTCTCTTACTCTCTAACTGTCTCTCTCTCTTTCTATCACTTAACCTTTGTCTGGTATTTATTTGCCTAAATTTCATCGCGAATAATGGGGATTATGGAAATGCTTCCTTCTCGAATTTGGGATTCTCGTTCGTTCTGGAAGATCAATTTATATTATGATCTCCGAGCAGTTGTGCTATGGTTGGCGGGTTTCTCTTTTGTACTCTTTGATAGTCTTAACTATTTATTTCGAGTTACTCAGCTTTTGCTGCATCATCTATTTGTTGAACTAAGTTTTATGTAAATTTATTATTGTTTTTCAATCCAAATTAAGATCGAATCAAGTTAAGAATGGCAAACCCAATTTTACGATGTCAAGAATAAGGAACCTAAAATTACTCATGTCAAGAGTAAATATCATGGGAAGGCAAGTATAACTAACATGGATAAGAAAGAGTTAAACTAATGCGAAGTTTTGTTCTGAGGAAATAATAGTTTAGGTTAGATGTATCAATTTAAATACTGACACTTAATGCCACCATTTAATATCCCCTCCCCAAATTTTGGCAATTGAACAATATCCATCTAAACATTGTAGTTACATCACCATAGATTATGTATCCTTACCTAAACTAAGCTAACCAAACACAATCGAAAGTAACATTTGGTGTTATTATTCCTATTTTCTCACTCTAGCAATACTTCTACCTAATATGAATGCAATTCCTTAAATGGAGTTGTGATTTTCGTAGTTGGGTTAGTTAAATGTTTCAGCGCAGCTGAGAATAAGTTGTTCACATGCAAAGAAAGAACGACAGTCTAAAACGTGTTGTCACCCAACTTTACCATGCTAAAAACAGCGACTCCAAAATTACTCCTGTCAAGAATAGCAAATCCAAAAGTAATGCATTCACAATCCTTATAATATTTAATATATGTGTTTCTTCATTTTCTCTCGTCTCGTAAAATTTCACCACTATGACTTGATGTCATCAAACCAAACGAAATAACTAATATGTGTGGACAAAAACGTTCTCACACATTGGCCATCGGAGATAACCATTTGCGTAAATCTTATCTCTGCCTGTTCCTTGGTTCGGTCCTTTCTGACCACTCGAATTCTTTTGATGCGGTTGTGGTGAGGAGAGAATCAGGAAGATGTCACTGTGCATTTACGAATGTTCGGTTAAGATTCACAGTAAGTATTACCTAGACAAAGGGAGGGATGAATGCCCTCAACTGATTGGCTGAATGGATTTACAGATATGGAAGGTCGGAAGATATAACGGGACGTTATCTGAAACGAGGAAATGCGGTGTTAGATGAAAATAAATGCAAACAAAGTATGCCGTTTTGGGTTGAGTCGAAGGTAATGAATAATGTTTACCGATTTGCTAATCTTATGGAGGACTTAAGGAAAATGAGTTATTAATGGTAAGACGAATTTTAAATTTCATCGCAGAACTGTGTTAGTGCGAAATCTGTCAACGAATTGAAAAGAAAGACAACCCACAAAATCAATCTATGCAATTAATCAGGGAAATAACAATGAAAAACGAATAAAAATAAGAAAACGAAACATAGAAAGAGACCAAATATCAAGGATACCATATAAACCTTTAGGATCACCAAATGACGGAATACGAACCCAAAAGTACATTTCAAGAACTAAAAAGCATAATTAGGACAATCAAAAAACCTAGTATCCATCCAAGGCCAACCCAATTCGCAGAAGTTGAATAATCGATGCTGGAAATAGTTCATAAGAAAAATACACTTCCTTGCCTCCTATAATACGCAAGTCAATTTCATGTATTTCAAAATCTTCAAAAAAGAGCAAACTAGGAACACAATATTTATTATTAAGAGCTTTCGAGAAAATTGTTAGAAAGTTGGTAAGAAAATATACAAACATACTTTTTTTCAGTCCCTTACATGGCAAACTCAGTTGGGCTCTCCAAAATCATTATCTGACTATATAGGTATTGAGTTTCATTGTCGTTCGTTGTAATGATCTCAAATTAGTTTGGAAAAGTTCTTTTATTTGCCCAGTGTCGTGGTATAACCACTCTATAACATACACTACTCCTATATTATGTAGGGAGGGGTGACTTAATCACCGACTGCAACGCGAACCGTTGAAGGACTGTTTGCAGGGATTAACGACCGACTAGGAGGTCACACTTGAGGCGTTGGGTTTGGAATCCTTAATAATCAAACAGAGTGCATAAATGGTTGGCGAGATTTACTTTAATAGGCCGAGAGTATCGTTCAAGATTATTTAAAGATGAAACACCCAAAAATATAATTTTATTTACACAGATTAAAATAATGATAATAATAGGCAAAGGGGAACTATTCAAATTAAAAGGAATCTTTTTTATGAAAAGGGATTATCAAATGGAATTTATTGATTAATGTAATTCGGCTCAGATCAAAAGGGGGAACTTGACTATACTAATAATGGAGGGGGTTTTAGTCTTACGGGTCGATGAATGAGATGAGGCGATTGGGGAACCATCCGATGAGGCAAGTGGGGCACTATCCGAATGAGGCAAGTGGGGCACGATCTGTACCAGCCTTCCAATGAAAATAGCCAAACTTCAAAGATGACGTTTGGCGGGAATGTGGGAATTCGTGTAATTCCACTGAAAGAGGAAGCTTCTTTCCTCAATGGTAATCGATGGAGATTTTCTTCGGTTCGATTAAAGGAAGGAAGACTGTTGCGCAAATTCAAAGGCTTACCATTCACAGAAACTACCAATTGATGGGTAAAATTACGGCTGAAGAAGGCTGCTGTCTGACGAACGCTCACGGGAGGAGACGATAAGGACGGCCTTGAGGTGCGAACTGGACTCTCCAAACTACAGAATAGCCCGAGTATTTGTATGCCTGATTCTGATGGGAAAGGGGGAGTTTGGAGAAGGAGTCACAAGCTCCAGACATCTTAATCCGGAGGCGGAGTCGATTCATCATTTAGCAGCAAGGGCGAGACAGAGCGGCTTTTTAAAAACCTCGTTACCCGGGATGGGGGGACGGGTCAGGAGGCTTGGGACGAGTTCGTAGGATTGGGAGATATTTACCCAACCTGCTCAGGAATCGAAAATTCGAAAATGTTTGAACAGGAAATGACGTTGTCCATGGCGTGATACCATGGCACGTTGTTTCTGATCATTTGGGGGGGGGGGAGTGGGTCAGAGGTTGTTCTTTTACACTCAGCAAAGGAGCTAAGGATAGTTAAGACGCCAAAGACTAACTGTAATAAATCGAAGGAAGCTTAATCCTTCTTTGTACCAGTATTAGTTCAGAATTAATCGGGCTTTCAATCCTGAAGATAATTTTCTTGGTACAGAAAAGGAATTATATGTACAGAGAGATTCAGTAACACCTCTCTCGCAAACGCTGTGATTATCAATAGAGTTAAAGTTTCTTTTATGTAGATATAATAATTTATATGTTAGAAAGGCCAGGTTGAGGACAGGGTTGAGTACTTTAAGCTGCTAAAATACAAAGTAAAGTATTAATAATGGTTTATTGGGAAATAATTACAGTTACATAACTTACTTTAACTTGAAGATTATCATGGAAAATTTCATCATAGACTTCGCAATTTTGTAAACAATTAATTTTGATTCTCATGCCATTATGAATGTGTTCATTTGTGATAGTAATTTAGTATATTTTGCTTTTTTATCTTTTTGTTTAAAAAAACAATCATACAAATATGTGGAGACACGAATTTAGGTTCAGTGGAGAGCATATTAACCCTTCTGATTCTCAATCTCTTTGGAGACGAAACTTTTCTTTCCGCTTAGTATATATATAGCCACAATTGTAAATTTTCTTTGCATTTTCTCTAGCAACAACCAATTTTCGAAGGTAAAAGATAGTCAAAATAATTAGACGAATTTATCCATATCTTTTGCATAAAAGAGTCTATTCAAACTTTGTAATCATATCTTTCGCTCATTCATGCTTGAACTTGGTGTAGATAAATGTTGAAAATGCAAGAAAACAGTCTATCCTTTAGGTACCCTGCAACTATTTATAAGTAAATTGAATCCAAGTTTTGTACAAAATTAAAATTGTAATGAGAAACATATCGACGGTCACATCGAAATATCAGGATGGGCAGTGTTCTAGCAAACACCGTTTTGAGCATACGTAGAGAAGTAACTCTCTGATGATATTTTATCTCGATTTCTACGTGTTTTACATACGGTTTGAATTATCTTGAAATTTCTTTTTAAGGAACTTCCCTATTTTACACCTTAATATGAAGGAAAACTCTCCCTCTCAAACGGATGAATTTGGCAATGTCGCTTATCATAATAGCAGACTAAGGATAGAGAAACAGTCCTTCAAAGAATGTTACCCTTTCGCTATAGAAAAGATAACGGATAGAACAGTAAACGAGATTTTTGTATAAAATGGGGCAATGAACATTTGAAAACACTCTCAACATGTAAGTTAAAACTAAGCCTCAAACAATATCTTATTCTCTTAGGTTTTTGTGTGAATAATTATACTTTTACTTATAATTTTAAAAAAATATATATATCATCTGCATACATCACAAAATATGTCAATCGGTATCATCAACAGCCTTCACCCAAAGTCAGGGGAGGCAGACAAATCTTTCGGGTACATGGTTTCCTACACCAGCAGCCTCAAACCGAGTTTATTTCCCTTTTCCTCACATACAGACATATCAAATATGTTTATATAAATCATAATTGGTATAGGGATAGATGGGTCATTTTTAATTCATACAATATTGCTATATGTGAATCTGAATAAGGGAGGTTTTATCATTATTTCCATATATAAAAAAAATACTGGCATGCTATTGTAAATTGTATATTTATAGCGGTGAATGAAGTGAAGAAACTATTCGTATTAACATATGATTGATAAAAAACAACAGCAGTTTGCTGAAAATTAACTGGTTTCCATTTTATGATAAGAAAAGCTGAAATTCTATACATGAAAAAAATCCCATCCTAATATAATGTTTCTTTCTGCCCCCTATAAAACCTCCTCATCTATCTCTAATTTGTGTTATTGTGAAAAAGGTTAAAGAGTAATGTTCTGTCTGTCTGGCACAACTCCTTCCCCACATTTAGATCTTACTCCTTCCTTTATCCCTATATGTCAGTCACTCCCTCGTTCAGTCCCTCTTCACATGTTTACCTTTTAAACCCAAAACAATTGCGAAAACAGGTACAAAATTCCATTAACGCTTCGATGGGTAATTATACACCGTCGTCAGCTCCCGGTTCCACCAAAGGTGTGACTGCCATTAGCTCGACTCAGTGTTTGTGTTTATGAGAGGAGTGTTTATTTTCGCCTCGTCTCGGATGTTTGTAGAAGGGTGCAGCGTGCTTGAATGCTGCCCTTGTGGCTTTCTTTTTATTAATTTGAGAGGCCAAAAATCGTGCCGAAACTGACTCTGCACCCATCAAAGCCAGAACATTCGAAGCTTGACGATTGAACGCGCTCAATCCTCATCTCCTGAAGTTTACTTAAGGTCCCATCCTGAGTTGCTTTGGTGAAAGGGCATAAATCGAGTGTTACTGGGATGGTCATAAACTTAAACTTCAGAGTAGTTTATGGTTTGTATGGCACTGAGTAGCTGCGACCTTCACACTGCATCGAACATCCTTGGAGGATCAGCCTACCAAGTCACTGTATCCAATAGATGCAGTGTGAAGGTGACTCTACTAACCCATTACCATCACTACTTGCATTGCATTTTTCCTTACTGTTCCAAAGTATTTGCTTAGATACATCACCCGAGTTATCGAAAGTTACTCTTTTACCTCTCTATATATCGCTGCTTCCTTGAATATAATACTTTAGTTCATAATTTTGAGTTTCTTGTCGTTTCTTGTTTTTTGAGCATCTTGGATCCACTTGTGAACTTATTCCAGAACCTTGAGCTATTCAGACCGTTGAATGATGACCTTTCCAGGTTATATACGAGTATACAATAAAGCGGCTGCCGCCGTGAGAAAAATCTGCATAAAAGTTTGACGCTTTGTTTTTTTATTCATTCTTCCCCTCTCTCTCTCTGTCTGTCTTTCTGTGTCTCTTTCTCTCTCTCTCTCTCTCTCTCTCTCTCTCTCTCTCTCTCTCTCTCTCTCTTCCTTATTCTTGAATACCTGGAATCCTTATTCAACTATCTCTTTATTTACTATCTAATTAACTAACTTTAGTTCTCATCATTTCTGATCAATCTAGATATCAAATGAATGAACTTACAGGAATGATTTGCGGAATGTGACATTTAATCTTGGTTGCAGATTAAAAGACGAGTTCAGAAAATATGTTAGCTTAATTAACAAAGTCATTAAGATTCAGAATAAGAAAGTTTTTTAAACTTTAGACAAAGTCTTTCATCAGCAATATAACACATGTTGGAATTGAATTAAAATACTTTATGATTTTTTTACCAAACGAAACTTAAAGGCAAAGTCTTCATACACTCAAAAAGCTTATTCTTCATACATCCAAATAATTAAAAATAATAACTGAAAATATAAAAAACCCTAATGTATAGGACATTTGGGGGAAGTTCAACTTTGAGAGCCTTATTTCCTTGAATCTTTGTTATGCTATGAGATATTCAAGAAATTTGTAAATTAACAAACTGCGACCTCCAAGGTAAGTTTAAGAATATAATGAAGTTATTCCTTAACATTTTTCAACACCATAATATAAACTTTTCGTTTTAGTCTTGATTCACTCTGCCCTAGGTTAATGGTTCTTAAGTCATCACACTCAACCTAATTATCATTATACTTTAAAAAGCTACATAGTGTTTGAGTTTAATTGAGCGCCAATATGCTCAATAGGTGCAACAACTTCATATGTTTGCATGCCTTCTCCGGTCCGTATTTATACGTCAGAAAATGAAGGTGGTGGGCAGGGGCGGTGGTGGTGGTGGTGAATGGTAGGGGTGGTTGGGGATTGGGGTGGATAGGGGTGTTTGTGGTGGGTAGGGAGGAGTCCTGATGGTAGGCAAGTGAGGTGATGCTGGTGGTTGGTAGGGAGTTGGTGCTGAGTGGGTATGGGTCCTGTTTTTTGCCATATGCGCTACTTGTTGGTGGTGGACACAGGGGGTGCTTCTGGTTGTGGGCAGGGGAAATGGTGGTGGTGGGCAGGGCTGGTGGTGGAGGTGCTATTGGGAAGGAGCAGTGCTAGTGGTAGTGGGTGGGGGCATTGGTTTTATACCATTATATTTGGTATTAAATTCCCTTTCAAATCATATATGACAAACTTCTTATTTTTAAATTTCATCCATCAACTCGGCATAAAATTGATATTTGGGGGTTTAATTTAAACGCGGTCGATTTATTCAGGTTTAAGATAAAATAGTGACGAAATTTCACCGTGACTGATTCTATTATTGAGGTCAATTCGGTGGATTGGAGATTTATTTCCTTGGAAAAGGTCATAAACGTGGCCATATACTCGAATTAATCTACATAGTGGATCTTAAATTACGAATTTCGTTCATCTATCGTTCATTTATCAATTTTCATCATTTGTGCGCTTAATATATGACCTAACCATAATTTGTTTTGAATAGAAAAGACTTGCCCAAAAGTGAAAAACGGTTATATAACAAAACGGCAAGTATAAGGTCTTCTAATAAGGTCGCTCAATTTTTAAATCTAAATAAAAAAAGTTGTGTGTGATATATGCACTCGATTTATTTTAAGTTTGAAAGTAAATTTTATCGCATTAAGTGTGGAATATAATGTCGTTCAAATTACTGCCGCGGCTTCACTTGGTGGAACGTATTCGGGAGGCCCAATTTTCCATGACATTGCCACATAAATCTGGCTGATTTTCAAAATGGTTTTCGTTATTTTGACTTTGAGGACATCAGCTGTTTGCGGATTATTCGCAAAAACCTGCGATTTAAGGTAGCCCTAAAGAAAGTGGTCTAATGGCGTTAAATCGCATGATCTCGGTGGCCAGTTGACGTCGCCACCGCGCGAGGTGACCCTGCCCTAAAATTGCTGGTGCAAAATATCTATCTTGGCGTGCTGAGTGTGCCACGTAGCGCCGTCCTTTTGGAACCACATGTCTCCAGTAACAATATCAGGCATATAATCCAATTGAGGCCACAAGAAGTTTCTTATCATCGATCTGTAAGTCTCGCTGTTGACGGTTATGGCAATCCCATCTTCGTTCTCAAAAACATACGGACCGATGATTTCGTTAGACGAAAGTCAGCACCAAACATTGACTTTGTTGGGATGCAATTGGTGTTGGTGTATCTCATGTGGATTGATTTCGTCCCAAATCCGACAATTTTGCTTCACAAATCCATTGGTTCAAAAATGGGCCTCGTCGCTGAAGATGATTTTTTGGGGGAAATTTGGGGCAACTTCCAACTGCTTTAGAGCCCAATCAGCGAACACACGGTGTTGTCTATGGTCGTTTACCTTAAGTTCCTGGGTAAGTTGGATTTTGTACGTGTACTGACCCAAGTCCCTACGCATAATTCGCCAAAATGAAGTCGCAGAAAGGCCAAGTTCTTGTGAACGACGAGAAATTGACTGCTTTGGATTTTCCCATACTCTCTCATTTACGGCAGCGATGTTTTCAGCAGACCTTGCGTTTCGGTGACGTACGGGTGTTGGATGATTGTTGATCGACCCTTTTGCTCGAATTTGGTTAACAAGCGTCGAACAGTGGACTCAGCAGGACGATTGTGGCTAGGATAGAAATCACGTAATGCGCGGAACGTTTGTCGAACGGAGTACTTAATTTGATAATAACATTTGATGATTTACACACGCTGTTTAACGCTATAACCTTCTATCGTGATTTGCCAACTACTAGTGAACAGCTCACAGTGAGGTAAATAGATGTTGCTTTAACAACATGGCCACTTTCTCCTGACAAAGCTTGAGCGTCCTTGTTGAAAGACCCTTTATAAAAATGATTAAATTTACTTAAAAATTTATTTTATATATTATGTATGATCGAATAGATAGTACTGCTAGAATGAACAAAGGAAGAAGCATAACTGATGAAACATTGGTTAATTATGACCATGGCTATTAGAGCTAAATTCTTGGATCTCTCTAATTGTTTAGCTGGCAGAAAATAGCCAACCTTCGAGCAAATTATATGAAAACAAAAACTAATAAAACATATTAGTGGATTAGCGATCGTAGTGAACTTAATCCTTAGTTCTCCATCTTCATCACACTCTCACTCAAATACACTAAAGTTGGACCTACACTCTCTCAACTAACCCTTATTTCACATTCGAGACTCAAAGTCTTACGTATTTTTAACGCTCCGATCGCTCTTTCATCTTTTATACCAATTATATCGTTATTTTTTGCAGTTTTCTTCCTCTTTTACACACTTATTCATGATATTCTATAGAGAATTGAAAGAGTACATACGTTTTGATCACAAAACACGTTTTCTAGCCTCAATTAACACCCCATCTTTTCTTTCAAACTCTAACACATATCGTCCTAAACTTGTGGCTCATTATTTTTCCGAGTACTTCCCAGTTCAGGTTGGAGTAAAGCAGTGATCCGTAATGGCCCCTGTTCTATTTAATATCTACCTCATGACAGTCACACATACTTTTGCAAATCATGCAGCACAGGAAAATGGCATTGCCATTAGATACAGGATGGACGGCGGATTATTCAACTTAAGAAAATTCAGTGCAAGGACAAAAACCACGCTAGCCTCAATCTAAGAACTCCAGTACGCAGACGACGCATCCGCACTTCCTCACCACTCTAAAGATCTATAGAGACAGCTTTCAGCTCCTAAAGAGGCTTACCAGTGAGCTGGACGGAAAGTCAATGTAAAAAAAAACAGAGGTCATGCAGAGCAAGAACATGAGCCGCCAGAACCTATCACTATCGGCGGAGCAAGACTCAATGAAGCAGAGCACTTTACTTATCTTTGCAGCGTTATTTCTAAGGACGACACACTTAAAAGGGAGATTGTAAGCCGCATTCAGCTTGCTTCAGTAGCTTTTGGTCGATTAAAAGACAGGGTTTTCTTAAACCACGACTTGAGGCTCTCTACAAAGGTAGCCATGTACCAGGCTCATCGTGTCTCAACGCTGTCGAATGGCAAGAAGGTGCCACCGGTTTGGTTTGCAGCAGGTTACAGGCTCACCGTGGCCGATTACAGAAACATCTTGGCGACAAAAGTCCTGCCATGGGTGATAAAGATTACGAAGAAGGCAGATTACTTCTTTTAGCCTGACAGTGCTCCTGCCCACACGGCCAAGACCGTACAAGAGTGGTTGGGGGTCTAACATAAATTTTGGTTCGAAGTAATTTTGGCCGCCGCAGTCGCCAGACCCTTCATAACGTATCTAGATGCATCAAAACTATCATTGTGTCCTGTGTAGAGAGCGTCTTAGTGATTGCAACAGGAGTAAGTGAGAGAAGAAGGGGGAGATAGTTTGAATATAGCATGAGATTTTTTTTATTATTACTATTATTAAGGGGGGAGAATGTTAGTGTGTGTGAGAGTAGAGAAAATTAAATTTGCCAGGATACTGGCTGATCTCTTTCCTCTGATGTTTCTCTTTTTATGCTCTTCTAATTGCTTCTAAGGTTGTGTTTTTTATCGGTTGCTTCTAATTTTTTTGTTCTTTGTCTTCTTTATTATCTATGTCAAAATCTTAATTTTGTTGCTTGGGGTACCTTTCTGTTTGTGGCATAGGGCCACGTATCCGTCGGCGACGTGTATTAGTTTGGTTAGGGTGATCTTCAATTCGGTGTATAAGGTTCTTATAAGTACACCTCTTTTTGTGATTCGAGCTCGACTCTCAAAGGGAGCCTTCTATACCCCATATTGTTATCCATGTTGGTGTGGTATTTTGGACCCTCCCCCTTCCTTTGGTCTCGCCTTCACTAGTTTAGCTGTAGGGAATGTGTAGATGGTGGATGAACTAGTGGACCCAAGTGGGCTCCTATCGAGGGGTAAAATGTGACGGACTTTTTGTTTGTTAGCGTGGAATCAACCAGCGCTGACCGGGGGTGCCGCCTCCTCGATGGAATTAAAACCCGTGGTTGCATCCGGAAAACGCTGAGATGGTTGGATGTCCCTCAGCGATTCTCGTGGCCCCTCACAGGCGGAGTGATAAAGCTCCCCTGCGAAGGTTGCAACCCGGCCCATTATCCGCGGGCTCTTCTATGGGTATCCAGCAGCGGGCTATTCCTCAGACCTTCCTCCTCCCGTACTTCCAATTATGCAATCGCAAGTGCACTGCATAGTTAACACGAGGTTGAAATGACAGCGTCCATTAGTCAAGACATAGCGCCCAGGTTGGGGGTGGGAAATTAGACAGTCAGGATGGGTATGAAGCGCCTAATGACAAATATTAATTCTTTCTTTTATTAGTACCTCTCGAATGGGAGGTGTTGGGTGTGGTAGAAAAATGGTGTAGGAGACAATATATAAAATTGAAATGAAAAATGAGAATGAGGATTGGGGTGAGGTTGAGTAGTTCTTCTATCTTAAAATCTTCTTTTAACGAGTGCAATTTTTCTTCCAGATTTACAGATGTAGTTTTTCCTTACTTCCTTGTATGTAAACTTCTAACCTCGGCTGTGAAAATTACCTTCGAAGGGAAGGTTGGAGAGATGCTTTCGGTTATTGCTTTACCAAGCGTGAGTGATTCAGCGAAAAGGCATTTCAAGCGGTAAATTCAGTGTAAAAGGAATGGTATGTATGTGAGAGTATGCAGGTGATTGGATAGAAAGGGTGTGTGGATAGACAGCGGAAAGTAGACCAGTGGTGAAAAGAGAAAGGAGTGTGGTAGAGTGCAAAGTGATGCTAGAGCCTGGTGATCAGGCCTATCGCTTTCAAATTTTTATTTTTTGTAGTTCCGTTGTTGTATATCATTTTGCTTATATATATATATATATATATATATATATATATATATATATATATATATATATATACATGTATATATATAATATATATAATTTGGCGTTCAAGCCATTTGTCTTTATATTTGCTAATGTATTTGGTTATGCTGTGCGCGTTTGCTGTTGTTTTGGTAAGTCGTTAATTATAACTTACTATGTTTGTTTTAGTGTCTTTGTTTTTTCGTAAATTTGTAGTGTGTGTAGTTTGTGTATTATGTTTCTTCTTTGTAGTCTTGTTTGGTGAGTTTCATCTTCTTGTGTCGGTTTCCTTCTTCTGTAGCTTTTGTCTTAGTTGATGGGTTTTGTCGATATCAGGGATTTTTTGTCAAAATCGGTTGGTTTCTTGGTTTGTATTTTAGTCTTGATTTGGGGCAAAATCAACTCATCTACCGTAGAACGGCACTTCTGCTCCGCCAGCTAAAATCCCAGTGGAGCTTGGAAATCTGGCGCGAGATACTGCTTTTCTATTCTGGTCAATCTTTTGTACGATTTCCTCGTCCAACTCTCGATTGACCCTTTTCAGCATATTCCTTGTCCGTTCTTCGATGACAACGTTAATGGGGGTTAACCCCGCCTCCCGGTGCAGTTCTTCCTGTGTTCTTCTTTCCATTCTGCGTGTACCTGTAATTAGGTACGCGCATTTGCTCTGCACCACTTGTAGTCTCCTCTTCCGTGTCTTTGAGACACAAGAGAGGGCGTAGGCGGAGTATAGCAACGTCGATCTTACTAGTGCAGTATAGATCTTCTTTTTGTTGTTTTGACGAAGATTTCTGAACCTATACAGAGTCTTGACTGCAGCAGTGGCCTTAGTGATACGTTCTTGGACGTGCTTTGTGTACCCGGTTGAGGTGATCTTCATGCCGAGTACATTGCATTAATTGGTATATGGATATCGTCTATCCCCCACCCTGACGTCATCAAGTAGTCTCCTGCCTATGGGGACTACTTTCAACTTATCCTGGTTGGTTTGGATTTTCCACCGGGCCTCGTATGTGTTAAGGTTTTCAATTTCTGCTACTGTCATTCGAGCTTGCAAAGGCACATTCCTCCATAGACAAGTGATTATCTGGGGGAAATCATCGGTGAATTGTAAGTTGAGGCAAGTGGGGCTTACAGGGACTGGGACATCTGCGGTGTAAATCAAGTAGAAAGTGGGAGACAGGCACCCCCTCTGCGGGAGGCCCACATTGAGCGGAAACTTTGGCCCGTCCGTGCACCCTAAACTGATGTACGCCGCTCTCTCCATGACATAGTCACAGAGAGTTCTCTCTAAGTTTTCACTTAGTCCCAGTCGTAAGATCTTGTACTCCATTCCCCGTTGCCACACCTTATCGAACGCCTTTGATACATCCCGACAAACAATGTCCACGTAACTCCTTTCCCGTTTTGCATGGGCTAGCTTTTCCGTGATGACGTTAATCACCATCTCCGTACTTCGCTTACTCCTAAACCCGAATTGGTGCGGGTTGTAGAGCGAGTTTTCCTCCAGGTGAGACACCAGTCTTTTGTTGAGGATCTTCTCAAAGAGCTTCCCACCAAATTCCCAGAAGTGAAATTGGCCGGTAGCTCTCCTTCAACTTGGGGTTCTTTCTGTGCTTAGGCAAGAAAATCATTTTCGCCATTTTATAAGCGTCTGGAAAGTATCCCGTATTGAGACAGGTGTTAAATATTCTTCTCATTCCTTCGATGACACAGGCTGGTGCCTTTTTAAAGTTAAGCTTTGTAAGCCCCGATTGTCCTGGGGCTTTTTGTTGCAATGAGCGAAGCGCGCCGAGTAGTTCTTCTTCTGTAATCTTGGCGTATCCGTCGCACTGTCTATCCACCTGGTGATGAGGGTCCGTCTTGTCTATTTCTTTGTTTAGCTCTTCAAAGATGTTACTTTCGAACTCTAGGTCATAGTCTTCGTTTTCTTCTTCAGTTATACTGAAGATCTTTTCCCAATAACTTCGGAATATCTCTTCAACTTTTTCTTCTTCTTCTTCGATGACTCCGTTTTCTTTATGTAGCTCGATCTTATGCTTCTTTCCAGTTGAACTTTTGAGAATTCGTATCTTCTTCCAAAATTCTTTGGAAGTTGCTTCGTGATCGAGGCTCTGGATCGCGTCCTCCCATCTTCTGTTCTGTTGTTCGAGGATCAACTGGTTCAATTCTTCTTTGATTTCTTTACTTCTTTGCATCGAGTGAACCGATGCATTCACAATGTTGTATTCAAACATTATCTTCAGCTTACGGTATAGTTCCTTCATATATTCGGTCCACTCGTAGGTCGAGATGGTCCTATATGCAGAACGAGGGATACAAGCCCTATCTGCGTCGATGATTTGGTTATTGAGGTAATCGGGTGCCTCGTCAATCTCCTCGAGAATTGCCTCGTCCAGGTTGGTTGAATCGTAGGCCTCGAGAAGGTGTGCGTACTGTACCCAGTCTGCTCGCCTGTAGTTCTTCCTGACTACTGCTGGGACTTGTATAGGGTTGCTATTGATAGTGAATAGAATCCCTATATGGTCACTACATGGCACCTGGATTGGTTCCATGGCGTAGATAATTTTGAACACGTGTGTGTGTGGTGTCCGAATTTAATGAGTTCTGTTAATTTCAGTTGCTGGTTTTCTCTTTCAATTTCTTCCTTCAGTTCCTCTTTTGTTTGTGACCCCACATAGAGGTCTACCTTGTGGTAGATGAAAGAGCCGTTTGCTAGAGGTTGTGGGGGTAATTTTGGGGTTAGTCCAATTTTCTTTTGCGCCTTCAGTCCGTCGGGTGCTACCTGGCGTTCTATCTTATTCTGTTCGTGGCATAGAGCCACGTATCCGTCGGAGACGTGTGCTAGTTTGGTTAAGGCGATCTTCAATTCGGTGTATAAGGTTTTTATAAGTACACCTCTTTTTGTGACCCGAGCTCGACTCTCGAAGGGAGCCTTCTATACCCAATATTGTTATCCATGTTGGTGTGGTATTTTGGACCCTCCCCCTTCCTTTGTTCTTGCCTTCACTAGTTTGGCTGTCAAGAATGTGTTGATGGTGGATGAACTGGTGGACCCGAGTGGGCTCCTATCGAGGGGTAAAATGTGACGGACTTTTTGTCTGTTAGCGTGGAATCAACCAGCGCTGACCGGGTGTGCCGCCTCCTCGATGGAATTAAAACCCGCGGTTGCATCCGAAAAACGCTGAGACGGTTGTATGTCCCTCAGCGATTCTCGTGGCCCCTCACAGGCGGAGTGATAAAGCTCCCCTGCGAAGGTTGCAACCCGGCCCATTATCCGCGGGCTCTTCTATGGGTATCCAGCAGCGGGCTATTCCTCAGACCTTCCTCCTCCCGTACTTCCAATTATGCAATCGCAAGTGCACTGCATAGTTAACACGAGGTTGAAATGACAGCGTCCATTAGTTAAGGCATAGCTCCCAGGTTGAGGGTGGGAAATTAGACAGTCAGGATGGATATGAAGCGCCTAATGACAAATATTAATTCTTTCTTTTATTAGTACCTCTCGAATGGGAGGTTTTGAGGGTGGTAGAAAAATGGTGTAGGAGACAATATATAAAATTAAAATGAAAAATGAGAATGAGGATTGGGGTGAGGTTGAGTAGTTCTTCTATCTTAAAATCTTTTTTTGACGAGTGCAATTTTTCTTCCAGATTTACAGATGTAGTTTTTCCTAACTTTCTTCGTATGCAAACTTCTAACCTCGGCTGCAAAAATTACCTTCGAAGGGAAGGTTGGAGAGATGCTTTCGGTTATTGCTTTACCAAGCGTGAGTGATTCAGCGAGAAGGTAATCCAAGCGGTGAATTCAGTGTAAAAGGACTTTTGCAATTCCTGCTATATTTATAGCTGAATGATATAGCGTGATACTGCGAAATAATCCTGCAATTGTGATAAAACTGAAGAAAATTAAAAAACAGATTTTATTTGCACGGAACTATCAATATGGAGAATACGATAATGCCACAAAATAATTTCCAAGTGCACTTGGAAAGGAAAACCTATTGATTACTTAATACTTATCTATCGGAGATAAATGATGGAAATAATAGAATTTCCATCTGTAATATCTAAGAAATAGGAAGTTATATTTTGTTACTGTTATGTTACTCCACGCGGAATAACTAATATTTATAAATAAAACGGGTTCGATTCAAATAGGAAACCGTCGTCTTTGCTTAAAACCCAGTCCTCTTTGGTACTAATAACCCTTCGTCAGACATTCATCACCCTTCGTTCCCCAGTGAGAAATAAAAGGCATCTAAAATGAGTTCAGAGCGGTGGTAAGACTGAAACCATATATTTTCGTTCAGAAGAAACCAATTTAAGGTGTCCCCATTTGCATTTGAAAGTCCGACGTCTTGGGTCTTTTACATGGCAGAGTGAAGAAGCCTCGGGTTGGCCGTATTATTATAAAAACTTGACAGTTTAGCATTAATGTGGTAGAAGGTTACATTCCTATAACCTTCCCAACGAATTGGTCGGGGGTAATGGGATTTTATCTTTTTAAATACCAAATAAATGAGGTCGTCGCCTCAGACAGCTCACGAAAAAGTTTGGATAAAAAGTAATGAATTTAGTATAATTATAACATTTAAAAGTTACATGGGGCAATTCTATAATTTTGGACCTAACCGGGTTGAAAGCAAGAGTTCTTCTGAACCTGCCTTCGTTCCAACGAAAGCAGGTCGTATTAGCACGGCATACATTGGGTCATGTCAAGGATACAGAACCCAATTAACCCATGTCAATCAAGCGTTCCCAAAAGTTCCCATGTTAGGAATTGTAACCCCGATATAAATAACATTTAAATTAAAATACACGTTATACTATATCATTGAAAAAAATAATGGGTGAAAATTGGATTACTGAAATTAACTAACCTGCTTATTTTATTTTTCTATCCACAAGAAGAATTCCAAATAACCTGGAAGAAATTCGGGTTTGCATCCTTGCATGTTGTTAATTTTTTGGCTTATGTCTTCCCGATTACTATCCACTATGTTGTATATGAACGCCTTTCTGCAGACTAACGAAGTGCAGAGTGGTTGACGGTTCTTTGCTGGCAATTTGGATTATTGGCTAGATTTTTCTTTCTTTCTTTCGATTATTGGCAAGAGTATTTCTTTGTCTCTATGATTAACTATTTCCAAATACCCATTTTCTTGAGAATAATTAGTATCTACTAAGCTAAACTCTCAAGTTTAACTTATATGACCAGGACCTCGGTAGTGTTTTGGTTATGTTAGGCTAGGTTAACATGGGCTATCCTAACCTAATAATATGGAAGGTTGTTATGGAAACATCATTGAGAAGATCCCATCCCGAGATAAGCGAACTCAATTTTCTCATAGAAAATTTAACGAATATTTATCTGGTCTAGAATAACGACCACTGCAGGTGTTTGCTTCCATATTTTCGAAATCATCTCATACATTTGAATATTATGTACTTGTACTTTGAATTTTTAGAATATCTAAAGATGTATATTTTATTGTGATAAAAGGTTTTGGGGAATTCTGAAATAATAACAGAGAATAACCAAGTCCCCCTCCCCCCAAATCTAATTCTTTCCGTATCTTTCTAACAATTAATACCTAAAAATAAATGTTTACTAAAAACTAATGTATGTATATTTAAACCTACTTTAAAACATACGATTACGTTAAACAATATTTGAAAATCGTACAAGCCCAGCCAAAGTTTCCCCACAATATCCGCAAAACGTTTGAAAACCGTGATGGTACTCGTAGTTAGTTATTCGCTTAATCGAATACAGATTCTCTGCATCCAATTTCAAGCCTTTTTTTAAGTAGTTTCCATCGCCTGTTTACTTTAATAAAAGCTATGGCATTTATGTTGTAGCTACATTTGTTATTAAGTTAGGAGGATTTCGTTTTGATCTATTATATAATTGCGTTTTGGTTGAGGCGTTTTGATGCTGGAAGGTGAAATGTTCAGCAAAGCTTCTCGAAGTATGTTTGTTACCTAGCACACCTTCTGTGATTTGAATAATTTCTCTAGAAGTCTTTTTTGTTTAAAACACTACCCCGCCGATACCATACTCTTAGGGGAAGATTTATGGTGATTATGAATATTCTAGTATGGATTTGACTTCTTCCAAACAAAATCGTGATTGCAAAGTAGAGATAAACTGATCAATAAGGAAAGAACATCAAGCTGATCAATAAAGAAAGAGCATCAAGCTGATCAATAAAGAGTGAACACTAAGTTGATCATTAAACAATGAACATAAAGCTAATCAATAAATTATGAACATCAATCATTATAAGGGTTCAATTTGTATGAGCGTAAATTCACTACTGTGGACGGATGTGAATCCAAATTAGTGGTTAAGAAATGTTCTACTGTAATGTGTTTTTTGAATTTTGCTCGTGGTTTAAATTCATCCTCTCGCTCTTCTCACGAAAGCCCTTGCCGCAATTATGTTATGTATGTTCATTCTATGTCGCATTCATGTGTCCTCTTCCATGCTGGCTTTTCCTCAAAAAACAACACTCATTTACTTTCCTCCATCTGCGAACTCGTTCCGTACTTACATCCTACGGCTTTTTATTCGTTCTGTAAAAGATCGAGTCAATAGAAAAGGATGTCTTGGCTAGGGTGTTTAGTAAATAAACTAATAAACTAAACAAATTAGGTAATATGGGTCTTGGCTATGGTGTTTAGTAAATAAACTTATAAACTAAACAAATTAGGTAATATGGGATGAGTGATAGGTGAGACAAACTGGGTAAGGGGTGTAATCTGACATGAAAAAAGTTAACTCGGTAGCAAAAGGAGAAAGGGGGAGGACCCAAGGAGGAGAGAAAAGACAGAAGGAAGGGGGAAACAGAGGGGGAGGATGGGAGACAGAGGAAGAAAGGAGGATAAGAAGAAAAATAAGAAGGGAGGTAGGTACTAAGAGAGGAAGAAGGATATAAGGAAGATATAACACAACATATGAAGGAATATATCAGGGAAGATAGAAATATATGAACAAGATATGTAGGAAAATATGAAAAAAGATAGGAAAGATATAATGGGAAGGAAGAGAAGGAGGAATGAAGGAAGAAAAGTAAAAAAGAGAGAGAAAAGAAGGTGTAACGGATGAATGAAGGAAGATAGGAGGAAATAAAATGTATAAATGAAAAAGAAAGAAACAATCAAACCAAAAGAAAGAAAACGAAAGAAAAAAGGAAAAAAGAAGGGAACAATCAAACCAAAAGAATTAAAACAAAAGAAAAAAAGAAAAATAAGGAAACAATCAAACCGAAGGAAAGAAAACGAAAGAAAAAGGAAAAAAGAAAGAAAAAGAGGAGAACAAGAAGTGAGAAACAAAAGAAGAAACAAAGGAAATAAAAAGGAATAAAAAATGGGAAAGAAAAGAAGGAAGATAAGTGAAAGAGGGGATGAAATAAAAAATAAGAGAGGCGAGTAGAGAAAAACATCCGTGATCACTTTGTCTCCTCGAGATTAAAAAAAAGAAAGAGGAAACCTAGAAATGCTAAAACAATAAAAAGTAAAGACAGAATTTGACTTTTGCTCTGCAATTTTTGAAAACACTTTTCCCCTCCAATTTTGGAAAACACTTTTTCCCTCTCGAAATTTTTCATTTTTCTGTTTGTCTTTTCTGTCTATCTCAAATCCTAGTGCCTATTCCCTAGAATATTTGAAAACAACGGGGTTTTTTTATCTATTGATTATCACTCATCGCTTTTATGTTTTATCGATTCCCTTTAATTGAATAAATATATTTCCTGATTTTTCTCTCGTTTGTCGCAGGATGTTCACTACATGAGCATCCACATAAGTTATTGTGGCTCGATTGCCTTCGCTTTCCTCGCCTCGATTTTATCTTTTTCATTTTCCAGACCCAAGTATATCCTCCGTCTTAGGTTAATAGACGTATCTTATCATTTATCTCATCTATTTCAAGTTATTCTCGCTCTTCGGTCATTCTCTGCTGAGTCCATTTTTCTCCACGAACAGAAAAAAATCAAATTCGTTATAAGAAAATAAATTTCCCTCAGTTTCCGAAATCATTTTGTATTTGGTTTTCTGTTCACGTCTCTGTAGGGTGGAGGAACGGGTTCCTCCTTTCAGGTCAGAAGGGGGTGAGGAAGGGGCTTACTGGAGCAACGCAGCTAGCTTTTCTTCTCACGGATATGCTCGATCCATCTTGAGCTTGATCTAGAATCAGAACAAGACTAAGAATCAGCATTCCTCCTTCGCCCTTTCTCTCATTTATCTCCCAGACGATCGATGTATTTCTATAATGTAATAGTCTTCTCCCTTCTCTCTCTTTCTCCCTCTCTCTTTGATGAACCTGTCGAAGTTGAGCAGAAAATCTTAGTTCTCTTCCAACTTTCGGACGAGTTGCGAAAGGCAATCGGGTCTCTCCTCAAAAAGTAGGAAAGCTGAAACATGGTACGGATTTCTCGTCACGCCTCCTTCCTCAGGCGAACGCCAGACATTCTCAATTCCGCCCGACTTCCATAACCTCATCCATTTTCTGTTCTATATTAGGCCTCTTACCCCAGATTTTTCGCCGTTTCATCTCCTCTCTGGAATTCTTTGACTTCTGCCGCGCTATAT